>VSDK01011317.1:498549-537900 GCA_009767595.1 Symbiodinium kawagutii | reverse complement strand
GTTGTTGGTTGTTGGTTGTTGGTTGTTGGTTGTTGGTTGTTGGTTGTTGGTTGTTGGTTGTTGGTTGTTGGTTGTTGGTTGTTGGTTGTTGGTTGTTGGTTGTTGGTTGTTGTTGGTTGTGGTTGTTGTTGTTGTTGTTGTTGTTGTTGTCGTCTCTGTGGTGGTCGTTGGCGTGGTCATGGTGGCGGCTGTTGCGGTTGTAGTTGTCGTTTTCGTTGTGATTGCGATTGTCCGTGTCGCTGTGAACTGAGGCGTGTGCTGTTACCTTTGGCGACGCGCGAACGTTGGGAGCGGGATCATCAGAGAAGAGTTCCCCAACGAGTTGCAGGGCCGCATTTAGGTTCAAGTTCCGCTGCTGGTTCGGACCGTCGAATTGACGTCAGAAAACGCGCCGCGCAGGCGCAAACCTGTACTGACGGGGTTTTTCAGGTCCTTTCATGATTCATGGCGTGGTCAGGACGGCAGGGACAGCGCTGAAATTATATGGATGTTCTTCTTGATGCTGCTGATGGAGAGATGTGTTGTCGACGTCTACTACCGTGGCTGGACGGAGCAAATGGGTTACGCCTTTTGGTGCCCTCCTGCGCTCTCCAAAGCCGGCGTTGAACCAATCCGTGTCGCCGCGCGTCTACTTCTACGAAGATGTGCCAGAAATGGCCCGACGTGTGCCAGAAATGGCCTGCCCACTCTTTAGCCCCGTCTCGGCCATGGCAGTGGAAGTCTCTTACCGTCCTTGGGCTGGCAGCTGGCCTCTTAAAAAGTGGGAGTGCCGCACTGCGCCAGCAAACAAGCAGGCTGGGGAAAGGGCAACCTACTTTTCTTTTCTTTGGAAGACATGCTGGCTGTCAGGTGTACGGCCTCTTCCTGAAGGATGTGGCAGAATTGCGCCGAAGAAATGAGGCCTACTGGGAAAAAGACATCCCAAACCTGGCGGAAAGAGTTCGCGACGAGGCAGGATGGTTCGCGTGCGCAGCAGCTGAAACAGGGTGACCCAAGCGCAGCGCAGTGCAGCCTGATTTGTCGCCAAAGGAATGCGAAGATTTTCTCTTATTTCTCCTGCTGCAGCAACTCCAAGCGTCGTGAAGAAGTAGCGTGAAGAGTCAGTGTAATGAAGAAGTAACTTGAGGAGTTGGTGCAGTGTAGACGCCGCGTGAGGAGACCGTTTCGTTGAGAATGTGTTTTGCGAGTGTGAATTTGCGCGGCAGGCGTGCTACTTGGAGCAGATGAATTTTTGGTGAATTTGTTTTCTTCAATGTAAATGCCGCGCTGCAAGTGGCTGAAAAACGATTCAATGCAGTTGGCCTATTGTCGAATTTGAGCGCGCCGGATACGCTTGCCAAATCTTTTGGATGAATGAGAAAGAATGCGGATGAATAATCTTTCGGAATGATTTTTTAACATTTCTTTTGTGGGTTGGCTTGCAAATTTTTTTAGTGGCATTTGATTTGGATCTTTCTGTTCTGTAAGTAAGCATTAATGTCACGTTTCTGGCGTTATCATGGGCCCGTCCGATCGCCCAATTAATGGGTTGGACGAACCATTCTCCCCCCTCCTCCGCTCTCCATAGCCGGTGCCGGGCCAATCCGTGTCGCCGCTGCATTTCTTCCTGCCAGCACTTTGTGTAGGTCACCGCGTTGGCAATAAATATCCAGCCCGTTCAATATTTAGTGAGCGCGCCGCCTGCTGTTTGATGAATTCACGTGGCAATAATCATAAATTTTGATCTCATCGTGGCGTCGAATAGTTGTTGACAAATTCCACCTTTTTCCAGCGTGTTTTTTTTTGTCATTAAAATTCGAGCGTTGAAACGTTCACAGTTCAGTTTCTTTTGCGCTGAACTGCGACGGGTGCAGGCCCTCTTTGAGCCCTGGAATTTTGCGCCTATTAAGAGGGTTCGTTGGGTTCGTTATCGGGCGTCTGAACCAAAAGTGAACGGTGTGAATTCCAGCAAATACAAAAGGGTGGGGCATGTCGGAGACTCGACGGTTTATCTATTGTTCTTCCGAGTCATGGTAATCTATTTGGTCAGTGTTGCCGAGATGATTCAGATCATCGTAGTGCAAATCTTCTTTGTCGCCCTCGCCTCAATCAACCCTCTCAACATAGATATAGGCGATTTTCCGTCTGTAGACACAGTTTCGTTTTTTATGTGGTAGCTGAAGCGCTGCGAAAACATGAGGTGTCCAACTTAGCAGCTTGAACATCCGTCAAGGAATGGGCAGATAAACAGCCACTTCCTACCATCACAAGTCATGCCAACTATTGAGTAGTATTTCATCATGAATAGCGCACCCTGGTAAACAAATAAAAAATAGACCATCGTTATCTTGGCTAATGGGGCGGTAGTAATTGTGCACAGGGGGTAACTGGGTTGTCCACAATCAACCACATTTGTGATATCCACTTGGTAAGCATCCATATTGGGGGGTAAACTGCCGCTTATTTGTCGTGACTTTCAAGGGTGAGTCATCGCGTTATCCATTCTTCGGTAACTTTGGTATTTAGCCATGAGCAATGACATGGCATGATCAAGTTGTGATACCATGTTTTCAATCTTTTTTTTGTTTGGAATGATAAAATGATGATTTGTAAATGGGCACACTGCAAATTTTTCGTACCATTAGTTGAACTGGGCACGCCTCACACATTGTGACCAGCACCATTCTCCCAGTGGTACAGGAAATCGAAGAATTCAAAGAAAAAAAGAAAAAACGACTTGAGGAGATCGGCTGCTGAATTTCCAGTCCGGATTTTGGCGTTCAATGAAGTCTGCCGCTTGGTCATCTTAGTTGCCACCCAATGATGAATGTTTCATATGTATTTATAAGTTTGCTAAGATCGGTTCGTTGCATGCATTAAATAACTTTTTCTTGAGTATAATCTGATGTTTGATCACTAAAAAGACTTTTCTTGGCCACTGTTTAACCATGATCACTCCTTGTTAGGAATCACAGATAGCTCCACGCCGTGAGTTCACTGCATGATTCCTGATGGTAGAACATCATTTAACCATCGTGAAATGCAGCTTCCAGGAGAAACGAAAAGAGGAGGATGTTGTCTCCAAAAAGGTCAGCATGGGGTGCACAGATCCAATTCGGACTGCCTTCAAAGGTGAAACAAACCGTATCACCTGGAGTTTTCCGGAACCAGTTTTTGCACGTGAAACAGCTGTTGGGCTAACGCACGGTAGCACAGGAAACAGGTTTTCTTGCAGGGCTAACGTCGCGTTGGATGGTTCTCACTTCAGAACAGCAAGTGCAGCTTCAAAACACTTGGAGGTGCAACAGTGATCACTGTGATGGGATTGTCATCCAGTTGGGATCACCAAAGCCATGAGAGCTCGACCATCAGTTGCTCAATATTTTGAACCAGGTTTTTGAACCAACGCTTGGCTTAAGATCGTTCAAACTTGTTCAACATAGTTCAACCACAGCGTTTCACCATGTTTTGACACAATAAGTTAACCCACGAACTTCCAGAGAGCACATGATCCAGCATAGCGTAACCAAGTTCAACCACTACGGATAACAACCGTTCCACCACTTCCCCAACCAGACAGCTACACTCATCAGGCAAGGATGGACATCAACAAGGGCGAGACTGTGCTTAGTACGGTCGGAGCCTGAGGGTGCTTGGAGCTGGGGCCAGTGCCGCCGTGCGACCGTTGATCATGGTAAACCAGTGGTCGGCATAGCAGTTCATCAATCAGGTCAACATTAAGCATACTGTTTCTTGATAGTTAATGATGTTTTTTGATAACCAATGATGATTTTTGATGGTTCTTGATGGTTTATGATAGCTTATGAGAGCAAATAATGGCTGGCAACTGTTAAGCGTGGTTCATGTTCAACAATGGTTGCGAACGCGCAGGTCTCCTTGGCAACAATGGAAAATACTGGTTTAGCGGTGGAACTCTTCAACTATGATTGACAATGCAGTCATGTATTGTTCTCCATCGCTTCAGCATTGTGGCCTCCCTTCGTCCACTATACTGAGCAAAAGTGGTTGGGACTGCCAAAACCATGGTCACAGGAACTTTTTCACAATGGCAAACGTTTTTTGATGACGGTTAAAAAGTGATGAATAAGGGTGGTCAACTAGGATTGAAGCTACCAACAGTGAGTGGACACTGATTGCAATGATTCAGGAGTGGCCCACAACTCGTATAGCCAGCTGTGATTAGGAGTTTCCCAGCATTGCAAACCGGAGTGAGATATTTTCAAACCTTTGGACCACTACAGTGACAGTAATGGAGTCACAGCAATGGAGTGAGATGTTTTCAAACGGTTGGTTTCTCGTTGATTTCCCAGCCTTATAAATGACTGTAGCTTTAGGGTCCCTTGGCGGCGATGCACCAGCGCTACCAAACTGGTCATCCTGCGAGGATGTGACAGAGATGCAGATCTACCGTCCACGCACAGCTCAAACCAAAGCAGTCTACGAGATGTTGCTGAACCGTTGGGCCCTCAGGGGCCCTTAGAGCCGTGGGAAACACAGGTTGGTCATTGAACATTGGATGGTCAAATTCACAATTCATGTTGTCAGAAGTTGAGCATTGGGATAGTGGCTAAACATCTAACAATGGTCATTCAACCAGCTCATTTGGATGGTTAGATTCACCATTGAGGTCATAATCAGCTCATATGTTGTCCAAGGACTCGATTGGTTGCTTGTGGAAATGAGCAAGTAGTCAATCACCTGTAGGTGATCGTGGTTGAAATGATAGTGGCTAAACATTGGTTTCATGTGGTTAGCAATGTTCAAGTAGGGTTGACAATGATTAAGGAAGCAATCTTTGATCAATCACAAGCACAAATCGCAATTGGCGAGATTAACTTTTTCTGGCCTGCGCGAGTTCACAGCCAAACGCTCTTGACGGGTTGTAGTAAAATCTGGAGTATCATTCAAAGCTCCAGCAATTCATCGTTGGTTTCCTACCAGAATCCCAATTAATTGGTCCACCAACCTCAACCAATCTTAACCAACCAACTATTCAACCTGAACCAACTTGAATCCTCTTTCACAACATCAACCAACCCAAACTTAACCAACCTTAGCCCACCTTAACTAACCTTAACCAACCTCAACCAACCTACACCAACCAACCTTCACTAGGCAACCAGCCATCCAACCCAGCAGCTTGGTTCAGCTGACTCAGGTCTTCAGCAACCCCTCGGTGACCAGGTGGGAAGCTGGCAGCGACCAACAGAAAGGGGGCACCTGGGTGAGATGAGGAATCGATGATGGAAGGATGACGAGGAGGACGAGGATGGTGAGGATGAAGATGGATGAATGATGAGGATGAGGAGGATGATGGAATATTGAAGATTGGATTGTGATTGATGATGACTATGATGAGGAGGATGATGATGATGAGGAGGAGGAGGAGGAAGAGAGTGCTGACGGTTGGTTGGTGATTGATGATGATGAATGGGGTGTCCACATTTGTTCACTATCAGTTTCATGATTTTGATGGTGTAGCTATAGCAGCAATGCTGGACACCGATGCTGTTCATCATTTTAGTTTGCGCTCTTTTCCTTTTGCGGCCCTACGGCGGTTGTTGTTGTGATTGCATCATTGATGTTTGTGGTTGTGATGGGTGTGATGCTGATGATCAGTGCAAATCTGCCAAAGTAAGTTTTCACGATCATTTCATGATCTTCGTTGATACAACAGTATACAGTGGTATTTTGACATGTACCCCTACACTGCCATTTTCCTGGCAGCATATTTGATGAACTCCCCTTGCAAACTCCCCAAACCAGCGTGGAAATGCCCAGTGCTTCGCACAAGTTGCAAGGCACCAGATGTTCTTCGTGGTGCCGCAGATGAGGTCGATCAGGGTGAGGGCACCTTTTGTGTCACACGGCTGAGCTGGCTGAGCTTGGTGGTTTGGGGGGTCGTGTTCAGTCCGATTCCTACCTTTTTCTAGAAGATTGGCATCATCCAGTATGGGGCTATGAGCAAACAAGTAGATCAGCCAGTTTATCCACCAACCAGCTTTTGGTCTGAAAAGATGAGGGTGGATCTCTGGTGGACGATTTACTGACCTCCTCCGGTCGCAACGCTGCCGCGAGCGATGGTCAGCCCCACCCTTGAGAGGTCTTAGCTGCCATCAAGACAGAAGGAGTGCTGGATTCTGAACGCAAGAAGGAGCCGGATGCAGGTGGAAACAGAAATCAATCTGGTTGGTGAGTCTCATCATGGGTTGATGCCACCCAAAGGGCCATGCCGGGACCCAATCCATGGTCCAAATCTCAAACAGGACGTTGAGGAGGTGCTTGGATCCATCTCCGACGAATACTTTGCAGAGCTCTTTAGGCGCCGATGTCAGCCAGTCTTTGGGAAACCAAATGCCGTTTTTGCAAGTACATCATAGTTCATCCCACTTTTGTATTTACAGATTTTTTGGGATGAACTATGATGAATTATGATGAACTAGTTTAATCATCATGTGATCAGGCATTGCGGCTGCATTTTTACATTTTGGCCAGTCCTTGGTGATCCTTTTAACCAATTTGGTGAACTAGCTTCAGCAAGGTGAAACCATTATTCACCAGGTAACTAGTGATTATGTAACCATTAATAACCATTCACAATGGTGAACTAGTTACAACCTTCTATCATGGTGAACTAGTTAAAACCATTATTGTGAACATTATGGCCATTGGCAACCATTAATATCCATCTGTTCCTTGGTGATTAGTCTGGATCAAAATAACCATGAATGATGGTGAACAAGTTGCCGTGGTTTCATCCTCGTTTCCTTCACTTGCGCAGATTGGCCAAGCAGATCACCGATTTCGGTGCAGATGTTGAGGATGAGGAGCAGGTGCCCGGGCGCCGTGGCGCTGCCCTGGCGGTGCCTATGGCCCTTGGTGGACCCACGGACTCGGAAAACCATAGGAGTTACGTATAGTTACGTGGAGTTCCCTAGCTATGAAGTTGCGCAAAAATTCTTGAACAGTAGGGGAGACTGAATTTAGTTTGAGCGATACTTGCTTGGTTGTTGGTGATTAGATGATTGGCAGATTGGCTGATTGCTTGCAGTAAACCTTTGCTTTGCTGTGCCACAAAGCAGCTGCAGCTGGACTATGGCACCAGTGTCTCCAGTGTACCTGAAAAAATGTAGGATTGTCCATTGACTCAGGGTAGCGTTTCACATTCAAAGCTCATGGAATGGATGGTTTTGGGGTGCAAGCACGAGCATGTCCAATCTCCCGGTTTTTAGGTGTCATCGTTGAGCAGTAGCAGTGAGTCGTGTCACAAAATCCAGCTGCCTTGGCAAAATCCATATCAAGCCTGAGGTGTCCCCGCCTCACTCAGCGTCCAGATTTGGTTTGACAGGATGACACCGTGCGAACCAAAGAGGGTTTGGACGATGCCGCCGGTGTCGCAGTTGTCTTCGATGAGGATGACGAGGATGAGGCTGACACTGGGAACTGCTGGAGGTCTGGTGATGAGACGACCAGCAGACAGTGGGACAGGAAAAGCGCCAGAACTAAAACCTTGCCCACCAAAACGGAGACTTCACGTTTGGTTTTGTAGGTCATGGGAGAGTATATAATTGACCCGTCACGTTTGAGGGTGAACGCAAGCTATTTGGAGCATAAGACTAGTGGATGCTTCTTAAATTGGAATCTTTAATCACATTAATAAACAAGTACAGGCTATTAGTATCTATTCGCAACCATCAGTGACCCTTATAAAGCACTTCGAAACATTGGCAACCATGACGAAGCATCGCTACAACATGTTATGAGTTATAAAGCATCATTGATATTCATTGATCATCAAGCATCCTTAGCCATTATTGATATGGGCGTTTCTCAAAATAGGGCACCCCCAAAAATGGCTGGTTTACGTAGTTCAGACAGGATGACTTCAGGGTCCCCCTATGACTTGAGAAACCACAAATAATATATGAATCATGGATCTTGTAGCTCCTAGGGGATCCTCACTTGTTACTATGAAACTACTTGTTACCATCCATGACTTGAGGATCCCCCCTATGGATCTCCATTGGATCTGCCAGATATTCCAATGACAACTGTCCCAAGCTCCTGCATCATCTCAGCAGGGCGCAGACTACATGCACGAGCTGGGAGAGGATGACGAAGATGACGACGATGATGAAGGTGGCAAGATGGATGACGACAGGCCGGACCGAGCCTGACCTTTGGATACTTTTGGTGAAATCTTGGAGAAGTTTCACTGAAATTTGCTAACCATGGTCTGTGATCATGGTGCATTGATCCCAAGAAATCATGATCAATCAGTTTTGGACCACACTTTCTTCAAGTCCAGCCTCAAGCCCTGCGTTTGTTTCCTTTTGGCTTGCCAATGGTGCATCGATTCTTCCCGTGCCATGCAATACTGCTGCATGGATGTTGCCCTGAGGGACGACCGCGGCATCCACGCCACCTTGTTGGAAGCAGACGATGAGGAGGACTGCCCAACTTGAAGTTGGAAAATTGATTTTTGGGTGAATCTGCTAGTTGGGGACGGATGCACTATGGTTGAGACGATTCCACCACCAACTTGGCAGCCAACTACTTTTAGTCCCCTTTCACAGGTTTGACTTGGCTCGATTCTGGTGAAGTCAGTCGGAAGCGTGGCATCCGATATTTTCAAACTGTTCTCAGGAAGAAGCGAAGAAAGAGGACAAGTACACTGTCGACATTCAGAAGATTGATGCGCACTGGCACTCCTGGCAAGTTTTTGATATTGAAGTTCTTGAAGATCAGTGAAGCTGTTCATCACAGAAATCAGCAGTGCCCAACATGTCCCCTCCTTTCCCAGGTGCTCAGTTCTTGTCTGGATTCTTCCATTGGATTGCTGCTCAACTCCCCTTTGATCAAGCCATTGGAATGATAGCCAATGGTTGGTCGATGGTGGTCAATGCTGAATAATGATGGTTCCGAAGAAGTCTGAATTATATCTAATGCCACTAATTATTGGCCGCATAACATTGATGACGCAAGTGACACAGTGCTCAATCATCAATGGTTGCTCCAAGATGGTTGGTGATGTTCAATGCTGGTTACATGATTGCCACTCTACTCATGGTTAACGCTGATGATGTCACCCAGGGAAGCCCCTAAGCCGGTAGCATCGGCTGCACCACAGCCAGGCTGCAGCGAGAGTTGGGTAAGATTTTCCAGGTCGGGGGCCACTGCAGGGATTTTTCAACCATGATTCACAATTATCAAGCCATCATTTCCTGCGATTAACCATGATGATGGTGAATTGACCATGGTTTATTGATGGTTTACGCATGATTAATCATGGTGAGTTGGTTAACTTGATGGTATACTCGGGATGGTG
The DNA here is from genome assembly GCA_009767595.1 of Symbiodinium kawagutii. Classification (NCBI taxonomy): domain Eukaryota; class Dinophyceae; order Suessiales; family Symbiodiniaceae; genus Symbiodinium; species Symbiodinium kawagutii. The sequence goes on along the minus strand of VSDK01011317.1, from coordinate 528,572 downwards.
ATTTGGAAATTAAGTGTGAACGGGGCCATCATGAAGCATCATTGCAGTCATTACTTGACAATTGTGAGCTCTCATTATCCATGACTTCATCAACCGTTATCCTTGACCATCAAGGCTGGCCATGAATCAGAAGAGCAGGCCTCAGCCTTTCCGACAGCGCTTGCCAGGATCCCAACAAGTGTATCGCCACAGAGAAGGAGATTTTGTCCATTTTGCCCATCAAAGACCTGCAGCAATGTGAGAACAGGTCAGAGGGGAGGACCAGGGGTCAGCGTCGTGTATTCATGGTTTGACTTGTTTCCTTGGGGGGGACAGAGGGTTTTAGAGGAGATGGTGGGATCATCATCATCATCATCATCATCATCATCATCATCATCATCATCATCATCATCATCATCCTGGTCATCATCATCCTGGTCATCATCATCCTGGTCATCATCATCATCATCATCATCATCATCATCATCATCATCATCATCATCATCATCATCCTGGTCATCATCATCCTGGTCATCCTCATCCTCATCCTCATCATCATCATCATCATCATCATCATCATCATCATCATCATCAACAAGCTGAACGGGGGATCGTACTTCATGACTCTGACAAACCAACAACGAGATGCATTCGCCATGGTGACAGCTGCAGATTGCCAGTTTCTGGATGGTTTGGGGATCATATCCAGCTTAAGACATTTGTGACGTTGTCACTGCCCCAAGCTGTTGGTTTGCTGTGCTGAATTCCTGACCTAGAAATGGCTGCAGGGGCAGGGCTGGGCAGCTCTGGTGCCAGGTTGGTGCAGGTGTTGCAGTACGAAAATTTCGAGTTCACCAAGTTGCTCTTGAAGAATCGTCTGAAGATCCTGTGCGCCTGCGTTTTTTTGCTAACCAAGAGCCAGGGTCACTGAAGCCATGATGGGATACCATGCCAGACTCACCAGGCAGAAAGGAATTCACCAAGAACACGTGACGAGTCTTGATGGGAGAACGAGTGATTTGGGGGTAACCTCCTCCCGTTCTTTCGGAATCTTCTGCACATGAAGTTGTCAACCGTTGTTGAGGGGATGTCTGTTAGATGATTGACGATGATCGCAAGTTCTGAAGGATGATTCCGTGTAGTTGGAATATTTGCGCTCTCCCATACTTCATTATCTCCACCACTAATCAAATGACAAGCTTATGCACCATCATTGAACCAATATATGGACCATTCATTCTTGTTGGTACTACAGTGCCACACCATGGAAGCTGACCTTCGTAGGGCTTGGTGCCCCAGGTACTGTACCCGTTTGGGTCAGGCACAGACCGAAGAGGACAAGACGGCGGTCCTCGAAGATATGCGCAACACGCCAGATGCGCAAGCGGTCCTGGAGGCGCAAGAGATTTCCGTCAAAGCGCTGTTGCTCTTTGATGGTTACAAAGATAGAAATGAGTGTTTCTCAACATAGGGGTACCCCCTAATCATGCAATATTATTCATTTGTAAATAATAAAACCACCATTTTCGGAGTCCCCAATTTTGAGAAACCACCAAATGAGATGAGTCGTATTTTTGTGAAGTGACAGAGAGCCATCGAAGTTGGTCGGTGGCCGTACTGTGTTGCTCAATTCATTCTTGGAGCCTTTAATGAATCATTCTCATGGTGTGGGATAGTGTATTCTATGAATTTGATGGCTCCACGGTATTGTTGGTTTGTTGGTTGCTTGGTTTGTCTAATCATCTGCGCCTGCCTGAAAGGAGCTGGATAAAGCATCCAAGAAGCGTGACAGAGAGCGCGACATCAACAGGCCCGAGTCAGTGCTGTGAAACTGTTTGGTGCAGATATATAGGTACTGTGACGGCTGTTTACATTGAACAGCGTGGAAATTGATACTATGCGAGGCCATTCAGCTTCCAGTTTTGGGTCCCAAACAAATGACCCACATGGTAGTTTCATTGGGGGCGATTTTTGTCACTTAATGACAAGTCAGTTCTTCCGCAGATGTAGGTCCATCCATCCCCACCTTTTCGCTTGCCAAAGCTTATGATTTGAGGCGAATTGGGATACTCGAATCATTGGACATAGACTGTTGGTTGATGGTCGATTGTGACTTTCGATGTCCAATCATTCATTCTAACAACTTATTCCCAGTCATCAACCACCTATCAACACACCTCAACCATCGTTAACCATCATTTAGTAACAAGTACCACACATTATTGACCATCATGAACAATCATTTGCCATTATTAAGAATCATAAAATCACCATTTACACTTCTAACGAACCATGATAGAGGCTACTCACAACCATTCATCAGCCACAACAACTATCATGAGCTCACTAGCTATGAGCCATCATGAACCATCATGATTTATTCGAAACAAATCAAACATTTGGAAAAACTCACCAGCAACGCCTTGGAGGGTAGCTTGAACCTGAGTCGAAACCATGCCAGGGATCTTCGAAAGGAGGTACGACAGCTTCAGTTGCGAGGCCTTCCTTGCGGGTGTCCCTGGTTGCAGGATGATGGCTTCATTATGGCATCATGTTGGTCCAAGTTGTCAGGATGATGTAGAGTTTTTTCCATTAATGCATGTTATTCTTCAATGATGTTGCATGATGATTAGATAATGATGATCGACGATGATTAAGGATAGTTGATCATCGATGATGATCATTTCATGATGGTTCATGTTGGTTTGTGATGGAGCATTGCGGGTTGATGGTTGACGATTGACGATGGCTGACTGTGGACTCTTGACATTGGAAACCTGGAACATGACCTAAGTTTCCATTGGAACTATGGCTTAAATGATTGGCCGCAAGAAGTTCACGACGCACAAGGAATGCTTGGGCAGGTAAGGATCCCCTGGTGGACAGGTCCAAGTTTCACTCATGGAACTTGTGTAGATTTTGCCATCGCTTGGCTCCAGCTAAGTGGTTGCGGCTTCACCGCCATGGAACTGCACCCAAGCTGGAGACGCCATGAATCTTGATGATCTCAGAGGGTGTGCCGGCCATCCAGGGTAACCCCCTGGCAAACTGGCGTCGGAGGCACCTACGTTTATGGAGGATCCTTACTGTCACCTGGGTTCTTGGGCCAGTTGCAGTTGGATCCACCTGTGGCGATGAATTCTTTGAGCCCAGTACTTTTGAGATCTTGAACAGCGTCTCTGGCGCTTCGACCATTGCGAAGATGGATTACTGGCAGCTGAACAGTGAGATGGGCGCGCATGCGGCGTACGTCTTGAACATGTCGGAGGTTTCAGCCTCGTATTGTTGGTCTCAAGGTGGGGCGACTGTGAGGGCAGGTGGGTTGATAGTAACTTGTGTAGGAAATCAATTTGATGAATGAATGGTTAGGCTATAGCGGCTGAGTGGGGGATAGTGTATGTATCACCTGGTCAGTCAGTTGCTCAATGTTCCTTTGTCTTGGTTACGCCGTTCCTTGGTGTGTGTATGTCGCTGTTATTCAGTGAGTTCGCTCAGTTTCGCTGCTTCTTACCTCGATTTCCACCGCCCTAAGTTTCGTTGATTCCAAGGAGCCCAAACTTTGGTCGAACAACAATCAACTTTCTTAAGCTTCAGAATAATCATTTCCATTTCAATCCATTTTGTAATATGAAATTCCTCTTCGTCGAGGTTTCAGATATTGGGAGATGGCTCTGAACCGCGGTTTTTACTTCGACCGTTGGATCTCGGAGCTGGGCGACTCCCTGGCGTGCGACGGCTGCAGTGAGCTGCGCGCACGCGTGGAGAACCTCGCGGTGAAGGTCTTCATCGGGCTGTGCGTCCCAGCGTCCTGTGGGGCCACGGAGATCAGGGAGGAGGTGGTGCCTGGTGACCTGGCAGGTGGGGGAGGTGATGATCATGATGATGAAGATGGGGATGGTGAGGAAGATGGATAACGGTGTGGTCTTCTTGTTGTTGAGTTCTGAAGTTGAGTTCTGAGTAGACTAGATGGGATGATTAAGGGAGTGGTGGTTGGTTTTCAGTCGCTGTGAAGCATCTTCGCTGGGGTATTGTCTTACATTTTCGGCGGGTTTGGGCCTGCAATTTTATGAGATCGATGCATCCCAAACCAAGAAAAGCATCTAATCATCAGCCTCGGGTATCATAATTTTTTTGGATGGGCTTGAGCGCACCATGTTGTAGGATAAATGATTCTGCACCCTGTTCAAGTGTGTGATTTTTGGTTGCCAGATCTCTTCACGTCGCTGTCCCTGTTGCTGTTGTATCCCTTACGCCGGCTTTGTTCTGGCTGTTTGACCTCGCTAAGGTTACCTGATGAGCATCCTGAACTCTCCCATACCTTTTCCAATGCCAGCAGAGGCCCAAGTGGAAATGTCCGAGTTGTCGCATTGGTCGAAGTTCCAACTGGACTTCATCATTGCTGGCCTGGATAACTGTGGAACTACCTCTTTAGGAAGGTGGTTAAACCAAGTCGACAGCATCGAATTCAGCCGTTTCGGTGAGGAGGACCACGGTCGGCAGTGCGTGTTTCAGATGGCGAAATCGTTCTGTCCATTAATTTTACAAGGCTAATCCTGGCAAGTAGTGATGATGAACATGGCAAAAAAATGTTGATATGATCAATCATGAAAACAAGTTAAAGCAACCATTCGCAAGCTTTAGGAAATGTCACTAGCCACAGGTCGTTTACCATTTCTTGTGGTCTCAACTTAGCCTTTGATGCCTAACAACAGGTCATCCACTGGAAAAACAAGTATCCAACATTTGAAACCCAACAGGTTTCCAGGATAATCCATTGGAAAGAAATTGGAAAGAAAGTTGCTTATGTATCAAGTGTGGCTGGCCCATCGAGGACGATTTCTTCTTCCACAATGACCGGCTCCTGCCGTTTGTGTCGGAAGTTGAGCGATTTAACTCGCAGTGGAAACGTCCGGAGACCCTAAAGGCATTGGGGGCAGGGAAGGATGAGGAAGTTTAGCGCGGGTAATGATTCCCAATAATTGGGAAATTGCGAAAGCAACCGCGAAAGCGGTGCCGATGATAAAGAATTCTTCAATAGGTTTTGACCACGGCTCAATTATGAATTCACTTTTAAGTGGTGATTAATTAGTTGCATTTTGATAGGCCAGGGCTGCTTGATGATCAATTGCGATTGATATGGTGGGGTTATCAACAAAGATGGGTGCTTAAGCATGGTTGACACAACCATTGTAGTTTATGGTTCAATAGATAGCGAAGATGTTTGACCTTCTTATCGGCTATAACTACCAGTAAATCATGGTTAAACATGCTTGAAACTGATTCACAATGATGATTCATACCAACAGCTTCATTATGACTGGTTTTTTTACCCATCAAAACCGGTTCTCAAAAACCTATCAAAACTGGTTTGGGGCTGGTTACCTACCATAAGAACCATATATACCATCAGTTATTGAAGGTGTCCGAATGACAATCCACTTCATGACGAATGCTTTCAACCTTGAGATGGCTAGTGGTGCGGTGCCAGGCTGGTGGTTCGTTGCCATGCGAAATCAATGGAAGTCATCGCCAGCCCAGCTACAAGAATCAGCACTAGTTTGGTCATGGGTCAAATTGGTCAATCATTGACTTGAGGTCAATCATTGACTTGAGGTCAATCATCCCAATTTCCTTTTTGCCATCGATCTTTAGGGTTGATTGTTGGCAATGGTAGATCCATTTTGATAAACCCACGGTTGTTGGTTGCTGTTGCTTATTACCCCCAGTACTAATATAATTATCTATAGTGTGTTTTGATTAGCCATGCTTGATCATGGTTGGCAGTGATTCATCATGGCTGGTATTCTTCAATCATGGTCAATCAGTCCGGGACAACATCCAGCACTATGCTGCTGCTGGCTATCAATGCGGTCATTTTTGCTTGTTAGTATTGATTGCAGTCATTGTTGGTGTCTAACCATCCGTAGCAGCTTATACAGATGTGCTGGTCACAGCCACCGTGTTGTGTTTGCTGCCATTGCAATTGCTAGGGAGAAAACATTATACTGATCACTTTTTAAACAACAAACCTAGCAATTGTGATGTGTTTGCTGATCACTTTTTAATTGATTGTCCTTTGGTTTGAGGCCTAGAATCATCATTGCCAACTAGAAGCATGATAAACCTAAACCACACATTTCCCATCTACTCATGACCTCTAGCCATGAGTATCCACCCTCATCCATTATTCACCTTGGTTAGCTTAGCTTTTGACCAAATCCCAAACAGCATAGCATGACCTGTTGGTTGCTGGGATCCCCCGAAGCTGGCAGCAGGGGCCTGGGGCGCTCCGCCTTGCAGGCTCTCCGTCATCCCAGCCTGTGGGCCCATCTGCGGGTGCGAATGGCGCTGGCAAGGATCCCGCAGTTGAAGGTGGTGGTGGGTGGTGGTGGGTTGCTGCCGGCTGATGTGGCCATGGTGATGCTTGGGTGCTGGCCATCGGAAGTGGTGATCAGTTGAGTATCATGGGAATGCCTATCATGATTATAGGTGATGGTTTTTATTAGGCGATTTTTTCCCAGCATATATGGTTGACATATGGGTGTTTCTCAAAATAGGGGTACCCCCAAATTGTCAGCCCTCTATAGTAATAAACAACCCATTTTTTGGGGTCCCCTATGACTTGAGAAACCACCATATCTGGGTGTCGGTTCCTTGTTCCATTGGTGTCTATGACCTCTGACGTTACTCCGCTCAGCCCGGAGGTGCTGCTGGTGGTGTGTGACCCAGTGAGTCGTGTGGACAAGGCGTTCTGGTGGTATCATATCTGCGATCCGCCGTTGCCTCACCCGGAGTTTGGTCCCTTGACACGGCCCAGGGGGTGCTTCGACAGCATCCGATTTGTGTTGGATCCCGTGTTCCTGGAGAAGTTTAAGATCCAACGACACGTGGAACACCTGAAGCAACTCTACCCGCGACTGCTGGTGATACACCAGGCATTTCTAAGGGATGCTGCTTGGGATACCTTCCTGCAGGTTGTCGGCTGGCTTGGCATCAACATGCTTCCTGCAGATGTTCAGTTGCATCGACACAACCATCGTCCTGGACATCGAACAGACCTTTGTAAAAACTCGACTCTGGTAAACATGCTGAAAGTGCTATTGGCATCGGAGCAACTTGTAGAAAATCTCAGTCTTGAAAGTCTTCTAACTCTCATTGTAGTTATTTGGGGGTTGCTCAAAAAAGGGAAACCCAAAAATGGTTGGTTTTGAAGTGAAAGTGGCTGATATCGGATGATTTGGGGGTACAGTGGAACTGTACCGGAAACCCGCATTTGGATCCTGAACCCTTGTAGTTCTGTGTGTGGCACTACCATCTCGGCGGTAGCAAGTCAGCTGGGGTATCCATGTGCAGTGCACGTGCCCTGTAGTAGCCTCAAGAAAGGGGTGCTTTCCCACCATGTGATCCTTTCAAGCTGGGTTGGGACCCTGCAAGATCAGTGAGTTGCTGTGCAGATTGGTGACGATACCCATAGGGTTCACAGATGTGGCTTGTTCCCACTGGTCTTCATCTCGACCATCATGATAACCAATCATCAAGGCCCAAGGCCATGCAGTGCCAGTACAAGCCGACATTTAAAATGGCTTAATATCAATAGCCAATATGAGCCATCACAATGGTGGTTGCGACTTTGCGTATTAGAGTCCTTGTTTGGCTTATTGCTACCCCCGCCCTCAACATGGCTTCTGGGTTGCTGGGAGGTGTATTGGGCGCTGATGGGCGCTGTATTGTATTCAATTCCCATCAAATTCCCATCAATAAACGCTCCTTGGTGTAAAGTCTTGTTTGTAAAAGCTTGTTGTGTTGGTGTAAACCCTTGGTGTCAAAGCTTGTTGGCGCAAAATCTTTATAAAAGCGCGGTTGTGAAGAAGCTAGGCGGGTATGGAGGAGAGCGAAGACAAAAGGAATAACACGCCAAGATACAGTGAACAAGAAGGTAAAACGCCACGCAATGGAAAAACAGGTTGTTTTTCCCCAGCTGGAATAGCTATTGGATGCTATTGGGGTTCTTACTTCAAGTGCAGGAGACAGGCCTATCAACATAATTGGGTGGATAGGGGTGTCAACAAAAGGGTGCAGCTGGGTGCCGGTGTCAACAGGAGGATGCCGTATCAACATGATTGGGTGGGTGCTGGTGTCAAGAGCGTGTCGTTGTCCGAATTAGGGCCCCGAATTGGGGGTTGGAAGTGCGCACCTATGATTGTAAGTAATAGCTTTGAAGAGGTGATCATTTTTGTTGTCATTTTTTCTCCGTGTTTTTTATTGCTACTAATGCCGCGTTCGAGCCCCGAATTCGGAACCCGAATTCGAGGCCGGGAAAATTGGGACATTAAATTGGTATCAGGGGTCTATGCCGGCGTCATTTTTTCTTGGGCTGGGGCAGCGAATCATGATTATGTTTCTGGAACGAAACACCTCACGGCGCGCTGCGTCACTACTAAGCAACACCATTAGATCGGACATGCCAGCAAGGCCAGTGGATTAAGCGTAGCCGCTAGCCATTGTAAAACGCATTTTTCCCCCCTAAGATTCAAACACCCCCCTGGTAGTATAACGCCGCCGTGGACGATTTGAATATTCGGGGGTGAACATGGACAAACAAAGCGGGTTTTGGGCTCGCTCACCTATCATTGCCTGATTGATGAACCAATGCATTGTTTGATTGATTAGCTGCTTGTTGAATGTTTCTGGCCCTGTGAGACATTAGTTTTTTTCAAGCGATGCTCTTGTGGTTTGAAAATGTTTGAACACAATTAGATTGTACGGTGGCCCGTGGCTAAAAAAGATTGGTTTCGAGAAATTCCAGGCAATCGGTCGCCGCGCATGTGATGTTGAATATTCAAGGTAATTTTTGAAATCATTCTTGTGAAGCTCCTTTGACCAAATCCCTCGATATTGACCGCTTTAATTGTTTGAGGAAAACATTTTTTGCAGCAATTTCATTTTAAACATGTCCTTGTTTGTTTGCAACGATTTAATTTATTTTCCGCTCCTCTATTCAATGCCATCTCTGCAGAGATGGTACTGGCTATGGTGTTGTCCTTGTCATCTTATTGTTCTTGGCAATTGATCTTGGGATGCATGGTGCACTTTGTCGTTCCGAGAGCGAGACATCACTTCTTTTGTGGATGCTTGGAGTGGAGCCAGCCTTCAACCTCAGCTGAGCCTAGTGAGCGTGAGCGTGGCGTCTTTTCTTGCCTTACTGTGTAAAGATTTTATTGCGCCGCCTAGGTATCTGGCATGGTTCAATGGCTGTAGGGCTGCTGTGGGAGGGGCACCTTAAGACCTTGCGCTTATACTGGTTTTATCATTTTCTTTAAAGGTGCTCGTGGGCTGCGGTGAAGCTGTCTCAAGCTACAACTGCCTGAGCCGGCTGAAGTGCGTACGGGATCCTACGGGGGTGTTATTATATGGTTCTGGGTTTTTGTGGCTAAAGAATTTTGTGAAATGGCGTCCGCCTTTTCCAGCAATGTGGTTCTTCCTCAGTGTTTTGATTTACTACCATTGGTATAAATGCATTTGGGGAAAGTCGTTGCGAATCATGTGCCCGTGTTATTTCAGAGGCTTTTGAACATGTCATTTTTGTTCGTGTTCATGTATGTAAGTAAAAGCTGGTTGTAATCTCAGATTCTGAGCCAGATTTGATTGCAGAAGTAGATGGGTCCGTTGGTCGCCGAAAGATGCTTTTCATATGCCACCAAGCCAAATGACATGTTTATTATTTTGCTTTCATCTCATCAAACTATGCGCCTTCACTCAGGCAAAGTGTTCAGCGCGTATTTGGCGATGTGCCATAGGAAAGTGATTTTTTTTGGAAATGTGTTTCGCACGACTTTGCCGGGTTAGGGGTCGTGGCGGTCTGTGCCAGTGGGAATAGCTGTCAAGTCATGTCATTGCCGTGATTTTCCTGGTTGGCAGTAGTGGTTTCGGTTGTGGTGGTTTCGGTGGTTGCAGTGGTTGCAGTGGTTGCGGTGGTTGCGGTGGTTGTGGTGGTTGCGGTGGTTGTGTGATTGTTGTGGTGGCTGTGGCGTTGTCGTTGTGGTCGTTGTCGTGGTCGTTGGCATGGTCGCGGTCGCGGTTGTTGTGGTTGTTGTGGTTGTTTTCTTTGCGTTTGTGGTTGTGGTTGTCCTTGTCGCTGTGAATTGGCTGTTTCTGGTGGCTGCGCAGCGACGTCGCCAACACGGTCATCGGAGAGGAATGTCCGAATAAGTTCAAGGACCGGGTTTAGCTTCAAGTTCCGCCGCCTGGTTTGCAATCGTCGGACCGAGTTCAGGAAACATGTCATGCCAACCCGTGATAGGGGGGCCGCTCGAAGTAAGGTCATTGTTCATTTTTTCGCGTCCTTTCATGATTCATGGCATGGTCCGGACAGCAGCAGTGAAGAAGAACACTGGATCGACATTCCTGTTGAAGCCGCCGAGGATGGTGAGCAGGCGTGTTGAGAGACTGAGATTCTTCAAGGGCACGTTCAAAGCGCCGCAGCCGATGTTTTGGTTGATGCTGGTGAGCAGATGTGTCGTGGGTTGCGCGCGCGCACGTTGGGAGCAGGATCGTCAGAGAAAGAGTTGCGGTTGCATTGCAGGGCCGCGTTTAGCCTCAAGTTTCGCTGCCTGGTTTGCAACCGTTGGATTGACTTCAGCAAACACGTCGCGCGAACGTGTGCTGACGGGGGCTGCTCGAAGTAAATTGGATATTCCTTTTTCAGGCCTTTTCGTGACTCATGGCGCGGGCAGGACGGCAGAGGCAGCGCTGAAGGATATTATATCGATGTTCTTGATGCTGCGGATTGAGAGAATGGTTGACAACATCTACTATAACGCCCAGCCTGCGACGCTTCGCTTTTGAACTTCGAAGCTTTGCGCGGCCCCGTCCGAATATCAAGAATTAGCTGGACTCAGGGGCCATGCGTCTCATGGTTTGTGCAAGATGCTTACGCATAGGTAGAAAGGAATTGCGCCCAACCGGAGCATAGGCTAAATACAGGGCGCGCCTATCCAGGTATTGGGTGCGTCCGCTTAGCGTTCTTGGCGCGGCGGTGTCGTATGTCTTATGATGTTTTCTTTTCGTTGCTAGTTTTCAATGAGCGTACAGCCCGCGTGGGAACTGAACATAGCATCTTTTTTTGGGCGATTGGATCTTAAATACCTTTCGCAATTCTCCTGCCCGCCATTCTTGTTATGTAGCTTCTATTTCTCGCTGCTAGACCATAGTTGGCACAGTATCGACTCCGAAGGGAGAGTTTTCAGGCGCAAGAAATCGTGGAAAGCGACGTTTGAGCGCAAATATCGTGTTGTTTGAAAGGCCTATGCGTGCGCGCGCCTTGTGCGCTTTTACATGTACAGCGTTCCCTGAGCCAGTACCCCAACAACCGCAACCAAAATCATTGAATGCAGAACCTGCCCGTTGTGATTTCAAGTTTTCTAACGGTTTTTTTGTTGGATGCATCTGGTTTGGTTGTAGTCTATTTTAATCTTGTCGTTCGCTCCGTGACAGCAACCTCACAAGTTCAGTGACATGCGTTGGCCGCATGTTGATTTTTTCAATTCCTTGCACCTTCGCAAAAATTGACCAAACCAATTGAAGTGCCCTTCATTTCGGGGTCACAAAGGAAATTGGGTTCCGGCCACCGTGCGTCGGAAACCACAGGCGTGGGTATGGTTTCCCAGCAATCATTCGCCCCAATGTGATTGACGTGGTTCTCCCCAACAAAGTGCCATCCTAAAATGCTTGAAAATTTGAATGAGGTCTGGTGGCAAACGACCAGGCATTAGGACTGGACGTAACACTGTATCAAATTAGGGTTCATTTGAACCAAACGAGTTGGAGGATTCCCGGAAAATGGATCGGCCGTCAACTATCAACTATCCCTGTTGGCCATCGCTAGCTCCTGATTAGCAAGCATCAGCCGTCAGCCCTGGAACCCACAGATTTTTCAGCATCATCATCAATAAAGTCCTCATCGAAAATTATCGGCCATCATCCACAACGATGCTGGCAACCATCATGGCAACCAGCCAACATGTTAGCCGCCACCACAAGACATCAACCATCAAAACCCACCATGTGCCATGTGGCCATACGACATCCCCAAGGTACGACTTCTTGGAGCGCCTGGTGGCAGAATGTGGTTTGCCCTTCTCGGCCGGTTTGCCAGAGGAACTGCTTTTGCGACGTTCGCGTTGCGAACGACCAGATGAGTTGATTGAACCGGAAAATCACGGATGATGCGTGGCCCCCGGACCTAGAGTGATGGTTAATGGGTAGCGATGGTTTGGCTGCAGGTGCCACGAATCAAGATGATTGAGCCCGAAAAAGACGGGCAACGAAATCATTGCGTTGGTACGATTCAAAGAAGACAAGTCGATATTCAACATGGCAATGCCAGACCTACCGAACCGACGCTGGTGATTTGGAAGGGCTGAAACGCTGAGAGGAACAGATGAACTGATCAAGGTCTTGTGACATCAGGCGGTGGCCTCTCGTTTGCATTCGGCTTTCCTGCGCAATGTTCCTGCGAGAATACTTCTGAACGCTTGATGTTTGTAATTGGCCCTTTCATGACGCACTTCAAGGGCCCGACGTTGCTTGCGAACAAGGTGACGACACATAAATGGAATTGATAGGCAGCTCATGAGTTGGACAATGTTGGACATGTCGATGCTTGCACACCTGGTAAGTTCTGCATGAAAATCACAGTGGGAGGCAAATCTGATACATCACAATTTGGCATGTGATGAACCAGCTTCCACTGCAATGGCTAGAGGCCCCGGGAACCAGCAAACGACGGAAAGTCATACGGATGCTCAAAGTTTATCTTGAACCCACCAAGGATAGCTGTCAGACATACAGCTTACGCATCAGCCGAGAGAAATACATGCGCCACAGAAAAAACCCGAAAATTCTGATGGCCAGTCACTTTGAAGCAGTGCAAGTCGATGTGGGAACAAAAGTTACCACGAGTTTCCCTGAGTGGGGACTATGCGTATGCACTAAGAAACATGTTTACGTACTGCACTTGTCATGAAATATTTTGCACCGTCATTAAACGGTTTGTCCAAAAAAGTAACTTCAAAAGTACACCGAAACGATGGATTTGATCCTTGGTTTCGGTCTGGGGAGTGCTTCCCGCAGGTGCTCGCGAGAAGGAGCGAGGAATGGACGACGAAGGCAGAGCTTTGGAATGATCTCTCTGACACCAAGTCCGTGTGTGTCTCTGCGTGTGCACCAGTTCCAGACAGACGTATTGTTGGGTTTTGCTATTTTTGGTGGTGTTTTTTATAGGTTATTCTTGGGATTTTGCATTTCATTGCTGGTTCTTGTCGCTTTTGCTGGCTATGGTTGCCCCAGGACGAACACCATCAAGCATGTCATGGTTGGTGTTTTCCAATATGAACGTATAGCATAGGTCCAAATTGGTCGAAACAAAGACACCCTCTGGATACTTCATGAACACCAGCTTTGTTTGAATTGATTGTGCTTGATGGATTCAGCACTCTTCGCCATAGTGCACCAGCGAATCAACCAGCTAATCGTCATTAACCATCATACTTTAGCCATACTGATCACACGCTTATTGTGCTCACATTTCTTAACAATTACCAACTCGTAATTTCACTGAAATCAACCAGTAGAAGGCGTGTAGATTTGTTTGTTATTACCCGTAGGTTCCTAAGAATACCTATGTTTGCAGTTCCGATAGTAGTAGGTCACCAGCTGGTTTTTACCATTCCTGTCTTTGGTTAGTTACCTACTAAAACGACAAGTAGAAGCACAGGGAATATGATTGGGTGAGTAACCCAGTTGGCACCGTCAGAAACCCGGGCCCGTTGCCCCTGATTTCGCCACAGAACTGGGTCGATCGATGGTTACCCCTCATTAAGATGGGTTAGTTGGCTCAGCATCATGCCAACCCACTAGAGTAGATGGTTAAAGCTTCACCAATGGCTTGAAACTGACCAACAAATTTCTGCTCGGTGACCCCGGGTTGCCCCCTGGTTGCTCCTTGGCCCAGTTGCCCCTGGCGTATCCGATCTCCATGGCGATTTTCTGCAGGTCAGACCTTGGGTCGAGCAAGAGCCAAGGTGGCGGAGGAGCAGTGCCTTGATGGGAGCCAGACATGGGGATTTGCCAGCGGATAATGGATGGATCGTTGATGGATGTGATTGTAGTGGTTGACAGTCAGGAATCATAACCAACAAGCATGGTTGATACCAGATGTTGATGGATGATTTGGTGATGGATGATGTGGTTAATGGCTGACCAATGGTGGTTGATGGTTGTTCATCATGATTCATCACTGGCTGCTGGTTAGGAGGGAGCAAGGCCAGGAGCCATGGGTATCCAGTGTTATCCCTTCAAAGGGGAGCGGTGCCAGGAGCACCTGGAGGGGGGCAACCAAATGGTAGATGGATGGTTGATGGATGTTAATGGATGGTAGTGACTGAGGGTTAGTGTTCAATAGCTGACTAATGGTGGTAACAGGTGCTTCATCAATGGTAAATTATGCTTGGCTTAGCGTGATACTCTCAACATGATTAGTGATGATGGTTGATGGTGGTTAGTGGTTAGCGATGGTTGATAATGGCGGCTAAGTCAAGGTGATAGATCAAAGACTACTCGCATTGGCTAATGGTGGTTGATGCCGGTTTGACATAATGATGATCATGGCTACTAGTCGTTTCACACGATTTTAAGAGTGAATTCTGATGGCTAAGAGTGGTTCAAAAAGGGTTTCCTGACGATTTGAACGCAGGTTCAAGGGTTGATGAGCGTCGATGCTTGCTGATGGCGCGCGTACTGCCGATTTTGATAATATTCATTACAGTTTACCGACAAGGGATAGCAAACGCAACCAACAATCCATTGGGGACGTTGAACCCAGCTCAGCTCTATCGATGATTCCCAGCAATGGTCGATGGGACAAACTCCAGGAAACCCTTTATCATTGTTGGTTAAAGCAGGGTTTCCAAAGACAATTTTCACATCAACCAACCCAATGGATGATGTTTGATGGTGATTTATGAGCTTCGATTGCTCAGCCGATCTGCTGCTTAGGCGCTTTGACATTGAAGATCAATGATGGTCAATGAGTCAAAGACGATTGCTTTATATATCGTCGTGATGGTCAATAGTGGATCATATAAACCAATTTTAGTCGAGTCATTCGCAACAGTTATGAGGATGCACAGCATTTCAACCACAATCAGATGTCTCAACCACAGGATCGTATTTCACCAGTGTCTCAACCACAGCTGCAGAGCCGACCACCAGATATCCCCCCAAAAACCAGCGCATCGTTTTCCCCGTAATCACCGAGTCGACCAGGCTAAGCGGATCCTGCGAAGGGATCCGATTCGTCACCAGCTTCGGTCAATGGCAGCGCTGAGGCAGAAGAAGCCTTCGCATATGTTGGACTTGGACACCTTGTCCTTCTCACGAGGTCGGTCATGCCAGGTAGTGACCGCCATGGTGGATGGGTCACAGCCAGCACAGTTTGAAATGATGTGGTTTCAGAAATCGGGCATGAATAGTAGGTGAAAAGGTATCGTGTTTGTCTTTTTTGACTTTCTGTTGATCCACTTGCGTGCACCTACTATCACCATCTGGAGCTACCAACCAAGGTACTGTTATGCACTGTTGTTCCCTCCGAGGTAGCCACTTCATGGCGAATTCCAAGTGCCAGCTGCCTACCGGCTCCTTCCGAGTGCAGAAGAAGGCCTGGTGGTGATAACCACCCCAGCAGTGGCAGGGAGGAAGAGGTGGTGGCTATGGGTCCCATGAATGGTGCAATTTCCCAGCAAAGCTTGGCGCTTTACCCGCAAAACTCCGCATTTTCAGTGAAACTGTCAGTGGAATCAGCCATGAGTCCAGTCATCAAGCAGCAAACTCCAGTCATCCAACAACCTGCAAGGGCTATGAAGAAGTGCACGTGAAGCCTTTCAAGCACCCGGATGTGAATCCGGAGGATCTGATTCCTTTGCTTGGATCCCAGAGGTGTGGGATGGCTGATGGAGGAGTTTGGGGATGGTGCCAGCCTGGCGTAGCACAAAGAAATGGGTGGTTTCCCCCAAGAGGCCTGGTGTAACATGATCATTCCTTGGAGTTGGGACTACCCGGATTTCTTGGACAATTCCGTATGTTTGGATTTTTTCACTGAAGTTGCGAAGTTGATCGTCACGAGGGAGGTTGTGGGCTGGGTGGGATGTCACTGTAGAGTGGTAGCCCTTCTAGTTAGGCCCGTCAGCAAACAAAGCCATACCAAAGAAGCTAGCAACTCAATGCTAATCAGCTTTTTCTCATCATCAAGTTGACTAATAGCTCATCAACATCCAACCAACAAGTCTTTGCAACATTGGTTAGTCGTACCCAGTAGCATGGGTTGCCCAACTGAGTTAGCGTCGACCTGTTGGCGCCTAGCAGATTGACCCGTTACAGGGCAGCTTGGGGTACAGAATTTTCGCCGATTTCGCCTCAGCCACAAGGACCTTTCAACCAGCTGGTTCTCTCGATAACAGTTGTCACTTCGTTGATAGGTGAGAAACCTTGGTTATCAGTGACTCCATTGCTAACGCTTAGTATCTCTATGGTTGATAGGTGATGCATGGTGATGCTCACTTTCCATTGATCCCAACTGATCCCAACCAAGCACCGAGTCGTAGCGTTTGGAGCTCAGCATGGCGCAGCTGAGGTCCAAGTTGCCCACCTGGTGCCAGGAGGCCTTTCCAGGAGCCACCAAGCTCAACACCGTGCAGAGTAAGGCGTGCGTCATGGCGGCGCTTGGCGCTTGGCCGGGGAAGCTGCTGGGAGGTGCCTGGAGGTGATGCGATAGGCTTGGAAGCTAGGGATGAGCCATCAGATGGTACAAACCACAAGGCTTTTTAAGTTGGAAGCAGATCAAGAAGTTACAAGAGACCAACAAAAATACAATGAAAATCAATGAACATCAATGGCCCTTACAGCTAAACCTCATGAACATCACTCATATCAACATCGGTGAACATCCATGAGTCATGAGCATCAATAGCTAAGATGAGCACTAATGTTGGTTTCTGATTAGTATCTACCTGTTGGTTTCATCTATTTTCATTACTTTAGGGGAGGTTACACTAATCAGAAACCAACATTAATGGCTAACATTTAAACCTTTCCATTGGTGCTGAAGCTGGCTGCAGGCGGCTGCAGGGAGGACTCAGGTGGCGGTCGCCTGCAGGTCTATAAGACGGCCTTCGAGGAGCACACCGAGAACATGTTGGTGCTCACCTCAGATGCGCCATCAGAGATGGCCAACGAGTCTTAGGGGAAAAAAAAACAGTGATTTTTGTGACTATTTGAGATTTGTTTGAGATAGTTGAGGTTGTTTATGGGATTTTTTTGAGATAGTTGAGGTTGTTTTCGAGAATTGTTTGAGATTTTTTGAGATACTGTAGTTGCAGTCAACCCGACTGTACTCCATCTTACTCCTTCTTGTTGAGATCGTCGCCCTCCATATCAACCATAATCCTGGTGTTATTCACTGCTGTTTGAAGGTCTGTGCTCCCACCGGCAGTGGCAAGACCAACGTGGCCATGCTGACGATTCTGAACGTGATGAACCAGTTCCGTTTGAAGGCGCTTGGGGAAAGGTCAGGAAAATTGTGCGATCACTGAGCTGATAGGATGAGATTTTGGGTTTGGGTTTGATGTTCGGTTGGTGTTGTTGATTGGGTTATAGTGTTACATGTTGGTTAGCCATTTTGCTGATTTTTTTGCTGGATTGGCAGTGGGACCAGATGATACCAGATGCACGATGCGACACTTCAATCATTGATGATGAGCATGACGTGGCTGGAGCCATATACCCATCGCAAAAATGGCATCACAGGTTGGCTTGTAAAATTTCCATCATTTAAAGTCTTTACCTCTTTTAATCATCCAACACGATTTACCATCCTTTTCGATCATCATTGCCAACATTAAGCCTTCCTCAACCATCCTCAACCACCATGCTTAGCCATCCTCAACCATCCTTAAGCATCCTCAACCATCCTCATCAACCATCCTCATTAACCACCATCCTTAGCCACCATCCTTAAGCCCATGCCTTAACCACCATGCTTCACCATGCCCTGACTTCTGGGGCGCAGGATGGTTCCTTTGACCTCGCTGGCTTCAAGATCGTCTACGTGGCCCCCATGAAGGCGGCGAACAGCGGGGCATAAGAAGTAGCTGCTATTCTTCGCTAAGCATTTTTAAGCAACTACGAATTGGTTAGCAATTAATGTATTGTAGTAATTATAATAGCAACAATTAATTTACAACATGTAGTACTTAGCAATTAATTGTTGTAATCATAATGTTAGTCAAGAGTTGTCAACTACAATCCGTCGTAAATGGCAATCTGGATCATAAAGCAATGCGGAGTCTGATTGACCGACCGGTGTAAACCGTTATAAGCCATGATTAGCTACTACGCAACATCATACTGAACTAATCATAGAATCCTAGTGTAGCCATCGTAAACTACGAGTATCAGTCTATAAGCATCATGAACCATTGTTTAATCATCTATTCACCACTACTTGGCAATCATCAACCACTACATAGTCATCATAAACCACTACTAATCCATCTATTAAGCACAACTTCACCACTATAACCTACCAGTTAGCCATCATAAACCACTACTGCTTGACCATCATGAAACCGCCTCACAGGCATTGGTGCAGGAAGTGGTTCAGAGCTTCACCCAGCGATTGGAGAAGGCCTATGGAGTTGCTTGGCAGATGTGGTGAGGAGGGTGAAGGGCTGAATGGTAGGATTAATGGCTTTCAATGGTGGTTGGTGAACTGTAAAAATGGGTTATGATATATGTTATGACTGCTTTTATTGATGGTTGGAACTTTATCAAATTGATGGTTGACAGATTTCGTTCGTTCTTTCTTCTTATCGCATGTTGGTTCCGTATCCGTTGCCGTGAAACCACGTGGATCTGATCACCCCTTGGCCGATCCATCCACCGCGGGAGTCACCCAGCGGAGCGCCCAAGGTGACGATCCGCGAGTTGAGCGGCGACGTGAACTTGACCAAAGCACAGATCGACGAGACGCAGATCATCGTGACGACGCCCGAGAAGCTGCGGGACCCAAGGGAAGGGTCGACCGGGGGGACCTGGGGAGGGCCCTGGTGGGCAAAGAAGGGTCCAGAAGGAGGGCTGCTGTTGCATGGCATTTCTTGTATCATCTATCTGCCTATGTTGAATATCAAGCAATAATAACCACTCATAACTACTTGATAACAATCATTAACCATCATTAACCATCATTGACCATAACCAACTGGTGGTGGTTGTTGCTGCCAGTGTTGTTTCACGGGCGCCCCATCCACGCGTTTTGTCTGTTGCGTGGCGAGGTGGGACATCATCACGCGAAAAGCTGGTGATCAGCGTTTGGACCTTGGTATCAGCTTGGACTTGGGGATGGCAGATGGTAACCCCACTTTTGTCTTAGCTTATAATCATGGTTGAAAATGGTGATTTCTAGGGGCTACATGGGGTTACTATGCGAACAATCATCAACAATCATCAGCAATCATCAACAACAATAGTAGATCCAGCCGTTTAGAACCAGCTCTTTGGGTCGCTGGGATTGGCCAATCTGCCACCGATCATACATTTGATCTGTGCCTGGGTGACTATTTGGTGCTCAGCAACTTGCGGGGAAGGCGATGCCATACAGTCTCCTGCCGGGCCTCGAAGCTCTAGTGCTTTGCATCCGAGTCATATCCTGCAGACGGAGTTCATTTGGTGAATGTCGAAGAAGGTTTAACCACGTGACACTAGTTTGCCATGCTTGATACTGCTTCACATTTGTTGACCATGAATTGGCAAGCTTGTTGATTTTGGTTTAGTCTTTCTAATTAAATCGCTTGAAATGTATGAGAATAATGGTTCGAAGCCGATATGCCAACAGCCTATGCTTCATAACCCCCACTTTTTTGGTGCTTCATCATGCCAACGTTACCATCACATGCCACGTGGATGATGTTGAGCCGTGCGAGGCGCTTACACGCAGCTGGTTCGCTTGGTGATCATTGATGAGCTTGGCCCTCAGTGATTGGCATGACGGGTCTTGGGACACAGCATGCCTGCAGAGCCGGGAATCAATCACTAACCGTCACTTCACCATCATGTATTTGGTCATTTCACCTCGCCTTGCTAATCCTGATTAATCATGTTCATGACTGTTTATTCTGAGTCCATGGGTAATCAGCCTTTCTCATGGCTAATAATCGCCAAAAAGCCCAGTCTGAATGCACAGGAATTCTTCACAATGCGAAGGTTCGATCAGCAACAACTCGGTGATAAGGCTGAGAAGCTTTGCATAACCAGCTTGTGGTGAGAAGCAGGAGATGGTAGTGGATGGCTAGATGATTGTTTGATGGCCAATGACTCTAAATGATGGAGCAAGCCATTATTAGTGCGAGTGTGATGAACAACTAGAAGCAAGCAAATGGCTCCAATGCCACCCATCTAAAAAAAAACTTGCCGTTGTTCAATATGATGATACCTTTTGGTACGCGTGAGCCGGGAGCCATGAACTAACCACCGTCTTAGGTGGGAAGGTTGGAGGGTTGACTCACGGACGCCATAGACCTGACCAAGACTGAGCCAGATCTCCGAGCACCGAGGATTCACTTGCTCCATGACAGCCGTGGACCTGTCCTGGAATCCATCGTGGCCAGAACCATTCGACAGATTGAGACCACGCAGGCGTGCGCACGGGATGTGATATTTGTGGCTGGAGAACCGGGGAAATCAATGCTGATTGGGCTAAAATCAAATTAATAGTGGTTTATGGTCAGCAAATGCCGATACTTTGACCCAAACGTAGAATTATGAATTCCTTTTCTAGAATCATTCATCAATATCCTGAATTAGCATTTGTTTTCCTGGTTTAATGTACCAGAATCATAATGATGCTGACGGTTGTTGAAAACAAGATTTGGATGCGGGTGTTTGTCAACCCCCTCAAATCATCCACTGAGAAACCATCTATAGTGATAGACCAACCATAGACCAACCATAACTTTGGGGTCCCGCATGATTTATTAGTCCGGGGTTATCATTACTCCCTGTCATTCTTTTGATTTGCCTACTGTTGTTTGTTATCCCCTACTATTAATGATTTTCAACCATCGGTTATCCCCCATCTTTTACCACATATTCGACAAGATTTGGATGCATTCCTGGCTGCTTGGACCAACACCAACCACCCAACGCAACAACTCGCTGCGAGTTGTAGGGAGCTGCTGCTGCGACCGAGCGGCTTCGGAGTCACCTGGAGCCAACATGGTGAATGACACCGGGTTTAGAATGATCCTGTTTGCCAATGACACTTTTTGCCATTTTGCCATGACACCGGGTTTAGAATTTCGCCTTTTTGCCAGGGCAAAAGGTTTCGTACCGGCTTCAAAACTGATCTTTTTGCCATGACATTTGTTTGGGAGATCCGGCATTTTAGAAACCATTTGGGTGTTTTTACAATGGGGAAGCCCGAAGTTCTGGTTGGTTTATGACTATAGATGGTGAATCGAAAGGATGATATCGAGGTCCCCTATTTTGAGAAAACTGGGGTTGGTTTATGAAGAGCTGCATCTACCATGAATCATTGATGATGCAAAATACGAACCATCAATGTTCGAAGAGAGCGACTGTTTGACCCTCGGCAACAGAAGTCAGTGGCAAACCATTATTCCCCACCTGTCAGGTGAGGGTTGTTAGATTTTATCTGAGCTGACTTCTCCTCCTCCTTCTCCTCCTTCTCCTCGCCGGACCTCAACTACGACAATGCACGCCGAGTGTCTGCTGCCGGACCTCAACCGCGGCCAGCCACGCTGAGTGTCTGCTGCCGGACCTCAACCGCGGCCAGCCACGCTGAGTGTCTGCTGCCGGACCTCAACCGCGGCCAGCCACGCTGAGTGTCTGCTGCCGGACCTCAACCGCGGCCAGCCACGCTGAGTGTCTGCTGCCGGACCTCAACCGCGGCCAGCCACGCTGAGTGTCTGCTGCCGGACCTCAACCGCGGCCAGCCACGCTGAGTGTCTGCTGCCGGACCTCAACCGCGGCCAGCCACGCTGAGTGTCTGCTGCCGGACCTCAACCGCGGCCAGCCACGCTGAGTGTCTGCTGCCGGACCTCAACCGCGGCCAGCCACGCTGAGTGTCTGCTGCCGGACCTCAACCGCGGCCAGCCACGCTGAGTGTCTGCTGCCGGACCTCAACCGCGGCCAGCCACGCTGAGTGTCTGCTGCCGGACCTCAACCGCGGCCAGCCACGCTGAGTGTCTGCTGCCGGACCTCAACCGCGGCCAGCCACGCTGAGTGTCTGCTGCCGGACCTCAACCGCGGCCAGCCACGCTGAGTGTCTGCTGCCGGACCTCAACCGCGGCCAGCCACGCTGAGTGTCTGCTGCCGGACCTCAACCGCGGCCAGCCACGCTGAGTGTCTGCTGCCGGACCTCAACCGCGGCCAGCCACGCTGAGTGTCTGCTGCCGGACCTCAACCGCGGCCAGCCACGCTGAGTGTCTGCTGCCGGACCTCAACCGCGGCCAGCCACGCTGAGTGTCTGCTGCCGGACCTCAACCGCGGCCAGCCACGCTGAGTGTCTGCTGCCGGACCTCAACCGCGGCCAGCCACGCTGAGTGTCTGCTGCCGGACCTCAACCGCGGCCAGCCACGCTGAGTGTCTGCTGCCGGACCTCAACCGCGGCCAGCCACGCTGAGTGTCTGCTGCCGGACCTCAACCGCGGCCAGCCACGCTGAGTGTCTGCTGCCGGACCTCAACCGCGGCCAGCCACGCTGAGTGTCTGCTGCCGGACCTCAACCGCGGCCAGCCACGCTGAGTGTCTGCTGCCGGACCTCAACCGCGGCCAGCCACGCTGAGTGTCTGCTGCCGGACCTCAACCGCGGCCAGCCACGCTGAGTGTCTGCTGCCGGACCTCAACCGCGGCCAGCCACGCTGAGTGTCTGCTGCCGGACCTCAACCGCGGCCAGCCACGCTGAGTGTCTGCTGCCGGACCTCAACCGCGGCCAGCCACGCTGAGTGTCTGCTGCCGGACCTCAACCGCGGCCAGCCACGCTGAGTGTCTGCTGCCGGACCTCAACCGCGGCCAGCCACGCTGAGTGTCTGCTGCCGGACCTCAAAGATGTCAGAAGATATGTCAGAGAGAATGTCAGAAGATATGCCAGAAAGAATGTCAGAAGGTATGTCGGAGAGAATGTCAGACAAAAGTGGAGTCAACAAGCGGTGATGACATGACATGGTGGGGATCACTCGAAGTAAAGTAATTTTTTTAACCATCGTACACCATCATTAAGCATCATTGACAACCATTAACCACCATGGACCATTAAGCATTTTCATCAATACTTAATCATCCGTCGCAAACCATCGTGTGTCAACCAACCCTATTAATGAACCATCGATGAACCATCATTAACGAACATTGATCATTGACCATCATTACTCACCGTCACCAGGTTAACAACAATCATGAACCATCATCAATATCGTATTTCCCATCATTATCGGCCAATGGTTAGCCATCAAACCATCATCTAAACATCAAGAAACCAGTATCAATACAATATCAATACCCATGCTCCTATCATCATCAGCCAATTCATGTGTTGATCAGGCAACCATCATCAATACCATCATTTAACAAATTTAACCGTCAAGAAACCCGTCAAAGACCATCAGTTTACCACCAATGAATCATCCAGCAACTACCAATTTACCACCAATTGACCATTACTTGGTGGTTAATGGATGATTAACCACCCATTATCTACCAATTATCCACCCAATAATCCACAAGTTAACCATCCATGATGGGTTCTTGAAGCAAATCAGTCAGAGCTGTTCAGGAGCACATCCGTTTGGTTGGGCTGTCGGCAACGTTGCCCAACTACGAAGATGTGGCGGTGTTTTTGCGTGTGCATGGCTCAGGGCGCCCTGCTGTGGCAGATGATGGGATTTATGAATATCTATGGTTGATCTCATGGTCGATGACAATGATGATTGATGATATTTCTATGATTGATGGTTGATAATGATGATGAGTCTTTGGTAAAGGACAATCACCATTCTCAATAGCCACATTGTCAAGAAATACCAGATGTAGGTTGAATTAACAAATGGTTCATAATGGTCCCTGATGCCCAATACGGATGATGAGTGATAATGGTTGATGATGGATAATCTGGCAGTCTGGCAGTGATCGATAATGGTTGATGATATTTTGATGATGGTTCAGTGATGATGGTAAATAGACTATGGCAAATGATGGAGATTTTGGTTGATCGTGATCAATTCTGATAAATGAAACATCACAAATGATGGCAAGTCCTTATGTCGCTGCTGATGATGACTTTCAAGGGTGATCAGGGGTGATCATGGTTCCTGATTATATTTAAACGATCTTAAGTGACGGTAAATTATGGTTCGCTCATGATGGCCAATCCAATCATGGCCATGTGGCGGCCTCAGGACTGTTGGTCAGTACCTTTGACCCCGGTTAACTCACCTTACATGGCCGAACAGTCCTTGCTATGTTGTTTACATACCTGCCCGTTTGTTGGTTGGTCGATATCACCTCATCCCCAAAGAACAATGCTAGAAACGATATGCAATGATTGCAAATGGGCTAAATGACTTAAATGTTTACAACGGATCACGATGGCTAGCCTGGGTTCAGCATGGAAGCATTGGAATTCGCTCAGGGATCTCAGGGTTTTTCCCCGTTGCCATCGTTGAGAACCAGTGCGACCGAGATCCCACAGCCCCCTTTAGTGAAGGCCGCATTCATTGTTGAGCTGTGGCACTTTGCTTTTGGCTGAATATTTGGAGTTGAGAACTACGGTTGGTAACGGTGGTTTTGCTTTGCTTTGCTGCTGAGTACGAGTCAAACTCGCTATGTGCACGGCCAGCATGTTGCGTGCCATGCCCACAATAGCCAATCAGCTCATGATACAACTAATGAAGATGACCTTGAGCGACTGAGGGACACGTAAAAAATGATAATGAGCGAATGGTCAGGATGCGACTGCTTTGCGAAAAGTCCACCCCTTCGAAAAGTTTCGAGACGTTTTCCCAGCTGCGTGGAAATAGTCCCAAAGTGATGTGCATGCTTCATGATGGTTCGGCAGGACAGGTCGTGAACCAAACCCTACCACAGGTATGCTGTATCCAAATTGGCTGAGGCCGTTACTCTTCACCAAAGCAAGTGGACATTCGGTGACCCTGAGCCACCATTTGAGAACTCTAATCCATGTCTTGGATTGCGTGCACAAACTGAGATCACAAACATCCGCATCAATGCACTCACTTCTGGTTTTGTAAACATTCTGCTTTATCCACACGGGAGTTAGCATTTTCATTGTGATAGCAAACGAAAAATATAATTCTAATGTACTCGTATGTGGCCCACTTCCCCATTGCAGTTGGCAGACCCACTGCGAGAAGGCTTGAGAAAACTCCAGTCCGAACGGACTAGCATGCAGCTCCTCCTCCGAAATCGCAGTAAAACTCTGGAAAGGTGCAATGGCACATGGAATCTCAAAATCCCTATGTCTTGGTTGGTTCCCAGATATTTCTTCACATAAATTGAAATATTGAATATGCATGTCACAGAGAAACGAATGCACCTCGTTCACCCGGCATTCCAATGCATCACGTGCATCGGCAATCTTCTGCATTCTCTGCCATAAGGAAAAATTGTCGCATGTGACCGCCTTCTTTGCAGAAATATCGGCGGCATCATTACACTGTGCTTCAAACCGACCAATTCCCGGGGGCAGTTGTTCAATGTTTTGGTGAGCCTTGATCTTCCTAACCGTAATACAGTGAAGCTCACGCTGCTGCAAATGCCAAGAGATGGCATCCCAAATGTCCCCATGCTGATCATGTCGAAGAATTTTACCTCGCTGTCTTGCTTGCAAATTCAGTTGCAACAACTTGACCACAGTTTCGCAATCAGTAACTATTTCAACCTTGTAGTATCGCTGCAGCGCGGCATACACAGCAAAACTCTCTGCTCTAAAGGCACTGTGATCAACGCATGGCAAAATGAATCTTTCAACTTCCCGGAAAGTCCAAGTGGGAAAGAGTTCATCAGATCGAAAACCAAATGCAGCCTGGAGCAATCCCTGGCGACTCCAGCAGGGCTTGTAAGATCGAACTTTCCAGTTGTGTTTGCCACTCCATACAACTCCACTCATCAAAGCGACATCATGATGTCCCTACCCACCACAGGCAACCTTTTTATATATCCAACTACAATGTTCCAATGGATTGAATGTACCTCATTGTACAAAAATAACCCTAGAATATCCGAAAGCCATTGCTCAAACAGTAGATATTTCGAGGAAAGGTCTCAAACCATGAGAAAAAGCATCATTGACGATCATGAACCATCATGAACTTCCACCATGAACTAGCATCAATCGTCATTTACCCATCTCCAATCATCACCAACCATCACTGGCCATCTCCAGGTGAACCCTGAGAAGGGCCTGCACTACTTTGGAAACCACTTCCGTCCTGTGCCATTGGAGCAGACCTACATTGGTCCGGGCTCCGAAGTTCATGGCCTGTGAGCTATGGTGAAACATGGGTTGATCGTTACAGTTGATCTATGGTCAAGATATATAACACTTTTGTTAGATGCTAGTATTGATGATTAGTATGATTAGTAGTTGATCTATGGCCAAGATAATCCCTTGTTGGATGCCAGTATTGATGATTAGTTGATCTATGGAAAAGATATAATTCCTTGTTAGATGCTAGTATTGATGATTAGTAGGTTATTATGGCTAGTGATCCGGAGTTAATAGTTATGTTATGTTGATAACATTGGTCGACAAAAAACATGATCATCATGTTTAACTCTGGGTTTGATGATTGAGCATGGTTGAAAACAACGGTCAACCATGGTTGCTACAATGTGTCGATGGTCCAAAATGGTCCATGATGTTTTCTGATGGCTAGGCTAGATTGACCAGTCATCCAGCAGGAACGGAATTGGTTGGATAGATAGGAGTTGAATTTTTGACAACTCACAGCTGAGAATGGTTGACGACCACAGTGGCACGAGCAAAAAAGTGGTTGGTTTATGTGGGCTGTTCCCGTTAATCAACCATTCACCATTTCTAATCACTAGTTGTCGGTTGAATTTGACCCAGCTCGGGTGGTCATGAGTGGTTAGTGATTTTTGATGATCACCGATCATGATGTGCTTGTCACAGTCGATAGACCACGAGCAACGGTGGCACTGGTGCCAGCTGGTGACACGGTTTGTTCGCCACGGGGAAAACGAGGAGGTTTCCGGGGCTGTGATGGTCACAGGTGTTTGGACTCATCATGGTGCCATGTGGCTGTGGGTGAATGCCTGTACCCCTTGTGAACCTCCCCCAAGTGACCAAACCAGTCTTTGTTGGGATGTGCACCTAGCAATTGTTTGGTCAACATCGACCCATAGCCATGTGATGATGTGGCAAGTACAAGCAACACCTGTGAGAGATGTATAGTGTTAGCCCCGGATTAGTCTAGGTTTAATTGGGGGAGGGGATGGTACCATTGGAAACCAGTTGGTGAACTTGGGGGATACCCCCTCTGGATCAACCAGGGTTGGCACATCCAAGTCAGCTGAGAGCTGAGGGCCCTCAGCGGTTCTGAGGTGTGACAGATAAGAAGGCCATCAAGCGCTTCAACACCATGAACGAGGCTGTGGTACTCCTGCTGTGCTCGTGGTCAACCAACACTTGTGGCTATGGATCAATGTCATGACCCAGGATGGATAGTCGATCAATACTCATTTAATATCCGAACAAAAGCATAGCTTGTGAAGTCTCGGTGATGTACATATCAGATCAGGGCGACATACGTGTTGAGCTTGTTGGCAGTTGACCTCCAGAAACGACTGACTGTCAGCTGCCCTGCTTGTCCGCAGCATTTTTTCTGCACCTCTGAAGCTGGATAGCCTGCTGAGCAGCTTAGCATCCAGAGCGATGCCTGAAGAGGTGGAGACTGAGCTCTATGACTTTTCGGTGAAGAACACGTTTCTTCATGTTGGCCCTCTCGAGGACACTGAACCCTGTAACCCAGAAAGCCAGTTGAGGTCGTGCAAAAATCCAGCGAAAAGTTTTGGTTTTGATTCCAGAACTGGCAACTTGAGATACTCTGTAGATCTTTTTAGATTCGGATCCAATGATTTTCCATCACGGCGCAGGATCCTCCACCACGTCGTCGGATGTCGTGGAGTTGCGGTGCCAGGCCGTTGGGCTTGGCTCCATTGGCTCCATTGGCTCCGTTGCCGCCCACAGGCCCCAAGAAACCCGTGGCGAGACCCTGCAGGGGTTGTACACCATGCATCTTCTTCGCCAGCCACGCGGGCTGCGCCAGCCCCAGCTGCGGATACCTGCACGAGCAGCCGGTTCCCCAGCGGTCGCGCCCAGAGAAGAAGCTGCGTGACTATTTCAAAGCCATGGTGGAAGAGGTCTTTCAGCAGGCAGGGTATGGCGGGTTGTCTCTCAGTTTCGACAATCAGTTTTGAATCATGGTTGATTATATGGGGGATAATGATATTGGTTCATAATAGGGGTTTATAAGCAACTTTAGAAATAACTACTCGTTGGTGGTTTGATTGACACTTTACATTTTCCCACATGTAATTATTAGGAAATGGTTGG
Organism: Symbiodinium kawagutii; assembly: GCA_009767595.1. Classification (NCBI taxonomy): domain Eukaryota; class Dinophyceae; order Suessiales; family Symbiodiniaceae; genus Symbiodinium; species Symbiodinium kawagutii. The sequence goes on along the minus strand of VSDK01011317.1, from coordinate 499,872 downwards.
TTGAAAAACATATTTTTGATTACGGGGTGGTTCAACCACCAACCAGTGGTGGATGATATGGGGTTTCTCAAGCCATAAGGGGACCCCAAAGTTATGGATGGTCTATTACTATCAATGGTTAAACAACTGGATGACAACTGGGGGTACCTCTGTGACTTGAGAAACCACTTTATGAGATAAGAATGGATACGAGCCAACCATCACCAAGTTGTAACACCCACCATTCAAGCGCTTGCCTTGACCAGGATGAAGCATCGCGCCGCCCTGTCCTGCAACAGCTGGCAGCGCAAGACCCTTACTTGCGGCGCATCATCCTGGTGAAGCTGAACCAGTGCCTGGTCCGAAATTCTGGGGCTTGGATGTTCACGATTCATTTCTGGCTGGTGGTTGGGAGGCCAGGAGACGTGAAAGGGGTATCCGGTCCCCCTTTAAGGGGGGAGGGCGAAGGAGCTACCAGCGGCCTACCCAAATGGTAGTCACAGTGATGATCAGCCAGGAATCCATGTCCAGAAATGTACCACCCCCCTAAGCCACTGGGCTAAGGGGCTTGGGTCTCAGGTTGATCAGAGATCTAAGCTGATGGATTGTTTGGTTTGGGGTCAGGGATAGAGGCTTGACCCTTTTAGCTTTCAGAATGGCTCACAACCGATAGGCTTTCTTGGTTGGAGATAACAGGCTACTAGAACTACTGATGTTTTCACTTATTCACATACCTAGTTTCTGCGGTGGCTGAACTGGAATTCATTTCTGATTGCAATGTCAAACTGACGGTAAATGTTACCTGTAGGTGTTTGCTGGAAATCAACCAGTCCAACCAGCCTCAACTACCGATAGACGGTAGGACTCATGGCTTGGGCTTAGCCAGGTCGCCTTGAAGTCGTGTTCTTGTCCGGAACTCAGTTGAAATGTGCTTCGAGTCGTTGATTCACTAGATGTGCCAGAATCTTATGTGTTCAAAGGGGCTCTCCGCCGTTTTTTCTCGTGTTCTTCACCAAGTCTTTGTGTTAGACATCCCATGTCAGAAAATTTGAACATGGAAGAAGTGGAACATCCAACTATATCGAACTGGGCCTGCTTCCTTTGTGCCAAGTTGTGAGAACCTGTTCTGAACTCATTTTCTTGCCTGTGGCAGGCGTTCACTGAGCATCCATTAAGAGATCTGGGAGATCGGCTGTGCAAGAACCTTCTTCATTTGAAATGCATAAGCTCGCATTCTTTGGATTTCCTGAAACAAGCCTGAATATCGCCTGAATCTCAGCTTGTTTTGAAGAATTTGTTGTTTTCCACAAGTGGAGAAGGAGCTTAGCAAAGCGCGAATCTTCC
>VSDK01011317.1:435680-482703 GCA_009767595.1 Symbiodinium kawagutii | reverse complement strand
CATCATCATCATCATCATCAGCATCATCATCATCATCATCAGCATCATCATCATCATCATCATCATCATCATCATCATCATCATCATCATCATCATCATCGCCCAGTTGGTTCGGTGGGGCAATGGATGGCAATCAAGATGGAACGATGGGAATACTAGTTACATCAACCACACGGAGAAGCAATCCTTTCTATTTTTGGTTAATGCTGGTTCATACTGCCGATGGTACTTTCATCATAAATAGCTGTTCAGGAACAGGCATCATGACTCATGAGCATTAATCAAGTTTGAAAAAACTTCAATTGTTTGCAATTGTTTCCCATGAATCATTCTTGTTTATGTCCTCCGAGAACGCCATTCCTTCCAACAGTTTGTTACTTGAGAACTGTGTTTGCAACCCCCAGAGAACCCAGCACCGCCAGGGATTGGCGGAAGATATTTTGCGCAAAGTGGAGAAGAAGGCGGGGACGGCCGGGAGCGAAGATCTCTGAGTCGCTTGTTGCTTAGGGCAGCGTTGTAGCCTCCCAGCGCCTGGATGTAAGAAGGTTTGCTGGTTGAACATGCTCTCCTGTGAAAAACTGGTGGTTTCTCAAGCCAGTTTGGGGACCCCAAAAATGGTTGGGTTATTACTATAAATGATTAACCTTGGATGATTTGAGGGGGGTCCCCTATTTTGAGAAACCACCAACTAGGACACTGAAGCACCCCTTAGGCTCGCTCATGCAACCCCTGCAGGACTTTGCCTGGGAGCGATACTACGATCTCTCGAGTTCAGAGATTGGTGAGCTCATTCGCTTCCCAAAGATGGGTTGGGATCTGAGTTTTGTCACTGGACCAGCCGTCCTTCAATCTTTAGCAGTATCAGATAGTATCAGTAGCTGGTGGTTGACTGGTTGGCATGTAGAGGTTTATTCAACACCCCTGACTTTCAATCTCATCACTTTGTGTTTTTGCGATTCAGCTTTTGTGAGCTTACCTATGCAAATATCTCAACTTTGCCTATTAAAGTATTGACCATCATGAACCATCATGCTAGCCATCGTTTCTTATCCATCATCAACCATCCTCAACCATCACAACCCAGCACTGTCCACCATCACCCATCATCAACCAGTCGAATGACCATAACCTCCAGCAGCTTTGGCAGCTGAGGTAAGACCATCCACAAGTTGGTTCATCAATTCCCGAAGTTGGACTTGAGTGCCTACGTGCAGCCCATCACACGTGCGAGCCTCGGGATGGTGGGTCAAGCGCCCCAGCCAGACGTAGAGGGCCCTGACCTGGTGGCTGATACCAGGTTTCTCATGACCGTGGCCATGTGACTGGAGTCCCCTTGGTGTGGCGAACACGTTCTCGGGCAGATTTTTTTCCATGGAAACTTGGGATTGCTTCCGGCGTGAGTTGCTTGTGATGCTGCAACAAAGTGGCCGTTAGGGACTCTTGCCATCTATATCCAGGAGATAATAACCGCAACCACCCTTGACCAACCTGAAGCAAGATCAACCGACAGCAAGCAACCCACATCAAAAACGAATCTTGAACCAATATCAACCAGCCTCAACCTTATCAAATCATATCAAATCAGCATGAATCATAACAAACGATAGAAACCAATAGAAAACATAAAGCACCATATATAAACTAAAAAAACCTAAACCTCAACCTCTAGCAGCCCAATGAATGCCTTCCATGTGCCTTCCATGTGCCCTGCCTTCAGGTTCCTGTTTGATGGTGGAGCTTACCATCACTCCGGACTTCCAGTGGGATCCAAAGGTTCACGGCCGAGCCGAACCCTTCTGGGTCTTCGTAGAGGTGAAGCTGCGCGGCAGTGGGCTGAGTGACCAGGGTTCGTGGCAGGTGATGATATCAACTGGTTAATGACCCTGGTGATAAAGTTATTAGTTAGTAATATCAATTAGTTAGTTAATGATATCAGTTGATGTTGGAAGTTTTTTAAAGATATTGGTGAATGATATCGCTGATATCATAAGAACACACCATAATATCGGTTAATGGAGTCAGTTAAGAACATCAGTTGATAGCAATGATATCAGTGATGAATGGCTACAGTAACCATTAAAAATGGTTAAGAAAGCTTGATAACAATAGCGAAGTTGCAATATGCATTATAGTAACAATATCATTGATCAACAATGGTTGATCGATCAGCTAATGATGATAGTATGGGCCAATACGATGGAGGATGCTACGGTGTCGCCATTCATTGATACCATGTACCCCAAGATTTCCCACGGCTCCACAATGCCCATTGCTGGTGAAAGGATGGCTGGTGATGTCGGCGAATTTGCGAGGATTCAATCAACTAGCTCCATGTGGTCATATTATACGGTGATACATCACTGTGCCATAGTCCCCTCTGCATAGGCGTGTCCAAAGATGAGGGTACTCTGATTATTATAGTGGATTAATTTGGTAGATCCTGCCTGACTATTGATATGATTTTTTGTCATATCGAACATAATCCTTGATTGTTGACGAATGATGTGCATGCTTGAAACTGATTGTTATGCATCATTCGATATTTTGATGATTGACCCACAATATCCACATTGGTAGTTGAATAAACTGCTCAAATGTGGGTCAACTGATTCAACTAATCCGCACAACAGCTAGTTGACCCACATTTCGTAGGTCCATGATGCAGTAACAGTAACCATGGGCAGAACGTTGCGGCTGTTGCGACGGTGCCAGGACGTGAACGGAGAGCAGATTCTGCACCAGGACCTGGCTGCAGTGGGTCGGCGCGAAAACCGACGGCTGCGTTTAGCAAAGCAAGCTACCGGGGTAGGCTGCAGCATGATATCGGTAAATCATTGGAAGAATCAACAGCAATACAATGACAAAGAAAATAAGAATAGTAATGATTATATAATGATGATAGTAACAATAACAATCATCATCATCATCGAAGAATGGCGACAAATTGCTTCTTACAAATCATAGTAATTAAGAGAATCATAGCAAGATACAGCCATGGGCCAGCATTGTGGGCCAGCAGTGTGGGCCACCCAGCCAGCACCGGGCGGGCACCGGGCGGGCACCGGGCAACCACCGCAGGAGATGTTCGTCCTGCAGGAACGTGGTGCAGAAGAAGAGCACACCTTGAACTTCACGGTGCCCATTACGGAGCCGTTGCCTCCGCAGCAGCTTGGTTAGGAGCAGTGGATGTGGGGGTTGGCTGGGGTGGTGTTATGGGTTATGGTGGATGAAGCTGAAGCTTCTGGATGTCATGGTTAGTTTGTGTTGGATGAAGCTTAAGCTTTTGGTTGGTCCAAGGTGTATTTTATAGTTGGTTGATGGTTACTTATGGTGGTGGTATGGTAGTAGTGGTGAAGAACTGGGTGATGATTTGATGCGGTTAGATGTTGTGAGTTGATGATTTTTTAGTGCTTAGCGGTGAAGAATGGTTAATCAGCTCAATTAAGGTGTGGAGATCACCGAGCTAGCTAATCACCAATGGATCATGATTAGTCAAGACTTGAGATGAACAATTTAGCTAATGATTTCCGAACATAATTGATAACTGGCTGGCGGATGGTGCATGATGTGCAGTGACAATGTTTGATGGAGCGAAAAATCTCCTGAGACCACCATGACCTTCGACCCATCTCATCCAGTAGAATCTCCACCAAGGTACTTCATCCGCGTGGTCTCTGACCGCTGGATCAACGCGCAGACGCTGCTGCCCGTGTCCTTCCGGCATCTGATTCTGCCCGACAAGTACCCGCCCCACACGGAGCTGTTGGATCTGCAGCCCTTGCCTCTCACGGCTTTGCGCTGCCCGGATGCTGAGAAGTTGTATGCTGCACAGGGCTTGAAGGCTGGGAGGAGGGTATGCGGATCAACAAGTTTTGGATGATAAATTTCATATCAACTTCATCTTGATCTGATAGATTTACGTCAACTTTACTTTGGTTTGTATCAAAAAACCTTTTCCAAGCCTTCCAAGACATGACCGAATGGCAGGTCTTCAATCCCATTCAGACCCAGACCTTCAGCATGTTGTACTCCAGCAACGACAACGTCTTGGTCTGTGCCCCCGCGGCCTCCGGAAAGATCATCTGTGCCGAGTTCGCAGTTTTGAAGATGTTGACCTCAGACGACCCTGTGAAGCGCTGCGTCTACGTGGCGCCGCACGCTAGCACGGCCAAGGAGCGCTTCAACGAGTGGTCCTTCAAGTTCGGCAAATCCATGGGCTATCGCGTCTCGGAGCTCGTGGGAGAAACCACCAGTGATGTGAAGATCTTGGAGGATTCGCATATTGTCATCACTACTCCGGAGAAGTGGGACTTGATGAGCCGAAGGTGCGTTGATGTTATCACCAAATGTTATTGGATGTGAAGCCTATGCATCATTCGTTCGTTATTTGTTGAGTGTTTTTGACAGTTGTATCTAGGGCCTAGTGATAGCTGTGAACGTTGGTAGACTTTGAGCTCTAAGCCGGCTGAAACGTTTGAGTCCCGCGCTGTCAGTTGATGATACTCTTTAAAATATCAAACAAAGCAATCTGGGAGCATCATTGTGATACTGAAGACATGATTTCTTCAGCCATCAAGGCTATCATCGTGATACGGAATTATCACAATAAAAACAACAATGATGTTTTTCAAATCTTATTCTTATTCACCATCCTTAACATTGCTTTGATGCAAACATATTTATCACTGCAACAACGTTAAACATCGATTCAACATTCTCAACATATGTTAAACTCATACTTACTTCCCCACTTCTCTCCCTCACCAGGGATAGCCAAGCGTCGCGCTGTTTTCTGTTGGCTGCAGGTGGAAGACGCGCAAGAGCGTCCAGGAGGTTCGTCTCTTCGTGGTGGACGAGCTGCACCTGTTGGACAGCGACGTGGGACCCACCCTGGAGGCCGTGGTGAGTCGCATGCGCTACATCTCGGTGCAGGTCCAACAGCCCATCCGAATCGTGGCCCTGGCAGCGTCCTTGGCAAACGCCAAGGATGTGGGGGAATGGATTGGTGCAGGCCGAAGGGGGTGGGTTGAGGTGAGTTGGTTGGTGCAGAACTTTGTGATGCTAGAGAATTTATGGCTTTTTCATGGTACTTGCATGTATTTGCTACATTTTGCCACATCAGTCCTTTCACCAAGCAGCGATCCATTCAACCAACCAAGCTGAATCCTTCACCTATAAGCATCATCAACCATCTACCCCAACCAGCCACCCCCCCACCCATCTCGCAAGGCAGCAACGGCCTCTTCAACTTCTCCCCCAACGTTCGAACGGTGCCATTGGAGTTGGTCATCCAGGGCTTCGACATCCACCACCGCTCCACGCGGCTGTTGGCGATGAGTCGTCCGGTGTATCAGTCCATCAAGCAGTTCTCACCCGAGAAACCCGTCATCGTCTTCGTGCCGGACCGGAAGCAGGTGGCATGGACGGGGGGAGTCCGGCAGGGCTTGGGGATGGTTCGCAGTGTTGACCACTGGGCTTGGGGAGGCATTGAAACAGCTGATGATCCAACGTCCGAAGCCTTTCGTTGAAAGACGCAATTGGAATATTGACTTGTGTTTCCAACCAGTTCGGTATGATTGGAGTATCTCAACCTCACATTCATCATGTTTCTCAACCCATCATCTTCCACCCGTTTCGGGGAATCTGTCCATCCCATCCCTTCACCGGGTCCGGTGACCACCTTGCCGTCCATTGGGGCCTCACCTCATCACCGAGGCGCGCATGACGGCCATCGACCTGTTGCTGCACGCGGCGTCGGACGACAAGCCCAAGCGCTTCCTCCACGTCTCGGACGACGCTATTCGACCGCACCTGGCAGCCGCCCGGGAGAAGTCGTTGAAGCAGACGCTGGAGCGCCTCGGCTGATGCCGCAAGGGGTTGACGCAGTGGATGCCGTGGTGGTGGGGGTGGGGTTTTGTTGAGCATCTCACCTGGGGAACCAAGGATTTGTGTTGCTTTTGTTTGGTAGATCATCCAACATGAGCCCACTACTTTTCAGAGTATATGTTGGGAACATCCATTTCAATAAGATTCGCCATGCTGATGATTCATCAGCTTTGCTACCAAGCATTCAGCATCATCACAATCATATCAGTATAGTTATGACCACTATCAACCCAAGCTTAACCCACCAACCATCAACCATCAACATCCAGCAACCATCAACCGCTTCACCAACCATCAACCCCATGTCTCCATGGCCCAACCCACCCCACCTCCCCTGGCGGCTTCCCATGGCCATGGCGCTGAGGTACGGTGTGGGCTTCCTCCACGAGGGTTTCAGCACCACGGAGCGCGCTGTCATCGAACGGCTCTTCGAGGCCGGCGCCATCCAGGCGAGTACGGCGGCGTGGCCAGGGCACCACCCCTCGGGGAATTGAGCCGGGCAGGGCTCGAGGATTTTTTTCCAACAAAAAAGGGTTGGAATTTGTTCGATTTTTTTCCCACATTTTTTTTCCGATTTTTTTTGTTGGATTTTTTTTGATGGGTAAACATAATATATCATAATATGCAAGAATTCATGCATGAAAGTTTCATGGTTCATGACTGTCAGTTGAGGAGGGTTGGTGATGCGTTAAGTTTTGCTTCGTGATGGTTTTTGATTGTTGATGAGGGATTAATGATTCAACTGCTGACGAAGGAATGTGAATGCTTGATGCATCCATGGTATATCCATAAGTGGCTACTGTCCTGAAGGAACCACATACAACCTGCTGTTGCTTCACCAACCCAACAGGCATGTAGAAGTTCATTAGTTGATGGGTATATTGTCAACACATTTGTGTGGCTTTCCAAATTCAAAGATTTTGGAAAACTTTTTGCAGAGATTTGGGCGTGCCATTTTTGGAGACCAGTTCTTGGTTCCAGGCGTTGCAAGTCACCACTTGGAACCAATGCCGACAGCGTGACCAGGTTTTGGTGGCTACCGAGCAGCTCTGCTGGGGCATGACCATGCTGGCGCACTTGGTGGTCATCATGGACACCAAGAAGTTCGATGGCCGGGAGAACCGCTACGTGGACTACCCCATCCACGATGTCTTGCAGATGATGGGTCGAGCCAGTCGACCTGGAATCGATCAGTCCGGAATGGTGGTGCTGTTGACGCAGAACTCCAAGAAGGCGTGAAACTCCACGGCGGTAGCATAGCTACAGCGGTGGTTGGATATAACACTTGTCTAGTCGCTTGGGGGCACCAGCTGGTTTTGATGGCTAAGAATGGTTAATGAGAATGATATGGAACCATTGTTTTATGGACCCCAAGTATTCCATACTCCTGGCTTGTTGCTTTATAAAATACAAAGCCTTGGCTCTTTCAAAATGCCAAAACCGGTACCCATTTTATAAAAGTCCATCATTTTGGTGCTGCATGGCCGACTGAACCATAGGCGGTTTGACATTGTATAAACGAGGTGGTATTAAAATTGTTTAAGGCATTTCTGCTGGATTTACATTTTATAAACACTTTGTTTTTAAAGAAATGCACGGACCACCCTGGAACCCAACAAGTATGGGGTATGTTATTCCTATTATGATGGTGACTATCTGGTTCGTGATGATAGTGATAGGAGTGGCTACAGACTATTCAATCACGGCACATCATGGTCCCATATAGAGTGCCATTGACAGGAATACTACAAGAAGTTCATCTACGAGCCTTTGCCAGTGGAAAGCCATCTTGATCAGCGAATGGCCGACCACATGAACGCTGAGATCGTCATGAAGACGATTGAGAACAAGCAGGACGCTCATATGTTTACTAATGACAATTGACCATGACGATGATTAATTGTCGTCATACATGCTGAATGATGGTAAGTCAAGCTTCATGATGATTAACAAATTGTTGTTCAATGATGACAGTTGTCAACGAATGGTGAATGATGGTGCTAGTCAACGATATGACAAAAATTGGTGCTGACCCAAGCTCTCGACCAATATGACTAACACGTAGAACTTGCGGCAGGATGCAGTGGATTGGCTCACGTGGACCTTCTACTACCGCCGTTTGTCGCAGAACCCCAACTACTACGGCCTGCAGGGAGTGACACATCAACATCTCAGCGATCATCTCAGTGAGGCCGAGAAGTCGATGGGTTGGTTGGTTGAGGTTGGTTCAGGTTGGCTGAAGTTGATTAAGATTGGTAGTGGTTGGTTAAGGTTGATCAAGGTTGATTAAGGGTGGTTATATAAGGTTGGTGATGGTTGGTTAAGGTTTGTTAAGGTTGACGGTGTGATGGTTGTAGGGAACCAGTCATCTCTACCATGGATTGAGCTCAGCAAAAGGAATTGGGAAGTTTGGTTGTGGAAATCACATCTGGGTTTTGCGGGAAGGCGCCAGGGCATGGCTGATTTTTTTCTTGGCAATTCAGCAACCAAGGCCGATGAGATGGCGGGCTGGATTTTCCCTGATCAAGGTCACAAATTAAAGACCAACACCAAGAGACTACAAGGTGTTTGATATTGTTTAATTAGACATTATTGTTTGATAGTGTTTAACCAAGGTGTTTGATATGGATTTTCTTCACCAAACCCTTCTTTCATCGTTTAACCATTCTTCAACCAGTTGAAGACCATGTTTCCCACTCCATTCTTTCCCATGATTTCTCTCCATCCAGATCTTCCCCCAATCCCCCAAGGTGCTCCAAGTAAGGCCCAGCGCTCCCAGCTGCGCCCAGGTGGTGGAGAACACTGTGGAGGGCTTGGAACGTTTCGGCTGCTGCAGCATCGAAGAGGACGTGGATTTGGCTCCGGCGAATCTGGGTCTCCTGGCGGCCTATTACTACATCCGCCATACGACCATCGAGACCTTCTCCAGGCGGCATGGGTGGTGGGGTGGTGGTGGTGGGTGGTTGTTGGGTGGTGGTTGGTGGGTGGTTGGGGGTGTGGTGAACAAGTGGGGGAAAAGGTATTAAAGAGGTAGGGTGGAGGTGTGATGAACTGAGGAATTGGGATAGAACATGACAGAGCAAGTCAGATTGAGATCAATTGGGGTATAGAGACTTGGTTACTTGTAGCAATAGATAGCAGTAGCCACAGATGGAAAAACACGGACCTTGGATTCCGGCAGCTGAACCACTGAGGTGTGTGAACGAGAGCACCAAGCGAAAGGGTCTGTTGGACATCCTGTGTGCTGCCTCGGAGTTTGATGCTGTACCTGTTCGCTCCGGCGAGGAAGCGACCCTCTATGGCTTGGCTCAGTCCTTGGGGATGAAGGTGGACAAGGACAAGTTGAACGATCCACACACCAAGGCCCAGCTGTTGCTGAACGCGCACTTCACGCGCACGCCCATCACCACAGACCTGTCCTCCGATCAGAAGTTCATCTTGGAGCACGCCGTGCGATTGCTACAGGGCCTGGTGGATGTCATCTCTTCCTGCGGTTGGCTGACGCCTGCCTTGTCCGCCATGGAGCTGTCGCAGATGATCGTGCAAGCCACGACATCCACTTCCAGCCCCCTGATGCAGTTGCCGCACTTCTCACCGGGCATGGTGGACAAAGCAAAGAAGCTCGGAGCTAGCACCATAAAGCATCATCAAACTGTGTTTTAAAGATTTTTCAGGGCTGCCGCAATTCCGCACTGATATTCGGGAAGACCTGTTGTATTTCTATGGATGCACCCTCTTCATTCTGGGGTGCAATGTTGAGATGTGCTGAAGCATTGGTATGCAGCGGGTGAGGGTGCGCTTGCTGCTTTACTGAGGAAGATGAAGGTGGAAGACATCTTCGATGTTTGCTTGCCATGTTTTGCTGCTCCGTGTGCACAGCTTTGCTCAACTGACCTCATTAGAGCGATCATTTTGGTGAGGCCCCCAATATCCCCACAATGATCATATCATCTTTGGCAGAAGTAAACCCACAGCAAAACAGCTACAGATGCACAGGTGATTATGTTCATCATGAAACACCAGCCATTTTTGGTTGACACCTGAATCATGACGACTCATGCAAAGCATGCATTACTACGTTGCTTATCCATCGTCAATCCAAGCAATTTCACCTTAATGAACCACGAACAAGAACAAGCACCTATAATCCAATCAATCAAGCAAGCAACTAGTCATCATTAACATTTATTTTTTGACCATTGTAAACGCTTCCAACCACCCATAACCCACCATACCCGCCTCCACCTCCCGACTGGCCTTATCACCAGCCAGGTCATGAGCATGGAAGACGCTCCTCGAGACAAGCTGTTGGATGGTCTATCTCAGCCTCTCGGACGTTGTCCCGCCTTGGTTGGGCTTGGACAATGGAAGAACCTCCTGGTGGGTCCGACTCCACTGTTAGACTACACTGCTGATGTAGCTTCGGTGACGGTGATTTAGGTATAGAGATGCCTTTTATTTTTCTCGGATAGGGTTAATCACATCTTTCGATAGGATCTAGGATCCGAGCTGTTTGGGATTGGGAACTGTGAACTACACCCTCATGGGATAGGATGCTTGGTGATCAGACAGGACTTTTTGGGAGATCATTTTCTATCATTGACCTTTAGCGACCATATTACTACTGTATTGTAGCCCAGAATTGCCACTGGTCTTCCCTGCAATCAACACCGACGATTACTAACGAGTCATAATCAGTCATCGAAATTCACAATCATCAACCAGCTCGCAACTCAAAAATCTGTTGAGTCTTCACGATTGGTTGTTATCATGATTCAACTAACACATAATTTAACCATATCCCTACCACAAGTAAAATTCCTTCAGCCATTTCTGATCAGATTCACCAGGAATTTCACCCTTGAAACATGACAACCTCAGTCCTCAACCTCCCCTGGGCTCACCATATGGAACCGCCCCTGGGCACCGAACCGGCGTTGTCAGGTCGCAGCTGACCGACGTGGCCAGGGCCTGCAACCGCTTCCCAGCCATCTCTTTGGAGTACAAGGCGTGCAGAGCCCTGGACAAAGACGTCCGTGGTCCAGCAGAGCCCTAGACGTGTGAAACAGTAGTGGTTGTTCTAGATATAGTTTGGATGTTTCACATGTGGCCATGAGGCTCTCAGACTGGGATGTGTTTCGTTTCCACCTCACTGCAATGGCTTGTTGACCTCATTGCTGGTTGGTGGACGGGTCATTTCTTTGCGGTGTGGGAAGTACCTCACAACAGGCATCAGCTTAGCCTTGTGGGGGTCCATCAGGGAAGTGGCGCCCTCAGAAGGTTGATTGCAGCCAATAGAGGTAGTCGAACATCGCTGCAGTTCCAACGAGTGGGGTCACTGGCTGAAGCGAAGATTGTCTTCAGCTCTAGGGCAGCTGAGTTCAACATGGACCCCACGCTGGCTCAGAGAATTTTGACATGGAGCTAGAGGCTGGCTCAACAGTTTACCTAAAGCTGGATCATTTCTCTCCTTGCTGGAGACAAGCGGTCATTTTGGCCATCCGGAACCGGAAGTACTTGTTGGCAGTGCGTGTCACTTCAGCAGAGCTGTCTAGTGAAGAAGGAAAGGGCCTTTCACACTTTGTCGTGGAGGAATGTCACTTCATGCTGGTAGTCGGGAAGGCAAAACAGTTGAGACAGAGTTGCAATCAGTCCCTGAGGGGCCTGGAAGTTACGACCTACGCGGTTCTAGCTGCGGGATTAGAGGCCTTGGAGTTGGAGAAGGACAACCTGCATTATGCCACAGCTTCGGAGGACCTACCGGAGCCGTCAAGCAAGTCCAAGCCCATGCTCTTCGAAGATGCGGAGAGTTCTGCAACAGAGGACTCGGAAGAAGAAGAGGAAGGGGATGCGCTTCTGGGAATGCTGAAGAAAGCCGGAAAGCTCGGGCGAGATGCGGATTCAGGTTCCGAAAGATCGCAGAAGCTGGCAAGCAAAGGCAAGACGCGCTACCCACTCTTGAAGGGCAGCGGCAAGGACGACATCCAAGATTCTTCGAATGGCTTGGAACGGATGCTGGCAAAGGCAGTGAAGACCGATCAGCCAGGTCTCACAGGCCAACATCTCAATGCTCTAGTGTCTCTGGAGTTGTTGAAGACACTTCGGGGAAAGCAGAAAAGCCAAAGCTCAAAGGATCGAAGCCAGAAAGATCAAGGCAGTGGAGACGACAGCAGCCTGGACTCTTCGAGCGACAGCAATGGTCGACGAGGAGGAGGAGCAGGACGTGCCATGAAGGCATATCGAAAGGGCCATCGGGAGATGCGTCGTCGACCATTGCGGCATGTACACCGCTACATCAAAGAAGTAGAACTGCAGCTGGGAGCAGGCGCAGAGACATCATACAACCTTTCGGACTTTTCCAAGAAGCTGAACTGGGGCAACCAACGTACCCTTTTAAGGGTACACTATGCCCTGTCGGAGATCCTTCAAACGTTGCTGAAAGACAGAGCCGATCAAGCTGCACTGGAGTTGGTGCAACTGCTGAAGGCAGTGCATCAGACAGCCCTGGATCAGGGATCATGGCGAACCAGCTGGTTACTGCTGAGGTATGCGGACCCGGTGGAGGTTCCCCGCTTCGGCGGGGAGCCTCAAGAACTCGAACGAGTTGCTGCATACCTGACAGCATTGCAGAAGCTCGAGAAGAAGCAGCCCAAAGGAGGAGGCAAAGGCGATCAGAACGCCGACGGAAAAGGCAACAAGAAAGGAAAGCAGAAGAAGAAGGGCGAGAAGAACGAGGAGGCCGAGGAGTGAGAGCCAACGGCATCCGTGCATCCGATTGCCCAGATGCATCTGCGTGCAAGCCAGTCCATGCTAGGAACATGGATAATCCGAATTTGTTTTCATTAATTAACAGTTCTCATGGGTCCTTTGCTCGATTTGCTAGGGTCTATAGGTCCGAAGGGACCGGGGGAAGTACACTCAGTAAGAATACTGAAAGTGTTTCATTGTTCCCGTCAATGCTGCCATGGAATAAACCTCCGGGTAAGTCCAAGCGTGGACGAGGCTACTCTTCGCAAGTGAGGAGAGAAGCTTTTGAATGGCTTCAGCTTGTGTGGTGCCTTATGAATTTTCTTGAGGCAGGATCGCCGTGTCGCGCACAAGCCGTGAGAGCTGCAGTCGCTCGATCCTCGCAAGGGGTGTGGACTGCCCAGCATGATAGCTATGCTAGAACAATGTTTTTCAAAGTTTGTGCTTTTGTAGCTCAGCCTAGGGGGACCTTGGATAGAGGCTCGGCCAAACTTGATGATCTAATTAGTAGAATTCGTTTTAGTCGATATAACCCAGATGTGGACTTAGATGAAGCTATGTGTGGCGCCATGCAAGTAAGACCCCATAGAGTATCGGTTCCAGAACAAGCGGGTATCCTTGACCCCCGTCAACACTTGTCCCCCCAACAGTGTGCAGAGTTTGAATCCATGCCGCAGGACATACCACTGTCTGGCCCAGTGCCAGGCGATTGCATAGCATGCCATAAGGTGGATGACGCAGAGTGGCCTGCTCTGCTCAGGAAACTTCATCGAGCAGGCATGATTGCCTTCCTGCCAGCCGAACAAGCCTTGCATGAGGGAGATAGAGTGATAAAAGGTGGTCTTTTTGGAGTCCCCCATAAACCTGATTCCGATAGACTCATAAACGATAGACGGCCACTAAACCTTAGAGAGAAGAGGCTTGGTTGGTGTCAGTTGCCATCGGGAGTGTTGCTTAGCCAGATTGTCCTTGAGAAACATCAAAGTATCCGAGCTTCAGGAGATGACCTTTCAAACTACTTTTACTTGATCAAACATCTTGATGAGTGGTTACCTAGGAACTGTTTTGGTAGATCCATAAGGGGAAGCCAAATGCCTGGTCTTGGTCTTGACCCGAATTGTAGGTACTACCCTGCCTTTCGAGTGGTGTGCATGGGTGACACTAACGGAGTGGATATAGCCCAAGCCACTCACGAAGGGGTCTTGCGTGCTGCAGGATGCCTCTCACCCGGTCAGACTCTAGTATATGGTAAATTGGTTCCTCCTTCTGATACCTTAGAGGGGCTCTATATTGATGATCACTTGGTTTTTCAGATTGTGGACAAAAAACCTGGTAGACCTAGGGAGGAATATCCTGATATGGACCTTTTGCAACGATCTAGGGCCAGATATGCTGAGCTAAAACTCCCGCGTTCTGAAAAGAAGGCTTTCCAGAAACAATACACTTTCAAGGCCTGGGGCACTGAAGTAGAGTCGCACACAGGAAGAGTCGGTTGTCCTTTGAGCAAACTTAGGCAGTTAGAAAACCTAGCATTGCAGCTGTTGAGTCATCGACATGCCACAAAGAAATCACTGCAAAAGTTGGTTGGCCTTTTTGTGCATCCATTCATGCATAGAAGAGAGTGCATGTCTATCTTTCATCATGTTTATGTGCACATTGAAACCCTTCAGGATGGGAAAGCCACGAAACTTCCACAACATGTGATCGATGAGTTGTTGTCAGCAGTGCTACTTCTGCCCATAGCTTGCGCGAACATCAGACTCCCTGTGTCGGTCCGAGTGTCAGCCACAGATGCCAGCCTAAAGGGTGGAGGTAGGGCCTCTACTCTCACCACCAAGAGCTTCGCAAAGCTTGCCTATAGGTTTGGGGAAAAGCGAGGTGAACATACTAGGTTGGACTGGGCTGACTCTCCACTGCCACCTCCTTCAGACATGTCTCCAGCGCCAGAATCGTTAGTCGATAGTTTTGGTAAGCATCACTGGGTAGCCACACAGTCCTGTAAGTTTAGGAGAAAAGAGCACATAAACCTCCTGGAGTTAAACATGCTTAGAGAAGAGATCAAGCATAGAGTGAATTCAGGACAGGGTCACTGCAGGGCTGTGAACCTATGTGATAGTCGTGTAGTCGTGGGGGCCTTTGCAAAAGGGCGCAGTAGTTCTAGGAGCATGAATCATGGGCTACGTCGGTGTCTTCTTTGGCTGCTTGTCGGGGACTTGCAACTTACTAACCTGTGGGTACCAACTGATAAGAACCCAGCTGACTATCCTTCAAGATTTAGCCCTATCCCCCCTCCTCCACTTTTTGTAGATGATGGGTTGTTAGATGAGCTTACCTTGAAACAAGTGCAAGTCCATAGAACTCCAGCTCACCAGTCGCTCCTGGAGCATGAGGCTCGGACATGGGGGCTGGATCCGGTTCTAACCGATAGCTGTTCAAAGGACACCGTGCCACAGCAGAGCACAGACACCAAAGCTGCTACGGTGGAGCCCGTGGTCCTAGAAAATGGCAGGTCAGAAACCAGCTGCTTCAGGGAAAGTGAAGCAACACATGGGTACTCGCATCGATTCCGTGAGATTTTTGCAGGTAGGGCTAGGCTCACCGAAGTCTTTAAACATAGAAGTCAATATTTGGTGGATCCTCCAGTTGAACTAAAAAGGGGTAAAGGAGTCCGTATTCCCTATGACATAATGGATGATAACACCTTTGCTCAACTTAGGAAAGATGCAAGGAGATCCCACCAACTTTGGCATTTCGGCTTACCCTGCTCTTCTTTTTCCATCCTGCAACACTCAAATGGAGGTACACGGCGGACCAGCTGCCCAGAGGGCGACGGAACTCTAGATAGAGAAGTTTTGGGGAATGAATTACTCCGGAGAACCCTAATCCTGATAAAAGATCTAGAGTCAGCTGGTAGCCACTGGACGTTAGAGAATCCTGCATCCTCATATGTTTGGTGCATGCCATGTCTTCACAAGCTGATGTCATTGCCTGACCATGTCAATGCTAACATGCATCAATGTGCTTATGGGTTGAAACTAATAGGGGAAGATGGAAAGCTTGGACCATGTAAGAAACACACTCGCTTTGTTGGAAACCTCCCGGGCCTTCAAGAACTCTCCAAAACCTGCCACTGCGGTTCAAAACATGTGCACGCGGTAGGTGGAGTTCGCACAAAGCAAGGTTGGAAGAGAAGATCCGAGCTTGCAGGTCACTACCCATTTGCACTGTGCCATAAGTATGCCACCATAGCCGATCGCATTTTGCCATCGTCCACTCACCATGTTCAACACTAGGTCCATTGAAAGAGGGTTATATGCATGTGCACCACTTCATTAGTAGTTTTTTCATTTGCGTGCGCCATGCCTTCGCGCGGCGAGAAGACGGGCAATCAACTGCGGATGGATAGCTTGCCCTCCTCAGTAGCCTTCAGGTTGAGTCGTCTTTCACGACCATACCGCATGCGACTTTTCAGAGGGCTTAGAGATCTGGAAGAATATTGCTCGACATTAAGAGACTGCAGTCTGGCTTCGCTACTATCGCATGGCCGAAAGGCTCATGAATACCTAGCTGGCTATGTCCACGATCGGCATGGGTCATCTGGGGGAAGTTCTTTGCTGGTGGTAAAGCATGCTCTTCTGTGTTGTCAGCATATTCAACCAAGATTGAAGGGAAAGATCCAAACTGCATGGGAAAACTTGCGTGTATGGGAAGAACAAAGAGTTGCCCGTCTCCGTCCTCCTTTACCCATACCATTGTGGCTTATCATGATTGGCTTGGCCAGGGCGCATGGAGTTGTTGAACCTATCACTGCCATAGCTGCTAGGTGGAACATTTTTGCTACCCTCATGGAGATTGGATTGCTTGCAATGCTCCGACCTGGGGAACTGCTGAAGCTGAGACATGTAGACATCTCTTTGCCGGGAGAGTTCACTTTTAGCCAGCCCTTTGCAGCGATCAGAATTGCCAGTCCGAAAAACAGGAGACAGTTTGGGGTGGAGCAGTTTGTGACTTTGCGAAACCCTTGCACCATCGAAAGGCTTAGGCTTCTTTTGGTACCAGGACGGCAAGATCCGTTGTGGGCTGACTCTCAGGTAAAATTCAGTCAGATGTTCAAGCAGCTTTGTGAAGAGTTGCAAATTGCAGATTGCCGCTTCACACCAGGAAGCCTCCGGCCAGGTGGAGCCACACTATACTATGGGATTGGAATACCCATAAGTACCTTAAGATTTATGGGAAGATGGACAGTTGAAAAGTCTTTGGAGCATTATATCCAGTTAGCAGTGTCAACGCAGATCTTGAACCGTTTGCCAGAAACCGTTGTGTGTCGGCTGAAGAAAGTGGGGCCCCTTTGCCTCGAACATGTGTTGCCTAAGCATGGGCATCGGTGGCTGAGACCTTTCAGAGCGAACGTCCACGATTCAAGTGCTGCCATCGCAAGCTGGTGTAACGACTATGCAACACTGGAAGGCAAAACATTCTAAAACAGTGGTGTCTGGAGGTGCCTTGAAAGGCGCTTGCTTTGGAGACCTTACCCATGAACAACTGGTGCGGGCCTCAAAGCGTTATCCAGCAGATCCCAGACTTCAGAAGTTTGCCAAAGCAGTTGTAGCGTCACATGAGCTTGACGGTGAGAGTGCAGATCCAGAGCCTTGCCTACCTGTGGCCATTCGCTGTCCACCGGATGAAGTGAAATCGAAATGGAGCTTTAAAGCCTGGTGTGTGACAATCATACATCAGTGTTCCATGTACCGATTAATCACATTTAGCGTCTTTGTGATGGTAGTGATCCTTTTGGTGAAACCCAGTTTGGCGACTGCTTGCACTAGAGTCCTTGTGAAGTTCATGCGTCTTTTTTTGAGACGTATCGCAGGATTTCTTTGGTTGATTTTAGAGGGGCTTCTAGATGAGTTGGTTTACCAGATAGAGTTCTCCATTAGACAAGCCATACCACAGCATATGGATTGGGATCAGTTTTCCAATGATCCTTTGGGCATGGTTTCTCATCTAATATCAGCTCTATGCGGAGCCTCTCTCTCCCTCCTTGGTGCATATATAAGCAGTCGCCGACGTCCCCATCAGATTCCTGCTTGGTTGCTATCTTTTTCATCGGTCCCCCCCCCCCCCCCCCCCTGCCAATGGTGGATTTGGTACTCACAGTTGTGCTTTTGTCACTTGCATCGTAGATTTCATCAGCTGATTCATTTTTTCGAGCCTAGTGGCGTTGCAATCCGGCACTGGAGCCTGACGTCCTTTATTTTGGTCCACCTCCTCCCCTCCACCTGCCAAGGATGGATTTGGTACTCACAGTTGTGCTTTTGTTACTTGTATCGTAGATTTCATCAGCTGATTCATTTTTTCGAGCCTAGTGGCGTTGCAATCCGGTACTGGAGCCTGACGTCTAGTGCACCGACACTTCACTGACAGCCCCCGCATGCACAAAAATGCTGCTGCACGAAGGGCTGGGCGAAAGGTGCTCACTGAACACAAGGGGAAACATATTTATCACTTTCAAATATATCTAAGGTAAATATAATAGTGGTGATATATCTAGATATGTCACCATTTATCTCTAGAATCTCTAGATATATTTGGTTATCTAAATGATACATTGGCTTCGAAGTAGATGATCTAGATCTAGATGGATGATCATTGTGGCTAATTAGTGCTGATAGACACAATTTCTACTATGTGGATGATAATGAGTAATAGTGAAAATAATGGCTTTGATGATTGGCCAATTGTGGTTGGATTATGCTGATAAGATGGTTGGCAAATTAATGGTAGACGGCTGGTTAAATGGGTCAGATGATGCTATTGGCAGATTGGTCATGTATGATGATTGGCCAATGGTCAGAACCTATTCATAGTTGCTTCTGATGACCATTGGCTCATGTTCCTCGTTTGGGCAGTTACTGATAATATTGTGGTGATTATTGTTTGGCTGCTTATTCACCATTCCCAGCCATTCTGTCCCAAGAAACGGCCATCGTCAACGAAAATTTTGAGACAAATATGATCCGCAGCCGTCATCAAACCACGATCACCTCTTCTGACCATGATATCCAGGATCAACCACACCATGACCACCGATTTTCACCGAGTTTCCGCAGCATTTTCCCATGCGTTGGACCGCCTGGGACCACCCTGAGACCCCCCTGGGAGCACCCCGGGAGCAGGTGCAGAACCAGGATTCCCTGACGGCCGGCGGAAGCGCCAAGATCGTGGTGAAGCTTAGCCGAGAAGGGATGGAGGCGCGGCATCCAAGGACATCAAGCTAGACTCAGCCAGACTCAGCTCGGCAGCTAGAGCTAGACAGCTAGACTCGTTAGTTGATGGTTGGTTGATGCTTTGGGTGGTGGTTGGGTGGGTTTTGGTTGGTGCTTGGTTGATATTAGCGGAATGAACTTGAATAAACACCAAGTCAAGCCAAGTCAAGAAAAATGGTCAGCCATTCTCAAAATAGGGGATGCCTGAGGCATCCAATATCAATGGTTTACAGTCAAAAGCCAACCAGAACTTGGGGTCGTCCCCTATGGCATAAGAAGCTCACATATCAACTTAAGAAACATAGAGGAGCATCAACCCTCGATGATTAGCCAAGCACCAATCTCTTTGAATTTTGAGGAATGGAAGCAGCCCAAATGGCTGCACCGATAGCGCAGGTGCTGCGAATGACGACCCACCGGATGCAACTGCTTGACCATTGACCATTCATTCATGATAGATTGAACCATGAATGAGTTGATCACAGAAATGGTTGCTGGGAAAATTGACCAGCCCCCGACTCACGAGTCTTTTTGGACTTGGAGCATTTTGTGGCATTGTCGAGAAAAAGGTTTCACTGACATCACTAAGAATGCAGTGTATATTTTAGATACTGCGCCCTTCTTAAGCATCATGAACCATCATTAGCCACCATTCCATTCCAAACATTCATTTACTGCAACCAACAATATGATAAGTCAACCAGCTTTAATCATGATCAAGCATTCCCAACCATCATCATCATCATACACAAACCATCATAATGAATATGAATAAACATAATCATCAGCATTGCATACCTTAACCAAAATCATCATAATCATCATATACCATCCATATGATAAGCTAAGCAGCACTCACCATGATGATACCAACCATACTGCACCATATTTCGCTTAGACACGGGCGCTTTGGGCAGGAAGAGGGTGCCACAGTGGGACCCGTCTACGCCATGTACTACCCCAAGGTGCGAGCCGTGACCAGGGACTTCTCCGAGGTCACAATCCCAAAAAAGCACATGGGTGGTGACACACCATACAATGGCTGATAAATGGTTGGCGAATGGTTGGTGAATGGTTGGCTAATCACAGTTTGATCAATAATGGTTGATTATATTGATTAATGGTTGATGAATGGTTTATTGATGGTTTATTACTGGTTGATTCATAGGTTCTTAACCATAACTACTGGTTGTTGTTCTTCCTGGTCAATGGCAGATTGCTAGTTCTTAAGCGGTGACCAACAACAATGATGGTTAAGAACAAAACAACAATGATGGTTAAGAACAAGAACCTCGGCATTGACATTTTCTGATGAAAAGGCTTGTTGTGAGATCAGGAGATCTCAACACCCCCTCTGCATGTAGTATGTTTGATGGCACCAGCTATGGTAAGCTGCTGGGGGGTTGTTGGACGGCTGGATCTTCAAAGTCACCAGCGTTGTTCTCGGTCAGACCTCTCAGTGCATGGGAGTGGACCTTAGGATTTAACGAGGGATTGTGTTGTTGGGTCTTGTAGGGTAGCGATTTCCTGCTACGAACCAAGCATGAATCATTCACCGCTATCTTTCAGGCATCAGTCATTCATCACCAAACCACTTTTGTTGTTGGTATGCACCGCTATCCCTTCTATCATCAATCATTCACCACAATTCTCGGAAACCGGAAATTGGAACGCACCCTGCAGGAGAAAGAGGAAAGTTGGTGGTTGGTCATTGGCGGTCCTAAGAGTGCTTTGGTCAGGTCCTGAGTCGTACAGCCACTGCTTTGGTGCTGGATTGGAGAATGGTTGGTAACTGTGGTTCCTGTTGATGGTTCCTAATGGTTGATGATGGTTGGTCATGGTATGTCATGGTCAAGATGATTGAGACTGAATGATTGATACTGGTTCATAGATAATCATAGGGGATAACAAGCAACAATACTGAGTGAATATGATGGCTTACGATCGTTCATCATGGTCATCACTCGAAAGGCCAACCAAAAACTGCTGGCAGCAGCAGCTCACAGAGGTCACCGGCTACCAAGGTGGCCATTAAGCGCATCACCATCAGCAAGGCCAGCGCCAACGTGAAGTTGGAGGTGGAGTTGGGTGAGGAGCCTGGCAGCTCTGAGTACACCTTGTACCTGATGTCCGACTCCTACCAGGCGGGACGAGCTGATGAGGAAGCTGGATGGTGCCGGATGGGGCCACACCTGTGGGGATGAATGGTTGGTTTGGCTTTCTGATGGTTGAATGATGATGATTGATGATGAATAATTATGGTAGACGAGATTAGTAATGCCTGAAAAGAGTGGATAAAAGGGAACATGATGGTTGATCACTGCGCTGATCCTGGCTGATCATGGTTGAAGTGCCTTTGTCAGTGCTTGAATGGGGGGTTCAACTGCATGGCCGCACTGAACTTGCTGTGCCAGGGCTGCGATCAGGAGTACAACTTCAAACTGAATGTGAAGGCTGCTCCCTGAACCGAGCTGAACTGACACATCCAAACTCAAGAACTGGATATCCAACATGATCCAACTAGATCCCTCCAGTGGAAACTGTTTCAACTTGTGAAATTCTCAAAGGAATGGGTGGCACAGTCATCTCAGCTCGGAGCTTCTGCTTGAAACATGAGTACGTCCTGCCAGAGTTTGAGGACCTGAGGACAGTCTCAGATGGTCACCTATGGCTCTGCGGCTCACCGTGCCCTTCCCCCGTGCCCCGTTACGTCACGGCGCGCCTGTGACGGTGCATCCGCGGATTAAACGAGCTGCAGCTAAGCCATGCGTCAACCCGGCATGCCTAGTGACTTCAGACGGCTTCAGTGGTTTGGTAGAGGAGTGCAGCAGGAAACAGCCACGCCTTGGGTATCCAACAAGGCTTCCACGGGATGAACGTGGCCTGAAATAATGTTTGATCGGCAAGAGTTTCCCTGGGAAGAGCGAGTTTCAAGGTTTTTAATTGGAGCGGTCTGAGGGGAACATGGGATGGTTGATGATCATTCAGTTGAATCTGTGGAATGTGGTGTCCACCGGAGGTTGATGATGGTTCTCGGTTGATGATCGGATTAACCACTCATCCCCAGTGGCAATGGGAATCCCCGGCATTTTGGGGGCTTGGGAGCCCGCCCTGGGTCATGGATCCACCTTGAAAGTCCCCTACTCACAGCCTTGTTTGCCAACCAACTCAGTGGAAAGTAGCCTATATAGTTGGTATGTGTCCATGTTTGTCATTGCTAACCCATGACTTGAACATCATCAAGCCATTGACTCCCATGATGGATGGTTCCAGGGTTTTTCAACGTAGATCTTGCCAGCAATCCAATGACTCTGCGGTGGCTCAAGCAACGTTGATCAACAGTCCAGTGCTGCCTTTGATCCTGGTTCCAGGCCCGAAGTTGGATTCGTTGTGGGGAGCTGGGTCAGTGTCACTGGTATCCAAGAGCAGCTGTGGCCCACCCTGAGTTCATTCATTTCTCAGCTTGGTTGATGGGTTTATCATCGGAGGTTTACATTTGGGTGTTTCTCAAGTCATAGGGGTCCCCCAAATCACCCAATACAAAGCATTTGTAGTAATAAACCAATCATTTTATAGTGATCAACCATCCCTTCATGGTATAAACCAACCATAGCTTTGGGAGTTCCCAAGTCCTGGCTTAGACACCCCCATGACTTCTGTCACCGGTGCAGCAGGATGGCAGAGGATCTCTTGGATGAGATGAAATTTGATGCTGAACTGGAAGGCTTGCATCATGATGCCACAAGGGTTGAGGGCAAGGATGGAAAGACTGAGCAGCATAGGTATCGTTAAGATACTTCAGCACAGTTGGCCCTAAGCATTGACTTGAAAAAATAAGTGAACATATGCTTTATGGCATACTTGATGGCCAGCGATGCTTTGAATGGTTATATAAATGATGTTTTGAATGATAAAACATGGCTCGAAGTGGCCATTAACCAGTCTTTCGAACTCAGATGTTTCCTAAACGCAGAGAAGGATCGAGAAATTCGTAGACAATTTGAAGGACTTTGTAGCTGTACCTGTTTCTCTAAAGCATCGAATTGTAGATGCACGTGTGGATAGTCTTTGTGCACACACGATTTTTGTATCATTTACACAGACATTGCATCGCCAATGCAGACAAATCATTAACCAACATAAATCATTCACATCATTCACGAATCAACCATTATTCAACCAATATTGATGAAGCATTATTCATACCCATCGATTCACCATCAATCAACCATCATGAACCACAAATTTCGCGAAGTGGGAACTTGCTCCTGCGTAGTCTGTCATGCTGACCCCGTGGGTGCATGGGCATTTCCGTTGGGGGAACCTTGCGTAGGCTGTTGCGTGTAGCATTTGCTCGTGGAAGGGTCGAGGGAGGCGCTATGAATTGAAATCCCTCATAGTTAACCACTATGCATCATAGTGAGCCATACAAGTTCCCATGGTTTCCCTATGAAAATCTATGATCCCATGGTTTCCCCATCATGAACCACCAGTTTTGCTTGCAGAAGCGGGCGTTGCCGCAGAAGCAAAATCATTAAAGGTCAGCTTGCGGAAGGTAGGCTTTTGGTCGAGGAAGGCCCCGCGGAAGGTTTCGCAGAAGCAGTCCTTGCAGTCCTTGCGCTCAGTAAACTCATGAAGCAAAACCACAACTCATATCATAGGACTCTACAATCTATCAAGCTAAACATCCATTGTAATTCATGAATTAATCATTCCTTAACATAGATTATAGATGTATAGCTCCAGTCCAATGAACAGATGAAAATTTGTGTAGGCACCTCCATAGCTTCACGTCCCCTCAACGTAGGAGTGTAGATCCAGCGAATCCAGCGACGGCCCGCCACTTGGGAGGCTTCTTCAACGGGACCACTAACACGGTGAACCTCCAACCGCGCCTCGAATGCCATGAAAGTTATGGGGAAAAATTTCCTTGGTGAAGTCACATGATTCTCGGTGAGTCATGGCGACTTGGGGTCATTAAGAATGATGAGCCATGGTTGTGTCATGATGATTCACGGTCAGTCATGGCTACTTGGGGTTTTGAACAATCCATTGGGTGTCATCCCTGCACAAACCTGGGGTTCTATGAGGGCAATCTTTTTTGGAAGGGGTCGGTTCGCAAATGGACCAGCACCATTAGTTGCATTAGTTGGCCTGGTTGTGGAGGTGGTAACAACCAACTTGCAACATACAATGACGTCAACATACTCCAGAAAATATTTCAAAATGTCCGATCAATATGTTCCTATCACCAAGCTGGCTGGCATCGATTTGTAACTCAATGAGTGATCATAGCAACACCATGGGTGTGTTATAGCGCATCATGTTTACATTCCGGTAAACAAACCTAGAAGTGGAAAAAACTACCATTGACCACGGGGTTAACTTCCAGAGCAATGAAGCTAATAAAGCTAATATGGTGTTATAACTAATAAATTAATGAAGCTATAACATCACTTCCAAATATGTTGTTATAGAACTTCCAGAGCAATGAAGCTAATCGTGGCTTACAAGGTAGGGCCCTTCAACTTGGTCAACCAGGGTAGCACTTGTGGTAGATACAACCGTAATTGAATGGCCCCACTTATGACTAGGGGGGCCTACCTTGTAGGATCATGGCAGCAAGCCGACCATTGGAGGGTACCCTCCATGTTCGGAAGATGGGTAGTTGGATAGATATCCATGCACTCATATAATTTATAGTTGTAGTCGAATGGCTTATGATCTATACAAGCTGTTTCATTTCACTATACTATAACCACAAGTTATGATATACCTACCGGGTAGTTCAGAAAAAACAGCCATCCGAGATGAACCACCGCTAAGACAATGGCAACCCCTTGCACCCCGATGTCAATGTTGACGGTAAAGCTGCCCGCAGCAACAGCATAAATGGCTGTTTTTTTTTGAACGCCGCCAGCGACCCAAAAACTCCACCAACATTGAAAAAGGGGGAACGGGGGTTCAACAACTTTCCTTTGTGTTTTTGAAGGATGGCTGTTTTTTATGAACTACCCGGTATAGCCTATATGGCTTATTCACCAGTGTGATATGGGATCTTTGAACAGCGCTTCATTTCTCGGGAACTTTTCTCAGCTGGAGGCAGGCAACCTCCTTCGGCAGTGAGGACCCGACTGTAAAGCCAAGCTGGTGAAGAAGGGATGATTATGGCCAACATAGTAGCAACAAATGGCAACAAGATGAGTTGGCCATGATCATTTGTTGCCTATGGTAACTGTTGATGTAGGCCAATATCTTGTTGATATAGGAACAGTTAGCCAACGGCAGCGACACCAACAAAATGAGTTGAGTAATTGCAATCGTTTGCCTTTTAATTAGTCGACAACACCAAGATGCCTTCATTGTACGATGACAACATATAACCACCAATGTTGGCCGCAGACGATAACAGGAACATACGGACAATATCAGGGCAATACTTTTGCCACACTTGCTGTGCACGTCTGGCGAAGAGCAGGGGACGAGTGGAGTGGCCAGGGCTGATTTCCCCATAGGACTGAGGAAATGATGGTTGATGAATCAAACCCAATTGATAGTCATCGCCTATGATTAACCAGTATTGAGATCATTAAGCACTATTAGCCACACCTAAGTGAACCATTGACAACCCATCATGATCAATTGTTAACCATCGTCAACCACGTGGCTGTTAACCGTCATTAAGCATTATTACCTGGCTATTAGCCATTTTGGACCATGATTAATTAACCATTATTTTGGACTATTAATTACCTACCATGATTAGTCATTAAGCTATTAAGCATCATTAATCTGTATTTATCAGAACAGACCATTGGCTATCACCATTGACCAGAAGTGACGAGACACGACAGGAGCCCAGCGCCGGAGCAAAAGGTACAGCCCAAGCGCCTTGGCAGGGGTTATGTCTCCAAGCACTCCCGAGGGGAAGATGACCAGTCACAAGGTTGTGGTTATGTTTATGGCGATGAATATCGTTATTGCAATGGTTATGGCAATGGTTGTGGCAGAGAATTTCATGAAGATCGCCCTGAGAGAGTTCGGTGAAGATCAGTGAAGCCTCAGAGAATTCAGTGAAGCAAAAAGAAAATTGTAATTTAATTTGGATTAAGAAGAGTTGATGATGGTTAATTAGTTGATCAATGATAGGTCAGATAAATTATCAATGGCTAACCATTCTCAACTATTAGTCAGAATTAGCCATGAACCAGAATGGCCAACCATTGATATTGGTGCAGCATCCTCACTGAAGATCTTCACTCCAACCCACATTGCCTCAGGAGGATTCCTCCGGTTTTACGAAAGCAGCGATGCTGGCTGGGCTTTTAGGCTTGCTTTCACTGGTGGTTGGATGATCCGGTTACTACCTGGGTAGCGCGGAGATGTCATGGAGTAGGCCATGGTGCCAGTAAGTCAATGGTGGTTTGATGATCGGTGATATTGCTGGTTCGGAAACTTGCTTCAGAAACTTGCAGATGATCGATCCGATGGTTGCTCATCCAGAAACATAACAAGAGATTCACCAATATTCACAATCTTTGATCACCAACCCAAAGTCATGGTTCTTCGGGAACATTCAGCCATCATCGAGAAACCTTATGAATTGCTACAGCCGTCATGATGGTGGTTGAATCAACAGTCCCAGTCATAGCTTTACAGTAATGGCCATCTACTTGGTCATTGTGAACATGGATGACTCTACTTGTGGCCATGACCAGCCGTTTTTAATCGTCATGACGAATAGCTATTGACCAATATCAACCAAGGTTGAGACCAACTTCAGATCCATGCATGGTGCCATCATCACCCATGGTTTCTCAAGCCACAGGGGACTCCCCAAATCAGCCAACATGAAGCATTTGTAGTGATTTTAATAAGCCAATGATTTTGGTAAGAATCTCCATATAGCAATCAAAAATCAGCCATTTACAGCAATAAACCAATGATTTTTGGGGTACCCCTATGACTTGAGAAATCACCATCTTTCATTCCCCAAGAATCTCACAGAAAGCACCGGAATCCATGGGCCAGGGGATGGGATTCCGCCCGTGCAGGTGGCCGACTCGGTGCACTGCAAGGTGCTTTGAATGGCATCCTCAGTGCCAACGGCGAGGGACCCAGCGGGTGTATTGATGGGATTCCAATCTGAGGCTCGGATTCACTTGGCTTCATCATTGGAATCCCATCATCAAATCAACCAATATCAAATTAACCCTTGACCATCATCAATCGCAATCATCAATCACATTTAATCACCAATCAAGAATCCCTACTAACCTCTGTATGATTCGTTTATGTTCGATGATTTCCCTAGAAATATCCCTTAAGCCATGGTGGTTAGTGCTGGTGACCCGGACCGCCGGCTTAAGGTCAGCAGGCAGTCGCACCTCCTTCCACACTTGGAGCAGTCACTTGGAGCCACTGCTTGGAGCAGCGGCTTTGGAGTGGTCATATGGTGATGGTTGATGCTGAATGGTTAGCCATAATGATAGGTTGATAAGGATGGGTTAGATAAGGGTTAGTAATGGTAGGTTGATAAGGGTTGATGAAGGTGATGAGGCTTAATTTGGCTGTTGGGGTCAATCGACTGAGGCGGACAGGACCATCAGGTTGCTGCCAGTGATCCATCAGGTTCCAAGGTTGGTTGGTACTGGTGGGATGTTGTCACAGCTTTGGAAAATCAAGGATTTGACCAATTTTTGATCCTTTTTTTGTGATTTGTACACATGGGAGTATGAGCATGAATGTTTTGTAGCGAGACTGGTGGGTTCTCCAGAATCACTGGGTCAATTGATGGGAAAACCTATGGGACAACCGTGGTTTGAACAGCCTGCGCCATTAGCAAGTGTTGTAAGAACTGTGACAAGACCAGAGCTGGTCCAACCAATGATCATACCACCCCCGTGAGACCTCTCTCTCTCTCTCTTGCAGAGTTTTGCTCCCTGAAGCTTGCTCATGCGCTAGAAAAGATCCTGATTCCTTGATCGCCAGATCTAGGCTCAGAGCCTTTGCAACCATTTCTTTTCTGGTAAACTACAGGTTTACCTATTAAAACAATGATTTCTAGTGATAACACCTATCGAAGATGGTGATTTCTAACTGGTGTACTTATTCAAAATGCCGACTCTTTAACTTCCGGGGCTAGTGACTACCAGTGGGTGAAGGTACACCAGTTGGAGGCCACCAGTTAGTCACTGACCTATGGTACCTTCCAGATTAGTGACTACCAGAGGGTGAAGGTCAACCATCAGCTTGCCTCATCTCTAAGGTCAAAGACCAGGCCCTCGGGGCGGCTTCCCCCAAGATCCCCTGCCCTCCTCAGGGCTCAGCCACTCAAGTTGCTGTCACATGGTGCTTTCTCAAGCCAGGACTTGGGAACCTGCAAAGTTATGGTTGGATAGTTCGTATGAATGGTAACTAGGGAATGATTTGGGGAGTATACTTAGCTATTAAGAAACCAGCACATCCTTTTCTGGGCAATTATCAGCAGGTTTGGTGACCATCGGGGTTACCACTTGTAGCATGAATCAAATGAATAGTGACCGGCGAGGTCATTTGCAGTACACGTACCTTTTACAGTTGTGTTTTGCACAGGTTTGCGCAGGTTCAGACATAGTGTCCGTGAGTGTCAGGCATCATGGATATATGGGCTTGAAGCATGAAGATCATGAAGCATGTCTCATTATTATCCAACCCTACTATATTAGCCAAATCAAGAGGAAATTACTATTTGTCAGTAGGCCCACGAATATGATTCAAAGGTAGTTTCACATTTCCATAGTACCAACCTGTCAGCTGACCATCCAACAAATGATGGTTGATAGATTGGCAAGCAGCTAACTACTTCACAAACTACCTAAAAACAGTAACCAGCCAGTTTCCAGGTAGCGCGCCATGCGAACATCACCTGCTGTTTTTCAACTCCGGCATTTTGATCGGTTCATTATTTGTTGCATGCCTTCAGGCCACTAGTTTCCTATCCAAGGCACAGTTGGAACCTGAGACAGCTTGCAGAAATGAGAGCATTTAGATAGGAAGTGGATAGGAAGTGGATCAGATTTTTGCCCAGTACCACTTTTTACCACTCAAGGTTGGTTGGTTGACCTATATTGTCATGACGGGGTACCATCAACTTCGATGATAGGACCACGAATTGAGTCATCGATCATAGCTGCAGTCCTCGCCGCAGCCTGCGGCCGAGGCCCTGGAGGGAATTTCTCTGGCCGCTGTCTGCAGCTGCCTCGGAAGGGGTCATGATATGGCTGGTGGTTGGGACGCTGGCTGGCCCTGCTATAGAACTACCAGGCGTGGCCAAATGGTAGATTAGTGGCCACTATAGCTGAGGTATCTGAACTATAATAGTTGGATGTAGTGATGTAAACCAGCTATTCCTGCGATGAATTGTAGGTTGATGAGCTATGATAGTTGGACATGATATAGCCAATCGTTAAGTCCAAAGATAAATTAGGGGACGAACCGATCACGACTTCGAATGATAAGGCATGAGTGAGTTGGCCCCCTTCACCAAGCGTTGGATAGTTGGCTAGGTTTAGCTATCATCCCTAAAGGTTGGGCTAGTAAGGTTGGGCTCGTCCACATCCCAGCAGTTTCCAGTAGACTGGTTTGGTGAATCTTTGGTGAATGTTTGGTCATTTATGGGAGCTGAACAGCCCCCGGCCACTGGCTCATAATTTCTGGCTGCTGTCCACCAATGCTGCGGCTGTGATTCAGTGTCCGACTTCCAAACCAGTTTGTCAGCCATGCCAGGATGAATCATCACAGCATCAACAACGGCACCTGTATGGACCAGTAATTTTTGAAACCGGCTGACCAACCCACCCCTCATTACCAAACAGTCTCAAGCATTCAACCACCACCTCTGCCATCAGGGCCACCTGTTCTGGCACTCAGGTGCCATCCGCCAATGAGGGATGCTCGCGCCTATCGGTGGGATGCTTTGCGCCACTGAGGGAGACGCTTGTGTGAAGCGAAAATTCACTTTTGAGTACTTGGGACAAGGCCATGGTTGTTATATATACTCTACCGATCTTTACCGTCAATATCACTTTTCAAATGCCCTAATGTCTTTGTCTTTGTGATATGATGTTATGTATACCAGTGTCAGTATGTAATGTGACATACTTTTGGCCGTATTACAGCCATAATCACGATCATTTTGATAGGGAAGGTAATGCCGGTATTTACCGGTTTGATTCATACTCTTGTTAATGCAATTATTGCTTCATGTTTGTCCTGGGCCACGGGGAACCACCCCCAAATCTGGCGCGGTTTGGAGATGCAGAGAAGTACTATATAGGCTATCCACAATAGGAATCAGCCGATAGTAAGCATTTAGAAATGCAGATAGTTGTTTTATTTATTGTAGGTACGCAGATAATTGTTTTTATTTATTGTATGTAACTAATGTTTCAATGCAGTTAATCAGCAAATCAATCAGACAATAATGCTAACACTCTTTAACTTTAACAAGAAAACTTTTTAAAATGAAGCCACACTATGTGAGCCATCAGCCACACCATCATTTCATCTCAAACAATTCATTTTTCCTACAGGTTTTTTTATTGTGGAAGCATCCCCCGCTGCCTTGCGTGGTTGCTATGTTATGAATACGATTGTGAATGTGTGATGTGACATCCGTTTGGCTAAATCGCCATCACAATCAAGCATAATAGCATTTTTTTGTTTTATATTGCCCCTATTTGCTAGCTTGATGCCCTTTGGTTAATTTGTTGTTTCATGTTTATCGTAAACCAGGGATACCCCCCCAGACAAGTGCTAAGTGGGATACTTTTGCAGGTTATTGAGAAACGCAAGGTGCCATTTCATCCCAGCACAAAATAGCGCCTGTGAATTGCGGAAACACCAGCTGGCTAAATTCAATTTTCAATGTCAGAAGAAGTTTTCCCCTTTCAATTTTTCTCCCCTGTTTGAATAATTGTGACCCCTAAGAGCATCCAAGAAGCAAAATCCAAACAAGGCAGGTAAATCCTGCGTGGCTTGGGTGTGCCACCATGGTTTGCTGAGGCAAATGTCTTCAACTTTCAGACCAACTATGCTATTCTATTCGTAGCCTTTGCCTCGGATGAAAGGGCAGTGCGGACAGCGAACCCCGAAAATGTGGAGTGACGTCATGAAAGGGGGTGGGGGGTGCCAGGAACTTTGTGTTTATATGAGTCACTTGAAATATTTGGTTTGGAGATGCCTACTGAAGCTGTGAAGCGCGCGGCTCATCAATGCATTGCGTTGGAAAACCCCAGACATGTTTCTTGTATTTTTGCAATTGTTTTTGCGTGTGTTTGGTTGTGAATCATGGTGGTTCTCCATCGCCAGGTAATTTTTATCAAAGAGTGACT
The DNA here is from genome assembly GCA_009767595.1 of Symbiodinium kawagutii. Lineage (NCBI taxonomy): Eukaryota > Dinophyceae > Suessiales > Symbiodiniaceae > Symbiodinium > Symbiodinium kawagutii. The sequence goes on along the minus strand of VSDK01011317.1, from coordinate 451,430 downwards.
CATGTAAATCATTCGATCCATGTCGACAATATTGAGATGTTGTCGATTTAACCATTATCAACATTATCAAATACCAGCCATGACTGACACTATATTTGATGCACAAATCAATTGCTGTCCCAACTCCAACCTCCTATGGCCAATGCAGGTCTCATAGCTGGTATATCCCCCTATGTTCCAAGCTGCGGTCCTGATGCCCCTCATTGCCACGTGCCCAGGTCGAGCTTGTTCTTTCGATTCTCACGCAGCCATCTGCCCTGATGTGCATCATTTTGACGGTTGGGGAACTCGGAGACAAGGGAAAAAGCAGCCTGACAACTGTTCTCACTGGAGCAGTGTGTGACCTTGGGACCAACCTGGGATGTTCATGCGGAAGTGATGAAATTCGAAGCACTTTTTTTGGGTGTGGCAAATTCTGTTGAACTTGGCAGGGCAGTAATCACTGGGATATCAGGGGTCCCCAGCATGGTGTGACGCATACTGACGCTCCAGGTGATCACATGGGTCTTGTTCTTGAAGAAGAACGAGGATCCGGAATGGGCACCCAAGCTTGGTGGCGTCAGAACCTCAGGTTGCCGACTTCGCCTTGGATGGGCAGCCGTTGGGCTGCAATGAAGATGTTCATTTCAGGGGGGAACCGTGGGGAAACATGGGGAAACAAATGACTTTTGGGGGGCGCCCCATTTGAGTACGTATATACATTTTCAAGACTTACTGGTAGTGACATGATGAGTTTTGAGGTTAGAAGCCGTGCTGTTGATGGTGCTGATGGTTGTTGGTTGTTGCTGTGACCCAGCAGTCTGAACCATTCTCAAACAATCTAAACCAGCATTAATTAGCCACGTTACATCTTCAATTGAATGATATGCGTTGTCATTCTCATGTGAAGGCATAGGTAAGGCCATCCAATTTTGAGATGTCATGGTCGATATACAGCGAGGAAACGTTGTTTGCCAGAACAGGAACAAACAATGATCACAACTACAACAACAATGAAGACAAGCAACAATAACCTTAACAGCAAGAACGATAAGGACAGCTACAACCATTGGTCTCACTAACTACCACTAGTACTAGCAGAGCGCAACTTGTGAGATGAACGCAACCTGCTATCGTCATTCAAGGTTTCCCCATCTCCGAAAGATCGACAGATGCCCAGGTGGTCCTCTCACCCATGCAGAGATGGCTTTTGCTCGTCACCTTGGCAGCACGCGGCGTCAGATGTGGATCCATGGGCCATCAGCAGGAACAAAGTCTGGGTCGCCTGGTCGGAGATCACCTTGGAGTTGGATGGAGCGCATCATTCTGCCAGAACTGTTGGAAGGGTCAGTAAACTCATAGAGATGGCACACTGTTGGGAAAATCATCATCATCATCATCATCATCATCATCATCATCATCATCATCATCATCATCAGCATTCTCATCATCATCATCATCATCATCAGCAGCAGCAGCAGCATCATCATCATCATCGTCATCATCATCATCATCATCATCATCATCATCATCATCATCATCATCATCATCATCATCCATACGGATGCCTGTAGCACTTGGCTTAATTGAGTTTGGTTGCCTTAGTTTAGTTCGGTTGGATCATTGCTTCACTGGTTTGTTTTTTCATCCATTCCTTCCTTCGTTCTTTCATTGGTTTCCTGATACCACTTCTGAATGCTCAATTCTAAGGTGAATTCATCCAGCTTAGATCCGTTTCTGTGACAACAGCTACATCGGACTTTGGTGTGCTGCCGGGGTGATTAGGCACAGCTGCCGGCTTTGCAGAGGAACCCTTAGCAATGACGACTAGGGAGCTTATGTTTGGTAGGCCTCATTGACGGCAAAACCAATGACAGAGTTCATTTGATTGCTATCATTAGCCAACAAAATGGGTTTATAATTGTCAACCATGATATGAGCCATTCTGAAACAACCACTTTACCAAGCATTGCTATCAACAATTGTATTCGTATTGCTATCACTAGCCAAGACTTGGTTGATTATTGTGAAAGCTTGTTTTTTTGCCAAGTATTCCCTATGCTTCAGCACAATAAGCCATCATCAACCGTTGTCAATCATCATTCACCACTTTCACCCATCAGCCATCAGTACCGCTTATTTCCATTTATTTCCTAAATCACTAGGTTGGTTGACGGGAAAATCTACAGGACCCCTTAAAATTGGTGGTTCAAGCAGGGGTTTCTCAGGTCGATTTGACATGATTTTGCCATCATTTCCAAGAATCAACCATCATTTACTTGCGGCTCATCATCAAAATCAACTTTCCAGGTCAATTTTCCACGTCAATTTCCCATCCTTCACCACTCCCCGTGGGTCTCAACTCACTTGTGCCGTGGCGCTGTGTGCGCAAAGGCTGCAGTTACGGCCATCGTGCTGCTTCTTTGGGTGGGCGGTCCCATCTTCAACGCGGTGCGCTGCTCTGGGAGTTGGGGATGATGCCGGTGCACCGTGGTTAACGGTAAGGTATCATGGTGCTATTTGGCTATGGGTCAATATGAATCAACCAAGTAAGAGGGGGTAATCACCAACAGTCATAGGGAAACCAATGGTTAATGGTGGGGAACCAGGGGTACAGGGTGAACTGACCCACAGTCATTTGGGTTCATGTTCATTCAACTTGTTCATTCAAGTTCTGATGTGTTTCGATGATTTTTTGATGTTGCAAATAGTTCATTCTATGATTGATTAAGGATTTGATGCCAAAGGGATCATAATGGTTAATATTTTATGATTACCTAATCATGGTTAGTTAGTGGCTCACGGTAATGGATCATGATAGCTAGAACATTCGGGAATAACAGATATCTGATCACTAACAATGGTAGATGACAATAGCTACAGAATAGTCTATGCCAAGCTAGAATCTCAGGAAATAAAAGCTCAGTAGCAACCCAAGAAAAGTAGATCTAAAACAACCAGAGATAGTAACTATAGTGGACAAAAATAGAAATTAGGAAATATTGTGCTTATAGATCATCATCAACATCATCATCATCATCATCATCATCATCATCATCATGATCATCATCATCATCATCACCATCATCATCATCATCAGCAGCATCATCAGCATCATCATCAATGACAGCGAGAATGGCCAGAGGTAAGGATCGGTGATCGGGTAGGTAGACAATAGTGTTGATATTTGATGATAAGCCACAAAACAGGCTGGAAACGCCATGGGTTAGTTGTGAGCCAAGGGATACCAACCCCCAGGCATCCAAGGAAATTTTATTTTTCGGGTTCGAAGAGCACCAATGATGACCATGCGTGTTGGGAATCCCTTTGTCAAGCCACTCGAACCAATCCAATACGGGGCAATGCCACACACTATGGAAGCACACAATGAAATGATGGGAACGGCACAGTTGATTTGGTCCCAAATCACCAACAATCAAGACGGGGTAGATGAGTAAAACCATCAAAGGGCCTACATAAATCAATGAGTTTTTCTGCTTACACCATCAAAGGTCCTATTAGACCATACTGGTCAATGCAACGGAGTTTTGCCACTCGCAGATTTAAATCAAACCATCCCCATAGTGAGGGCCAACAGCTTTCACCTCCGTAAGCACTCGGACACCTGGAAGTTATCCATGAATGGTGGCATCCACCATCTCCAAGTCCTCATTTTGATAGTGAAACCAACCAGCAATGGGTGGTACACCATGGGGCAAAACCACCTGAGAGGCCCTGATGTACCTCTTCTTCTTCCTGGCACATGGGCTCTTGCACGAGCCATCGGCCAAGGGTATCCCGGGAGGACAGATCGAGCCTCCTGTGCAAATCTAACGGCTGCAAAGGCACCGCTGCGATTTCCACCGCAGCAAAAGGATCTCACTGCTGGGCTGATGCAACGGGGGAGATGATTTGTTGCTGCTGAAATTTAGATGAGCATCAACAGTTCTAAAATTTGATGCTACAGTTGACCAGCAAATTGAGATGAATTGTTTTTAGAACTTTTTGCTTGGTCATTGTAGATCATTCTTCACCATCATGAGCTAGCTAACACTCATGGTTAGTGAGGATCTACAGCTGAATTGCCAGCATCATTTCACATGATTGAAGCCAACGTGACTCATCATTAACCACCAGTTCCAGAAGACCACTCTGCTTGCAGCGCAGGAGCGTGAGCAGTTTCTAGGTAGTTGGAATGGTCGGTTGCTATGGTCTACCCGTAGAAGTGTTGGTTTCCCTAGTAAACACTCGGTCATTTTGCTTGGAAACCAAGCATAGTTTCCGGTCACAATTACTAGGGAATTTGGTTTCCTTAGTAATTACTAGTTTTGGATTCGGCCACGCTTGTGATCATCCATGTGAGTGTCCACCAAGTCGTTGTGGGCCGCCCTTGTTGGCAGCTGTCGGTTCCGGCCATTTCGGCTCAAATTTGATAGCCATAGGTTGTGCCGAACGTTGCTTGGCAGCGGCGGAGCGCCCCAGGTGATGGTAGCAATGGAGGAATCGAAGGAATCTGCAGGGTTTGGAGCAGTCTTCCAGGTGGAGACTTAGCAGTTGAGATTTGATTGGAAAACTTGGCGCGCTGGAAACAACGCGCTGCCAGCGGGGGACGAAGCCTGTTGAACTTGGAAGGTGCACATGCACTTTGTCCCCGCACACTTTGCAATACCTGTACTCAGTCGAGTGTATCAATTGCACAGTGAAGCAACCGTGCCCAATGAAATATTGCACAGTGAAGCAACTTGACATGAGTGCATTTGCAGCGGTTCCAGGTCTTTCTATCAGGAAGAGGCCCAGGCTACGGTCATGCAAAGTTTCGCACTCTCTGTTTGTTAAGTCATAAAGACTTGCCATAATCGCGCTCATGTTTTCTGCAAGATTGGTCGAACGAAGTAGTAAGCATGGCTTGTTCCGCACAAACAAAGGCGTAAGCTCTGCAACTCCCGTTGACTCGCATCCAGCACTCAAGCCACAGTCGCATCAGCTTGGCACAGGCGAGTTCCCAGCAAGGCTTATCCATTTGACTTGTTTTTATTCAACATATGGTCAGACAAACCAGTTTCAACAGTTGGATAAGTTTTGGTGTCAGGCTGATACTTACCTGGTCCAACCGAAGTGCTTTGCATACAGCGTTTTGAAACCCTGCTTGTGCAGTTCTGTAGTCGTCAAGACGAGCCGTTGAACACTGTGCACACGATGCCAAGGAGGCACTTGTTAGTTTTGCATCTTGGCTGATAGGATCTGATAGGGCTCAATTCTTTTGGGTCGTTCCTTCGTGCACACCGCGGGGGACGATGTGCTTCAACTCCAGATTTTTGACAAATGCTCAAAGATCACTGGCTACAAAAACAGAGCATGCCACTCTGTCAGATTTCCCATTCCTCAAAGGCAGCGACCAAAGCCAGAAACTGAAATCAGACTTGTCAGAAATGCACGGATCAAGCTGACGAACCTTGTAGCGGAAAAGATGGTCAAGGGGAAGTGAAACATGTTGCAAAGTTGTTTACATGATATGTTCAGATAGTTTCAAACTAACCAATTGTACGATCTACGGTCAATCTAGGCGAGAAGCCAGACGGTTTTCACTCCGTATGAACTAGGATGAACTAGGTCTGTTTCTCCTGTGCAAACTGCAGGAACGATAGCAGTGAAGATTTGAGTTCAGGTGCGGTTCCAGGTTCAAAACTTGAAGGAAAAGAACGCATTTCATGGACAGACCTGCAAATCTCAATTGCTGGCATTGAATGATCGTTGGAAATGCCATGTGTCTACTGCCTACCCATGGATACACATCTTGTTCAAGCCTATGGGCCCATCAACAGCAAAAGCCTCGTGACCAAAGCCCGTTGCGGGCAACCTCTTAGTGCGCCCAGAATCGCATTGGAGAGTGCTTTTTCTCAGACCGTGAAATGCGCCCTCCCAGAGTAAGTACATGCTATTTCCACGTGTGCAGAGCTATGCCACCAAATTTCACCTCCAGGAAAGCTTCAGATTCAGAACTGTGATTTCACACCCTTGCCACTATTCTGACCAAGGTTTTCTCCCAGGCAGGGGCCGACCAACATGCACTAGAAGAGGCATGTGATTGCATCGTGCCTGTCCTTGCATCGTTTTTGGAGAGCAATTTGTCCACTTTGCATTCAGATCAGAAACAGTCAGGAAGTCTGAGAGGCAATCAGAGGGGAAACGGCATGTCTTACGGTATGTTTTTTAGCCCACAGCTTGCAGCATTTCAGGGCGTTCAGAGTTGAACGACTGGTCATTTCAGCAATTTCCGTCAAAGACATCCTTCAAAAGTAAAGAAGTGTCATTTCCCTACATGTATTTGACCTTGCCAAGTGAGACTTATTTGACCTGAAAGCAAGAGGTTGTTCACCTTGCAGCTGCAAACGATTTGAAAACAGGCAGCTGAGAACACATTGTATTGTCACTTTTGTTGAGTCTTTGCAGTCCTTTTTGAGACTGTCTCTTTGTGCTAAGCTGTGCAGCATGTCGAGAGGTGGTAAACAACTGTACAGTAGTATCAATGCATTTTTCCAGCCGGTTGCAGGGTGCAGTCTCCCAACGGCGGAGTTTCTGTCAACAGACCTTTGGCTTACTTTCAATTGTCAAGTGCCAAACGGCTTCCTGTGCAGTGCCAAACGGCCTTGCTGTTTGTCCAAACTGACGCACGAAACTGGGTACCGAATTTGCAGGTCATTTGGTCCTTAGTTTTCAGCCACATGCAACCAATATTGTTGCCCCCAGTGCAACTCCTTTCTGTGTTTGCATGGCGTTGTTTTCTTATGTCTGAGCTCAATGTCGGAGCAGGCACTTCGGCTTTCTCAAGAGCGGAGCTGTAATTCAAGAGTTGAGTGCGGGGCCTGATCTGAATTTCTCAGCATGTCGATGCCGTCGAAATAGTCCATCACAGAGGAGAACAGTGACACCAAAGCATGGCATTTGTGCAAGGTTGCCTGTTCAACGGCGCGAAGACTTATCAAAGGATAACGCAAGCAAGGATATACGTTACTTTAGAAAATCATGTCAATGCTGAACTCCTAATAAACAATTGCTTGGGGCTCCATTCTATATTATTTTGCACATGCTTCAGATGTGCTGAACGTGGTACTGCAAGAAAGAATAAGACGTCCGAACTGTCTTCACAACTTCTTTGATGGACAAGACGCTTGAACAGAGCAACTTGCAACTCCAATGAACTTCAAGGACAGGTCTTTCGTGGGATGAAGTATATGGCCAGGCATTCCAAACTCATGTTGTTGAAGTTGGGTCAATCTAAAGTCCCAAGGGTTTGACACAATCATAGGGTCTCAGCCAAAGGACAGGCAGAAATTGGTCAGGGTTGGCCGGGCAGCCTGATGCCGACAGCATATGCATGCCGCGTCATGATATCCTTATCAAAGTATCCTCACTTAAACTATCCTCATTGCCATTTCCTCTAAAAATGGCTGGACTCAATAGAAAAGTTTCATTTTCTAGAGACCTCGTTTCTGCGCCAAGGTTTGCCGGGGAACGCCAGCCAAAACCTGGTGGAACTATCGGCTTTCGGTGCCTAGCATTTTCTAACAGAATTCATTGATTGAGAAAAAAGCCGACAGAGGTTACAATATTGAGGAGCCACTGGGAAATCCAAGGAAGCCAAAGCCCATGGAAAGTCACGGGAACCACAGCCATTTTCTAATCATTTTTGATAGCATCTCTAGAAAGTGAACTTGGTGTAGCCATCCTCTAGAAAGAGACGCCTGCAATCAATGCGCGTGGCAAATTTGGACAGAAGTAGTTGGAACTGATAGCTTGGCATGTTCTAACCCAAACCCACTTCGAAACACAACACCATGTTAGCGCATGCTGAAATTTACCTCCTTTCTGTGAATTTTCGTCATGTGTATCACAAGGCATTTTCCAAGACACCATGACTGATTCTCGAAGCTTGCGACACAGTTTGGATAATTTTGTGGTTCTTCATGAAGCGCCCAATTTCACTAGAAAATCATTGTCCCCGAGAGAAAAACATGAGGATCCTAGTCAAGGAGAGTCATTTTCTAGCAAAATTGATTTTTTCAACTAAAAAATGAAGTGTCCAGGAGCACCCCCCCAAATGAGCAGTGGTCAAAAGACGGTCTAATTGAGCTAGTATTGCAGCTGCTGTCACATTGCGACATGACAAAAGTGTGGTTTTATTGTGTGAGGCGATAGGGATTTCCCAAAACCAGAAAACTTGAAATCGGTCGTATGAAAAAGTGCGTGCCACTGAGCGATGGGATTTCCCAGAAGCGGCACCTTTAGACCCTGATGACCATGGGTTTTCTACCAAGTTTTGACTGCCGCACAAATGGTGTAGGAGATGGATATCCCCCTTCAAACTCCTGCGTAGAAATTGAAGGTTCCAAGAAGACGCAACTGGCCAGACAAACTCCTTTGCATGTTGTAAGGTCTTGTCAGCATTAGTGCAACAGCACTGGGCCTGACACACTTGCTGACGTGCATAGAGAGGCACTTACTTAGCATTAAAAGTCAATTGCGCCGTCAGGAAATTATAAAGAAAAGTTCGTAAATCATCAAACGAAATTTCTCTGCCAAGCCTTTCGAGAGGCCTCATTTCAGCGCCAGCATTTCTTGGGGAACGCCAGCCAAAACCTGGTGGAACTATCGGCTTTCGGTGCCTAGCATTTTCTAACAGAATTCATTGATTGAGAAAAAAGCCGACAGAGGTTACAATATTGAGGAGCCACTGGGAAATCCAAGGAAGCCAAAGCCCATGGAAAGTCACGGGAACCACAGCCATTTTCTAATCATTTTTGATAGCATCTCTGGAAAGTGAACTTGGTGTAGCCATCCTCTAGAAAGAGGCGCATGCAATCAAGGCGCGCGTGGCAAATTTGGGCAGAAGTAGTTGTAACTGACAGCTTGGCATTTTCTAACCCAAACCCACTTCGAAACACACCACCATTTTAGCATGCTGAAATTGACCTCATTTCAGTGAATTTTCGTCATGTGTATCACAAGGCATTTTCCAAGACAGAATGACTGATTTTGGAAGCTTGCGACACAGTTTGGATAATTTTGTGGTTCTTAATGAAGCACCCAATTTCACTAGAAAATTATGGTCCCCAAGAGAAAAACATGAGGATACTTGTCAAGGAGAGTCATTTTCTAGCAAAATTGTTTTTTTCTGCTAAAGAATGAGGTGTCCAAGAGCACCCCCCCAAATTGCATAGGGAAATTGCGGTTGTCCCAACTCCGTTGCAAGACCCCCCTACTGGGATTTAGTCAGCAAAAAATATTTTGCACATTCTTGAACACAATTCTGCAAAGTGCTCCTAACTGGGACGCAAAAAACTCGGTGAGCGCGGAACATTCTGGTAGGGAATAAGAAGCAACCTCTCTCACCATGTTTGCATTCCGTTTCCCTTTAGTGGCTGCACAGGGACTTCCATCTTGAGGCTGCATATTTGGTGACATTTGTCGGTGCGGGTGATCCAACACGTGTTTCTTGGGCTACTGGGATGCAAAAAATCCGGTGAGCGCTAAACAATCAAGCAGAGATGTGGCATCAGTGAGCGCCCCTGACCTTCCAACAGCGGGTTCGCTGATACCAGGATGGCTGAAGAAACTTTCAAATGGTGAAGATGTATCCATTATCGAAGCAGCGCAGATCAGGTGCTTGAGTGGTAGCCCGTGCTCTGGGTGCCACATCGCTCGTGGTGCAGTTTTCGTAAGATTGCACAGTTGTTGTGTGTATGCATGTGCACCTCTCGGTTGCCCTTTAGTCTTTCTTCACTACACGCGTTTGTTCTCTTGCCTTTGACTTCACCAGAAAAGCCAGATATCTCCTTCAACGTTCGGATCCAAGGCCATCTTGTGGGAGAAGTGCTCAACAAAGGTTATGACCCGCTCAAGCTTCAATTCTCAGATGAAGATGGACTTTGGGTCTTATGGATTTCGCAGGCTTCACAACATTCCGTGGTTGACAGGAATCATTGAGATCTGGGAGTCCGCTCGTGCCCATCAAAGAAACACGAAGACGAAGAGTTGGTTAAAGGTGGGGTGGCAAAGCTGACATCCAAAGTACACTAAGCTTCCAGATCGATTTTGAAGCGATGCTGAAGAAACTCTCAAATTGTGAAGATGCGTCCCTGATCCACATACTCCCTGGGCTTTCACAAGAACCAGGTGCTTCAGGTGCAATGATGCTAATCAGTGGTGTGCCACTACAAGCAACGTGAGATCTATTTCCAGACATTTCCAGCAAACATGTTGGAGTTGTCTCTCTGCCAAGAGTCTGCTTTCGGTTAGTTCTGCGCTCCCTGAATGTTTTGCTTAGTGGTTATGTCCTTGCAAGCTGGCAACTGCGTAGCTGCTTGATTATAAGATTGTAAGTCCGTAAGACCATTTGCCCCTTAATGGTTTGTGCCTCTGGATTTTCCAAGCAAGTCTGCCAGTCCGGGGCAGCTAGCAATAGATTCTGGAGTTGTTGATTTTGAGCATGTCCATCCCGTAGCAGTGTTGAACTGAGGGTTCTCCTCCGAAGCACCAAGCAGGACTGAGATAAATGAGTCATTCCGAACAGACTGGTAGAGGTCAATGCAGGGGTGTGCCTCACTGCGTCACCATGTGCCAGAGAAGACGTGCCCCTCCTCCAAGGCACATGGCTGCAGGAACAATTTAGCTTTCCCTGTCGATGCGTCATGTTGCAATTGCTGCAGTGAAAGCGATAATTTTTTTCTTGAAACAGCTGAGTTCAACAAGTTCCTTGCGCAGAATATCCAGCAGGGACTTGCAACTGAGTTCGGCTAAGCCTCCAAGATTTTCGCTGTCGGCGACATTGACTAGTTAGTCACCCATCCAAGATGGACTTTGGATTCCATGAGTTTCGCAGGTTTGGCTTTGTCCACTTCAACAATGTTCAGCTGACCAGAATCAATGAGATCGTTGAGCCCACGCGTGCCCGTGGAAGAAACACGAAAAGTGGGTTCAACCCTAGGGCCGCGTAGCTGACATCCAAAGTACACCAAGATTCCAGATAGATTTTGAAGCGATGCTGAAGAAACTCTCAAGTTGTGAAGATGTGTCCCTGATATCAATTTGGAAAAAAAACTGTTGGAGTGCTTTCCCCGCACTTCCAGATGCGTTCCTGATCCAAGTCCTGTTTGAGCTTTCGCAAAAGGGGAGGTGCTTTGGATACATGTTTTTGCAGTGTGCGCCTACGACAAGATTCTTGCTGTTGCCTAAATGGCTTGGAATGCTCTTGATTGCCCCCTTCCTATCCAGATTCAGCGTCGTCATGTTTCAAACACTCCAGTAAACGATGGCTACGTGCAGATTGCACCTATCAAGAAACAGAGGATTGGATACGTTTCAAAGTCCTGAGTCTTTAGTCTTTAGATGTTTTAGTGTTTTTCAAAATCCTGATGCTAAAATTTCGTGTGCAGTTTTAAGCCGGAAAGCTTAGCAGTTTGACGTTGGATTCAGCGCCGGCAGCAGAGCTTCGCCTGTCGTGGATGACTGCACGCCGTTTGTTCTCCCTGTAGCCTCTGATGCACAAGTCTTCTGCGGGCAGGGATGCCGGCAGAGACACCCTTGGTGTCATTGATATTTGTGCAATCTCGATGCTTGGCCTATCCAATGCATCCTTGCTGTAAAGGAAATCGAGACCAGAGAAAGATGCCACGTAACTGCCCTGCAGGGACGCTGCACCACTGTGGATCCTGTGGTGCTTGGGATTTGTATGGACCTGTTGCAGCATTGTCCCGACATGCGGTCTCCGGGGGGGGGGAGCCCCTTCGGAGGCCGGACCGACAACAGTTGTGGCTTGTGATTTTGCTTATAACGTTTGCGCCTTCATCTATAGATAGGTAGCTAGGTAATGCTAGGTAGGTAGACATAGATATTAGTACTTGTACATGTGCGTTTGCATTCCCCTCCATGATCTCACGTGCAGAAAGTGCTAGACACTTATCATATAAATTCGATCATGAAAGGCTGCGTCAACCTCCGTGGTTCTTAAGGCGCGCTTTGGCACTTGTTTTGGCGCACCGTTGCAAGTCAAACACCCAGCTCCAAATTGCAGCTCCAAATCATGCAGTATGTAAAGCCATATGGTCCCCCTCAAAAACCGATATCCTTTGATTTTGGTACTTGCCTCACACAAGAGGTTTTGACAACGCCTTTTTAACCTCATCGGAGAACCTGGGTCCCCGAGGGTATATATATATATATTTGCATTCACAAGTATATTAATTATATTATAAGTATATTTATTTATTATATGTATATATTTATTATATATATATATTTATTATATATATACATGTGTATTTATTATATATATATTTATTTATTTATTATATATATTATATATGTATACATACAATATATATATATATATACAATTATTTTCATTTTTATATATAGATATTTAGATACACAGATAAAGCTGTATATTTATCTATGACAAACAGTAGTCGAGTCAATGCTTAGCATGTACCCGTGGATCTTTTTTGGTTTTAATGATTTTCTCGGTCCAGCCTGATTACCAGAAAGGACCGAAGGGTTTAGGAAGCAACCTCTTGCTGGGATAGTCTTTGAAAAATCACCATCTGGTTTTCGCAAGCTGATTGCATCGGAAAACATGACATGTTCAAGGGCGCCCCACGTGTTGTGAACGCTTAGCTCTTGGCAACTCTCCATTCCCCCTTGATGGTCCACTAACGACAGGTGATGGAGCCACCCAAGCTGCCCGACGCGGACCAAGTTCAAAGAAGGAAAAAATGGGGAAGGAAACAGGGGCTTCCCAGCTGTTTTGGGCATATCAAGTGCCAGGTATGCAATCACTGATGTTCAACTTTACACATATGCAAATACATGTAAGCCAGACATGTGCCAATGCAGTTTGCAGAAACTAATTATTCTAGTTTGAAGTTTACGTGTGAGCTGTGAAAAATGGTCATTTTGCTTGGAAGCGGCCACGCTTGTGATCATCCATATGAGTGTCCACCAAGTCGTTGTGGGCCGCCCCTGTTGAAAGCTGTCGGTTCAGCCCATTTCGGCTCAAATTTAATAGCCACAGGTTGTCCCGATCGTTGCTTGGCAGCAGCGGCGGAGCCGTAGTTGCACTGTGCTGGGTTTGTGTTGGTGGTCAATTGGCTGTGTTGTGATGAGTTTCGGAAACCTTTGATAAACCGTGGAATCAATAGCCACACGGTAACGAAGGGAAAAACATGGCACAAAAACCCTTTGTCATGAACCAAAGTCAAACCATTGCAATCTATCATCACCATGCGCACCATGAGCCCGCCAAGGCAAGGAACCCTGCGCCGAAGGCCAGCGAGGTTCGGACCAGCTGGCGCTCGGAGAGAGCAAAACTTTGAATTCTCAAGTACTCGGTGTTGAATTTTCAGCGCCGGGCAGCCCCGGGTGATGGTATCAAAGGAGGAATCGAAGGCATCTGCAGGGTTTGGAGCAGTCTTCCAGGTGGACACTTAGCAGTTGAGATTTGATCGGAAAACTTGGCGCGCCGACCGGAAACAACGCGATGCCAGCGTCGAACGAAGCCTGTTGAACTTGGAAGGTGACAAATGCGCTTTGTCACTGGCACCATGCAACACCTGTCCTCAGTCTATTGTATCAGTTGCACAATGAGACAACCATACCCAATGAAATCAGACCCTGCTCCCAACTTGACATGAGTGCCTTTGCAGCGGTTCCAGGTCTTTCTATCAGGAAGAGGCCCAGGCTATGGTCATGCAAAGTTTCGCACTCTCTGTTTGTTAAGTCATAAAGACTTGCCATAATCGCGCTCATGTTTTCTGCAAGATTGGTCGAACGAAGTAGTAAGCATGGCTTGTTCCGCACAAACAAAGGCGTAAGCTCTGCAACTCCCGTTGACTCGCATCCAGCACTCAAGCCACAGTCGCATCAGCTTGGCACAGGCGAGTTCCCAGCAAGGCTTATCCATTTGACCGGTTTTTATTCAACATATGGTCAGACAAACCAGTTTCAAAAGTTGGGTAAGTTTTGGTGTCAGGCTGATACTTGCCTGGTCCAACGGAAGTGCTTTGCATACAGCGTTTTGAAACCATGCTTGTGCAGTTCTCTAGTCGTCACTGGCACCATGCAACACCTGTCCTCAGTCTATTGTATCAGTTGCACAATGAGACAACCATACCCAATGAAATCAGACCCTGCTCCCAACTTGACATGAGTGCCTTTGCAGCGGTTCCAGGTCTTTCTATCAGGAAGAGGCCCAGGCTACGGTCATGCAAAGTTTCGCACTCTCTGTTTGTTAAGTCATAAAGACTTGCCATAATCGCGCTCATGTTTTCTGCAAGATTGGTCGAACGAAGTAGTAAGCATGGCTTGTTCCGCACAAACAAAGGCGTAAGCTCTGCAACTCCCGTTGACTCGCATCCAGCACTCAAGCCACAGTCGCATCAGCTTGGCACAGGCGAGTTCCCAGCAAGGCTTATCCATTTGACCGGTTTTTATTCAACATATGGTCAGACAAACCAGTTTCAAAAGTTGGGTAAGTTTTGGTGTCAGGCTGATACTTGCCTGGTCCAACCGAAGTGCTTTGCATAGAGCGTTTTGAAACCATGCTTGTGCAGTTCTCTAGTCGTCAGGGCGAGCCCTTGAACAGTTTGCACACACGATGCCAAGGAGGCACTTGTTAGTTTTGCATCTTGGCTGATAGGATCTGATAGGGCTCAATTCTTTTTGGTCGTTCCTTCGTGCACACCGCGGAGGACGATGTGCTTCAACTTCAACTCCAGATTTTTGACTGCTCAAAGATCACTCGCTCCTACAAAAACAGAGCATGCCACTCTGTCAGATTTCCCATTCCTCAAAGTCAGCGACCAAAGCCACTGAAATCAGACTTGCCAGAAATGCACGGATCAAGCTGACAAATCTTGTAGCGGAAAAGATGGTCAAGGGGTAGTGAAACATGTACCAAAGTTGTTTACATGATATGTTCAGATAGTTTTAAACTAACCAATTGTACGATCTACGGTCAATCTAGGCGAGAAGCCAGCAGATGGTTTTCACTCCGTATGAACCAGGATGAACTAGGTCTGTTTCTCCTGTGGAAACTGCAGGAACGATAGCAGTGAAGATTTGAGTTCAGGTGTGGTTCCAGGTTCAAAACTTGAAGGAAAAGAACGCATTTCGCGGACAGACCTGCAAATCTCAATTGCTGGCATTGAATGATCGTTGGAAATGCCATGTGTCTACTGCCTACCCATGGATACACATCTTGTTCAAGCCTATGGGCCTATCAAGAGCAAAAGCCTCGTGACCAAAGCCGAATGCGTGCAACCTTTTAGTGCGCCCAGAACCGCATTGGACAGTGCTTTTTCTCAGACCGTGAAATGCGCCCTCCCAGAGTAAGTACATGCCACGTGTGCAGAGCTAAGCCGCCAAATTTCACCTCCAGGAAAGCTTAAGATTCAGAACTGTGATTTCACACCCTTGCCACTTTTCTGACCAAGGGTTTCTCCCAGGCAGGGGCCGACCAACATGCACTAGAAGAGGCATGTGATTGCATCGTGCCTGTCCTTGCATCGTTTTTGGAGACCAATTTGTCCACTTTGCATTCAGATCAGAAACAGTCAGGAAGTTTGAGAGGCAATCAGAGGGGAAACGGCATGTCTTACGGTATGTTTTTTAGCCCACAGCTTGCAGCATTTCAGGGCGTTCAGAGTTGAACGACTGGTCATTTCAGCAATTTCCGTCAAAGACATCCTTCAAAAGTAAAGACGTGTCATTTCCCTA
>VSDK01011317.1:386534-430017 GCA_009767595.1 Symbiodinium kawagutii | reverse complement strand
TGCCAGCAACTGAGACAAGCCATTGAGCCAACCAAACAGAAATATGTTTCTTGTGTTGATGGTGGTGGCGAGTGACGCTTTGCCCAATGATCCCAGAAAAATGGGGCAAGGCTTTAGGACTTGGGCCTTAAGCTAAAGTGAGCAGGGTAAAGTAGCACTGACATTCTGCCTGCGGCTGTGGGGAGGTTACTTTCCAAAGAGGTTCCTAAAACCACTGGCTGTGGAATCCAAAATGGTGCTTTGGTATATAAATTACTGTAGGCAAGTAGAACCAGTGATTCTTAGCCAACACTAGGTGGACACCGCTGAATCAAATGGGAATTCCTGATTTGGGGGCATATTTCGACACCCCTCCCTCATTGTTTCGAGCAAAACTCGCGTTGTAATCTTGATGCTCAGGTCAAAAAAAAAGATCAGCATGCTGAGAAAGCTCTAGTAACTGCAAGGACTATGCGTGCCAAGTGGAAGGTATAGATTTACTATTTACACAAGACTGTAGAGTTCTAAAGCAGGTAAAATCCTGCCGAAAATGAGGCGCGTCAGCTTACCCCTTTGCCATTTCGCCGGCTCGCCGAAAAACCGCGCGGCGAAAACGGCCTTGGCAAGAGCGACCTCGACCTGGTCCATTCGCATAGAGGGTAGATGAAACGTAAAAACTGCCACAAGATTGACTTGGTAGAAGTAAGCAATTGGTATTGTCAGATTCACTACTGGTTAGCATGAAAATGTAGGGTAGATTCACTACTGGTTAATCATTTGAGATGAAAATTAACCAGTAGCGAATCATTGGTATGAGTGAGATTCATTATTGGTTAACAATTTTTAATTAGGGCTTATGCATTGCATTAGCCATGAGAGAAACTACTGAGGAACACTTGTTCACAATTGACCATTAAAATGTTGACATTGATTAACCATATAACCATCAGCAAGAATTGATTCACCATTTGCAATTCACTGGTGATTGATTGCCAACGGTGATTAGCTATTGTCACCTCAAGTTGTCAATCAAGCTTGGTTCAAATATCAGATTGATTAAGTATTCACAATTGTTCAGTTTGATCATTGGCCGTTGATTGAATGGTTAACCTCCACTGACCAACCATCGCCCTGTGGCAGGTTTTTTGCCCGGAGCCACTTCGCGCAGAAGCCAGGCATGTTGGCACAAAGGGGCGGGGTTTGCCGCCGTAGCAGTTGGGACACCTGGTGAGGTGATGGTATGGGATTAAGATGCTTGAGAATGATTCATTCTTGATTTGGCTGGTGATTTTGAACATTCTCTCCCAAAGGTATTAACAAATGATTTGTTGGTTGACCAGCATATCTTTCATAGGGGTGCTTCAACCACCAAGCTGTGATTTAAATCATGCGAGAACATCCCAGATCAACATGCTTGAATATGACTATTGAGAATACATCACGATTGATCATGGGAGATAGCAAAGTGATGGACAAATTGTTCGTCAATGTGGGATTATGAAGCTAAGTGGCTTGATAGAAGTTTTGAATCCATGAACCGGGAATAGCCAGGAGCGCGGCCAAGCTTACAGCGGATGGATGCGGTCTTTCTCAGCGGTCAGGTTGTGTTTCCCTGTGATACTCCATTTTTGCTTCCTGCATATCGTCAGATATCGCCCAAATCCCATAATTTGCTTCATTTGTGTACTTTTAGGACGCAAATATCACCAGTGGTCAACAATGAATGAATCAAATCATCCAACATCAACAAAGAGATGGTTAAATGAACTGCGATTCAACTGCTCAGAGTCCGATTAGGTTTCATGTATCAAGGGAAATGATCCAGAAAGAGCTGGGGATAGCGCCGCTGGTTAGTGGTGGTTGATGTTGGTGAAAGAAAGCCGGTTTAGTGATTCATCATCGCTCTAGTGATGGTTCATGTCATGTTGATGTGTACATCTACAGTCTGACGAGAAATTCTTGTTGATGCCCTGAGTATGTGGGGTTTCTTAAGATAGGGGTTCCCCCAAACCCAAACATCAATCATTTATGCGTGATTTATAGTAATAAAGCAGCCATTTTGGGGGCACCCCTATTCTGAGCCCAGTCTGAGAAGCGACCATGTGACCATGTATTCAGTAGCTTGGATCAAATTGGATTTGGGCTCGGTGATCAAGATTATGATCAGGGAAACCAAACATTTGGGGGGGTGCACATCAACCTGGTAGAAAGATATGCAGGTGCGGAACTCAGGGGAATGATCGCACCAAGTGTACTGGGTTGTAGAGGAATCATACCAATCACTGAGGATCAGCGTGGCAAATCCACCTCAACGTAGCATCAACCTGGCAAACCAACATCAACGTGGCACACGCAAGTCAACTTTAACTTCAACGTGGAATCAACATCAACGTGGCAGCTACGAAGCATGAACGTGCTGGTGGCAAATGCAAGCGAACGTTAACATGCCCCACCCCACCCCACCCCATTTTTAACCTCATCGGAGAACCTGGGTCCCCGAGGGTATATATATATTTTTTTTCATATATTCAAATACATTCATATATATATATATATATTTGACAAACCGTAGCGGAGTCAATGTTGAGCATGTACCCTAGAATTTTAGAACATATCCAGTTGCATACAAGTCGCGTTTGTGTGACCTTGCATCCCGCATTCATTAGTGAGACGAGGCCAAGGTGAAAGCAAGATTCGCGCCCAGATCTTTTTGGTCTTAATGATTTTCTCGGTCCAGTTAATGATTGCCAGAAAGGACCGAACGTTTTAGGAACCAACCTCTTGCTGGGATAGTCTTTGAAAAATCACCATCTGGTTTTCGCAAGCTGATTGCATCGGAAAACATGACATGTTCAAGGGCGCCCCACGTGTTGTGAACGCTTAGCTCTTGGCAACTCTCCATTCCCCCTTGATGGTCCACTAACGACAGGTGATGGAGCCACCCAAGCTGCCCGACGCGGACCAAGTTCAAAGAAGGAAAAAATGGGGAAGGAAACAGGGGCTTCCCAGCTGTTTTGGGCATATCAAGTGCCAGGTATGCAATCACTGATGTTCAACTTTACACATATGCAAATACATATAAGCCAGACATGTGCCAATGCAGTTTGCAGAAACTAATTATTCTAGTTTGAAGTTTACGTGTGAGCTGTGAAAAATGGTCATTTTGCTTGGAAGCGGCCACAATTGTGATCCATGTGGGTGTCCACCAAGTCGTTGTGGGCCGCCCCTGTTGAAAGCTGTCGGTTCAGCCCATTTCGGCTCAAATTTAATAGCCACAGGTTGTCCCGATCGTTGCTTGGCAGCAACGGCGGGACCGCAGTTGCACCAGTGCTGGGTTTGTGTTGGTGGTCAGTTGGCTGTGTGGTGGTGACCGTCAGAAACCTTGATAAACCGTCAAAAGTTTTATCAAGAACTCCATCATGAATCAATACCAACACTATAAACATCATGAACCATCATCAAACCATTGTAATCTCTCAGTCATTACTCATTACTCATCAATCATCAAGAATTGGAGATATAGGTGACGTTGGGTGACCATAAAGAGCCTTGGTTGGCAGCCAACTGTCTCCCCTGCTACCCGTCCCATTGCCATCACCGTGCGCATGCTGGCAAGGAACCATGCGCCGAAGGCCAGCGAGGTCGCGACCAGCTGGCGCTCGAAGAGATTGAGGAGGATGGTGAATTGATGGTTAGTAATGGTTAGTTGTGACCAATATTGATGGTATATAATGGTTAGTAATGGTTAGTAGTAAATGAGTGGTGAATGTCAATTGATTAAGGAACCTGGTTAGTAGTGGCGTTAGTAATGGTTAGTAATGGTTAGTAACTGGTGACGAACCGTGATACAGGTGACTTATATTGGCAATGGCCAATGATACTGGTGACTTTCATGGTTCACTCATGGTTCATTAATGGTTAGTAGTGACTAATAATGGTTCATTATGCTTAATCAATAGTCATTAATGGTTAACTGCTAACAATAATCCAATGATTCATGATGGTTACATCATGGGAGGTGCAAAGGTTAATATGGGTTATTTGATGGTTAGTAGATGGGTAATTGATGGTGGTTAATGATGGTAAATAACGATCACAGTCAAGAGTGGCGATTACATTTTGTTGGTTGATGACGGTTGATGATAAGTTAATAGTTGGTCGCAAATGGCAAGCGTTTGACGGTTGATGCTGATTAATGGTGCTCATTGATGGTGATTACTGACGTGGTTGATGATGTTGAAGGATCCATGGGTGATTAATAATCATGGTCAATAGTTAACAGGGATGATAGGATAGTCTATTGTGGTTCCTCAATTGTATGGCAATTGATGGTTGATGGTCGGATGGTGGTCAATAATGATCGCGTTGCATGATGCTTCATCCTTCAGTAAATGAGGACGATAATGGTGGTGATGATCCAGGGCAGTAGCACTTAGATAATGTTGTAAGAATGGTTGTGTGTTGGCCATAGTTGTTGACGGTGTATCATGTGGACAATCTTGGTGTAAGAGTGGTTAATGATGGTTAAGTCATGCCGGTCGATTATGACTATGGATAATAAGAGTTGAGGATGGTGTGATGATGGTCAAGGAGTATTGCTAACGATGGTCAACACTGCTTGATAATCGTGTACAATAATTGTTCACAGTTGTTGGAGATATTGACCAGTGACACCCAAGAAGTATCAACATCTTGGGTGTATCGATGTATCTCTAAATTTGATTGTTTCTTGGTGAAAAAAGCGATCAGTTGGCATAGCCATCGGCCTGTGTGTTGGCTTGGGACAGAATAGTCTTTTGGGTTGAAGCAGCCAGCGGACATGCTCCTGTTCCTGTCTGGCAGGCTTTTGATAGCAGCATGTGCAGCAAGCCTTTTGCTGATGTACAGGCACAGGCAGGATATGGCAGGATGGTGCAAGTGTTGACAAGCATTGATGGACATGGCAGGACTGACCTTTATTGCTACTAGTCAGTGCGCATCACATGACAGCCTCAAATTCATATATAAAGGGGGCTAAAAACTGATCGCGTAGGCAGTTCTCATTGGTGAGAAGGAGATGCGTAGGCTTGCGTAGGCATTTTGCGAAGGCAAAGTCGCGTAGGCATCTCGCGTAGGCAACATGATGGTAATTATGCATTTAACAAAAAGGAGCTTTGATTGGTCTCGCGTAGGCGTCGCGCAGGCAACTTTTTCACACCTACCATCCGCGTAGGCAAGACCCCTAGTAAAACTACATCGCGTAGGCATCGCGTAGGCATTTCGCGTTGGTGTTACTTTTTAAACATCCAAAAGAACCACGGTTCATTTGTTGTAACATGACAATTGTTGTTCACCATCCTTATCTACCAGCTGCGAATGGCACATGGAAAACGAAGCATCCTTCAAGGGCTCAGCAGCCATAATTGCAGGCCTGCCTTTCTCGCACCGGGCAGAAGCGAAGGCCAGATGCTCAGCAGGTGGAGGCTTCAGTTCGGCGTGTTTCAAACATATTGAGGATGAGCCCAGGATGGGTCACATGGGCAAATCTCAACTGCTTCACATCAAGTGCTTCAACGGCTTCACGTCCTCAGTGTCTTCACATCAACTGCTTCAAATGATTCTTCATTTGCTTCGCATCAACTGCCTCAACGGCTTCACGACGGTGTCAACTCTGAAAACCCAACGGGGGACCTCGGCCCCTTGTGCCCCAGTGGTTCCTCGGGAATCCTGGGGAGCTTACTGAGGTGAGCATAGCCGACGTGTCCTTCTTGGCTCTTGGATTCTGGGTACCCTGGAGGAAATGCGCTGAAAGTTGGTTGGTTGAGGTGGTCATGTTGTGAATTTCATAGATTTGTTGTGTCAGAATTTCGTTTTTTGGAAATGTTTGCACGTGATCGTGTGATGTATGTTTATTATGTATGTGTACACAAGTGTGTAATATGTATGCATGCATGGGTGTACATTTTCAATCATTGAAATCAACTGAGATACATCCCGCATGTTAGCAGCGCGTCTAGTTGTTTGGATACACTCGTCGGCAGTTGCATTGATCAATTGATCCGTATGTATTCTCAGGGACTATTGGTACACTAGTAATTGATGCACTACACAACATGATTTGCCAGAATGTCGGCCAACATTTGCCGTCATTAACCATGCTTGGCCTTTAGTGGTCATTCTTATTCATGATGAAGCTTCAGCTATCAGCAACCCTTGGTGTCCGGAATCAACGAATAGCAAACATGGTCAAGACAAAATGGCATCGGTCAAAGCTATGGTCCCCATTACTCAAACGCTTGGTTTATGTTGGTTGGCTGGTTGGCCATCTCAGCTCCTTGGTCATCACTTGCATCACACAACTCCCATGGTACAAACTTTGCTACCCAAGGTCTTGGAGGCGTTAGTGGCGCAGCTCCAGCGCAGGCCTAGCTGATGATGTGGATAGGCAATAGGAACAACATAGGAACCCGACGGTACCCACAGAACAATCACTATGCTGTTGGTTGGTTGAATGTTGATGATGGTTTGTTGACGAGGTGGTGGTCTCTAACAATAGGGAACCCTAAAAATGGGTGGTTTATTAAGATGAATAGTAAATAATAACTAGATGATTTGGGGGTCCCCTATTTTGAGAAACCACCATGTTGATGTTTATGATTACCACTCATTGGTCAACCGATGGTTGATGTTGATATGTTGATGTTGATGTTTCAGGACTGCATCAACATCAAGCAGTGATTGCTGTCTAGTCATCATGTTTGTTATGTTTGATTATTACCTCTTCGGACTGACGATGGATGATCATTACATGCTCTTCTGGATAGACCTGTGTGTCAATCTGACCGAAGATGATGGGTACGTGGAATGGTTCACGTATACCTGCTGTCCCAGAACTGGTTAGTTGATGAGTGGCAGGTGAATCATGGTTTTCAAGGTCATTGATCATGGTTCACGTTTCTTTGCAGGTGATAGCCAACCACAAGAAACAATGACCAAGCACTATTGACCAGTAACCACCTATAGCGGATCATCATTAGCCATGGTTGATCAACATCATGAACCAACAAGAGTTCTATAATTGCAAGCAAATCAATTAACACATCGTAGCAATACCCAACTACTGTATGTTTAACCACTCTTGGTAATAATTGATCACTAATGACATAATTTTTAGTAATAGCTGACCAACCATCATTACTATCATCATCTCCAGTAGTAGTTGATGTAGTTGGATACCATTGTCAACCAAATATCATCTCTATGAATCGTTAAAGTTCAATGGATGTTCGCCAACTACTCCACGTGTTAGTTGGCTCATACCATCATCAACCAAATATCATCTCCATAAGTAGTCAAAGTTCACTGAACACATGGATGTTAGCCAACTACTCCATACGCCGGAGAGAGACTTCGGGTGCCGAAGGCGCAGAGTGTCTTCAGCACGGAGAAATGGGACGGTTCCTTCCTGGATACCTCGAAGGATTGCAAGGAGGCGCCTGTGGGGCTGCGGGGAAGGACGAGTCATGGAGGACTCCAGGGTCCTGGATTTTGTGAAGCGAAATCGTGGGTTTAAGGTGGTTGAGATTGGGTGATTGAGGTTGATTGTTGATATATGTTGATATGTTTGAAAGTTATGATTGATTTTAATACTGTATGTGGGTGGATAGATATTTTTTGATTGTTGATTGATCAATACTGAAAGTTATTGATATACAAGATTGTAAATGATTGACTGGTGCTGGTGAGTGCCGCGATGGCAAGGATGTTCCTGGCACAGAGTAGTTGAACCACCCTCCTCAGGTCCTCCTCGGTAATCAGTGCTGATGCATTAGCATTGGCAAGAAAAGTATACCACAGCTGATTGTTATATTGTTTGTTGCTAGTTGCTGATAAGCAATGCATACTGTCAATCGGAGTCAATCGATGCTTCTTCTTTGTCAATAATTTGAAGCACAATTATTGTTGTTGATCAAATTGTGAACAATGGTGAACATGTGTTGACAATTATGGAGAACATGTGTTGTTTGACAAGTGTTGTTGTTGATCAATGTTCACCATGTCATGGATCGCTGCAGGCCGAGATCATTGGAACTCCGGAGGGCGTTCGGAGAGCCCGGCTTTAGTGGTTCAACTGATCTTTGCCTTGGACCTTGGATTTGATTGAGCCTTAGCAACCTTACTAGAGCCCCAACCTATGATCTAAGCCAATCTCAGCATCATTGATTGTTGTCCAGCATAAATGGCGATTATTTTCCATCACTGATCATCCTCATCCGTTTTTTGTACCCCTATGAACTGTTGTAACTATTGAAACATGTTTACGTCGTGAACTCACTATCGTTCACTATCATTCACTGAATTTTGGAGAGTATGAAGCCGTTATTCAACCACTGTTTCCAATATAAATCTATCGTTAAGCATCATATTCTATATAGATGATTGTTGATTGTTGATTATCATTCTGTATGATGTATCATTGACAACCACGACGTATGACTACTAATCAAACATCATCAACAACGAATAATCATTGGTTATAGTTATACCTTGTTATATCCATTCATGGCGGTTTCCGCATGTCACTCACGGTCATTTCACCAATGCCATCAACCATCATCAATCGTTAATGACCATCATGAACTCATCATTAGCTCATCATTAAGCGTCATGCATCAACCATCACCAACCACCGTCCCATAAAACAGACTAAATGAACCATTATTAAGCACCATGAATCAACCACACCAACCACCTTGAAAAGTACCATAAAACAAACTAGATGAACCATTGATCATCCTCAACATATTATGAACCCCATTTTTCATCATCAACGTATTATGGACCCCTTTTTTCATCAAAAAACGATTCTGAATCCAATGAACCATCCAGGACCATCCGTGCTAAATTCACCAAGCAGCTTCCCCATCCCGGCCGCCAACCTGGGCTCGCTGAGACCTGCCTCAGAAACAGCAACGCCCTGGGAGGCTATGCGACCATCCGCGGCCGGGACCGAAGGGTAGTGCTGGTGGTGGTGCTGCTGCTGCTGCTGCTGGTGGTGGTGGTGGTTGGTATCCCTTAGTTAATAAGGTAAGCAGTTGCCATTGGTTGGTAGGTAACAAGTGGTTGGTAGGTAGCCAACCCCACATAACGATGGTAGAAACCAGCTTGTTGCCTACTATTTCTTGGTACATGGAAGCATAGGGCTATGATGAAAGATCCTTCTTGGCCGCTTAAGCCTTAGATGATTTGCAGTTGCCATGTTCAAACAGTTCTCCGATCAGCAGGTATTAGCACTAGGCCGCGGGTGTTGTGGCACTGTAACTTTCCTGCCGTTCTCCGCAGCTCGTTTTGGAAAGCCGCAGGATGAACCCGGAGGAGATGAATGGGAAGTATTCTCTGAGTGCCCACCCAACAGTCTCCGTGGTCCACTCCATACAGCGTTTGATGGCAAACAGGTCTTGAACAATGGGAGAACTTGTCGGATGTTTCTATTTTGATTTTTGTTTGTATTTTGACGTGGGGTGAACTACTAGTTACGAGCCATGATAGGCATGAACTACACGGCATGTACAAAAGTCACGGAAAACAAATCATTTCAAACGACATGCGCAGCTGCATGCCCGTAAAGATGCAGAACTGATGCAGCCTTCCTTTGGTTTCTTCCAACCGTAAAGATGCAGCAGCCTTTGATCACAGTTGTTTCTTGCTCCAGGTACGATGACAAGGAAATTCGGTTGCCTTTCAAAGAGAGAGGTGGACCCAAAGCAGTTGGAAAATGGTTCAGCAACAAGAAGGAAGGCATCAAAGGAATCAAGTTGGAACCTCAGAAAGCTACGTTGGTCCATTGGAGCTGCGTGAATGGTGAAGCTTGACGGTGCGGATGAATATGGATGAATTCCAAGGTGGATGGAGGAACTGTTAGTGACCGATAGCATTATTGACGCATCACCAGTTAGTGTTGGATAACACACAGCAATCGAATGTTGTGATGACCCAACACCCAGAAGTAACTGAAGCAACCAGCAACCACCGCGAGCAGCGAGCGCACTCAGGTGGATGGATGGCACCGTTTGGGAAAAAATGGATTACAAGGTCCCAGCTGTGAATGGTTCCCAAGTGATCACGCAAAACCAAAAGTCCACGTGGGGTGTTCATGGTGTGAATGGCTGGGTCCCTAAGAACATCATTTTTGCATAGGAATTTGGTTGGAGGTCGCCAAGTGTTCATGGATACCGATGTTCATCAACCATGTTTTAGGGGTACCCTCAATTTTCGATCGCACGATGACCTTCGAAAGATCGAGCCTTATGATCAGATACCTCATCCAATATGCAATTACTGGACCCCAAATCAAGGCAGATCAGCGCCCTCTACAAATAGCTGATTTACCCTATAGAAATATCCGGTTTACTGTACCTGATGAAACGGGTGGATTACATATGAACCATAAACTTCTACCATAGAAATTACGCCCCAAGCAGTTTCGTTGTACATCGCTTCGCTGCTTCGTTCCATCAGATCTTCCCTGCTCCCAACGAGATGACGGAGGCCATCGGCAAGGCACCGCTGCACCGTTGTTGTGGTGCCAGCGCGGGGGAGGAACAGCAGCTGCTGTTACTTGTTTGGGGCTTGGTGGCTGAGGTGGTGGTTGTGTTTTCGTGGCTTGCATGTTTGGGTTGATCAGCGGGTATAGGCCTTTGATCGATGAAGTCAGTTGCCATGAGTCGCAGGTTGATACTCCAGTCGTGTTTTCACATGAGTCGCACCTCGAAGTCTGTGCACTGTGGGGCACCTGGTGGCATGACCAGATCAACAGTCGCAGAAAGCTCCTGGAAACTCACCGCGGAGGCACGAAACGAAGCCAAGGCCAAGGCAGCTGAGGCGAAGGCCAAGAGATGACGTCGCTGGCAGCTGTCCGTGGTAGCAGGTCGCCCTGTCGCTTTGGAACCCATAGTGACAGCATGGTAACCCATAGCAACCAGCCATAGCAACCAGCCATAGCAACCAGCCATAGCAACCAGCCATAGCAACCCATGCGTCACCAAAAAGCATTGATCAGCCATAGGAAGCTCGGAATCAGCTGATCAGCAGCCTCAGCAAGGTCAGCTTGTACCTTAGAATCACCAAAGGATCAGGTATAGGAAGTTGGGAAGCTGATCATCAGCACCTGGAAAGATCAGCTGGAAAACATGTTACCATGGCTTGAAACCAGCTTGAAACTCGTTGATGATCAGCGGGTAACGGTGGACGATCAGCTCCAGAAGGATCAGCATAGTCAACAGGCAACCAGTAAGTTGAAGGTACCATAGCAATCATGCTTGAGAATCTGCTACCAGCCACAACCCCAAACCAATGGTGTCGGATCTACTTGGAGCCCAGAAATGGGTGGAGACTGAGTGTGTGCTTGGGGAGGTCCCTAATCAACCATCCAGTGGCATATGCAGCATGGGAATCCCTAGGTACCAGCCACTGATCCTTGATATGAACATTTGCACCCGCAGGTTACTGGTGGTTTCTCACGGTTTCTCCGTTGACAACATTTGTGATTAGATGGTTTGTAGGTACTACCATATATGGACCCAAAACCAAAGCCATTTGGGAAGAAACATAGAAAGGATGAAAGGATGAAACTCTACCAAGAACTGTGGTCGGTGATTGGCATTTCGTTGCCACGGTGGCCAAACCAAACGGGTGTATGCCAAAATAGGGTAACCAATAGCCCACCATAAAACGATCATTTTACTCTGAAGCCATTGATTTTTGAAGCCAGAATCAACTGCTTTTCAGGATGAAATCTCTCGAACACGGCAGATGCCTCACTTTGCAAGAAGTTTCACCGTTTTGCACCGCTGGAGACACGTGAAGGAATCTTTACACAGCACTTTCTGGTGCAGAACGCTCATGATCGTTCCCTTTAGAACAGTGGACCTGAAAACAAAACAAATTGGCCAAGAATACCATGCAACTCTTTTAAAACACACACACAGATTAAGATTTTCATTTTTCAACCAAATGAATACCATGCAATTCTGCTTGTGAACATTTGACGATTTTCTTCCCGTGTTTCCCGGCAGCGTTCTTTCTATCTTTCAATTGTGCTCACCCCGTGGCGGGCCCATCTATTTATTAGCTCGTGTTGTTCGCCCAACTTTTGGGCGAAACTCAGTTTTTAATGCTCAAAAGTGAGAGCTCTTGGTGAAGTCTTCACATCTATGAAGACATCCAATGGCACGGTTGGCAGACGGTTGGTTCATGCCCTGGTGACCCATGAATTGGCAGAAGTTCATTGTGTGGCAGTGCTGGTGAGGTTTCTGTGCGAAATGAACGACCCCAGATTCAAAATGGGTGACCCCAAGAATGGTTGGTTTATTCCTGAAAACGGTTATTAAATGTTATTGATGGATGATTTTCGGGGTACAACATTTGAAAAAGACCAAAATGAATCATGAACTATTTGATGGAACGGATGTCCTCGAGACAAAGAGCACAGGTTTCGTCAGGAGGCAAATGATTCTCCTATCAATGACCTATCGATGACCATCTGCGCAACTTCTGAAGCCCAGAGGTTTCTTGAAATTGCAGCCACCCCCAAATCATCTACTATTCGTGGTTTATAGCAATAAACCCACCATTTTTGGGGTCCCCTATGACTTGAGAAACCACCAATCTCCAGGGACAACACGACCTGCCTTGAGAAGTGCGGGCGCCTGAAACGAGATCCCTTCGACTCGCTTCTCGGCTCAAAGCCTTCACTGTAGGAAGATTTCGCTTACGAATGACCCAGATCAGTAACAGAGAGCGGCATCAACAGATAGCCCACCTTCGACATCCACAACGCTTCCACGCAAGAAAGTCATCAAACAAGCGAAGGCGGAGACTTAGGGAACTCGGACCTTACACCTTTCAGTACCTTAAAAGCTTTTGTTTTTTGCAAGCAGAGTGAGCCCCTATCAACCAAACCACCCAACAAGAGCCAGCGGAAATGGTACTGATTTCTACGATGATTTCTACTTTGGAGGATACCATTCCTGAACATGATTGTCCGACTTAGTTTTGCTAAGTGTGACCCATCACCACAGTTTGACCAACAACCCCAGCTTACATCCACATGCTAAGCGCCAACTACTCATCTGCGAGACTTAAGCTGTCGGCATCATGACTGCTGAAGCAGCGAGCGTGCGCCCTGCAACGGTCGGGGGCTCATGGAACACTGGTTGAGCAACCAAGGTGCTCAAGACTGGATCACATTTGTGGTTGATACATTCTGTTCTCAAACAGGGGGTGTTTTTTTAGACATTTTTTCCCACCTGGAATAATGACCAACAAATGGTTGGTTTACTATCATTTTTCCATAGGGGTTGAAGTCACCCACCAGATGAAGCTTGATCACTATCATGCTGTGTTTGATCATCATCCACCTTGATCATTATCATAGATTGTGGTTAAACATTGATTACTGTACTGTCAAAGACTAGTATTTGCGGGTTGGTATGTGCTTTTTTAATATCACCCATGAGCGGATGCGATGGCTGGGCTCAGGGGAAGCCTAGTCTTGATTGACAAGACGCTACTTGGTTCGATCAAAGCTTGAACGTTTCTATTGTTGGTGTGACACCAGATTAATAATTTCATTTCCGATATTTGGATTGTTCATTGTATCATGTTCCATTCTGCAGCATCAATATTGTCGCTGATCCTGATATAGCTATATTGGCCATGTATACTTATCAATCAGCGTACTCTCAGACCACATGAAGATTTGGAAAGTAAATAGATGCTCTACCTTTGAACAATGGTGATTTTGAGCGCCACCAGGTTAGCTTGGGGCCTAGGGATGCCCAGGGTGATCTACTGATGACCTGATGGATCCAGTAATATAGGTTGGCCACCAGACATCCCACGGGATGGTGCCGAGGCTGGACGTGAAGACAACTTGACCTATGATTTGAAGCACATGGCGGCCTATGATATTTCTCCCCTGTGCCGACCTGAGCGATGCTGCGGACAACTACATCTTCAGGGTGATTTTTTCTTTAAGCTGGCGGTTTCTCAGAATGGGGAGCTCAAAAATGGTTGGTGTTTTACTATCAACAATAGTGGATGATTTTAAATGATTTGGGGGTAGCTGCAATTAAAGAAACCACCATTTGGATATTTTGAAGGATTGGAGTTTCAGATGGAACATCATGGAACCCAAAATGGCTAGAAAGTCATGTTTGGGTGCAATGACTGTTGGCATCCAATGCAGGGTGCCGCGGAGCAATCAGCATGTCTGCAACAGTTCCACATCATTTGCATTACTACGAAGAATCACACGAACATCGCAGCAAGCACGCCAAAATCGCAACACCTCGCTGCTGGTTGATGTATAGCATCACTATGATATCCACCATTACCCTTTGGGAAACATAGGATTTTCG
Source organism: Symbiodinium kawagutii (assembly GCA_009767595.1). Classification (NCBI taxonomy): domain Eukaryota; class Dinophyceae; order Suessiales; family Symbiodiniaceae; genus Symbiodinium; species Symbiodinium kawagutii. Next base: position 415,639 of record VSDK01011317.1, on the reverse strand, counting down.
TGAAAATTTGGGCATGAAGCAACAGGAAAATCTACAGCTACAACTGGTTCCAAGAAGGAATTCAGGGGTCGACCAGCTGGTGGATGCTTCGAAGCCGCCTATCGTCTGATTTTTTTCACTTAGTGATTGCTATACCCTATGATTGAGCATTATCAAGTAATATTGTCACTATTAACCGTCATTACTAGACCATTAATGTTGCCACCATCATAGATTGTTATTCAGCGTTATCAACGATCACCTTTTATTCTTAGCCATCATTTATACGCCATCATTGACTCATCCTTAACCGTAAGCTAACCATCAAACATTAGTGAGCCATCATTTATGAACAATCATTCACAACCAGTTTTGACCATTCTCAACCACTAGTCTCAACCACTAGTCGCATCATTGCCCGTCATTGACCCTCACCAGCGCCACCCATCATCTAACCATCACGCCACCATCGTTAGCCATCATCAACCATTGTTTCTTGCCAAGCACGTGCTCACTTTCTTGCTGAGTTCGGTGGGAACTGACTTGATGGCCTACTCTCGAGACTCGGTTCAGTGCCTTTGGCGAGAGATGGCGATAATCTTAGGGCCAGTAGCAATGGAATGGTGGAGTTGATGGTTGATTAATTAGTGGTTGATATGATTGATGGTTAAAGGGGGTATTTGGCATTGGTTGTTAATCACACCTAGCCATGGTAAACTAGTTCATGATTGCTCATCATGTGTGTTTTCCCATAAAAACGCAAAACAAATTGAAAAATAGGACATATTTTGCATTCATTATCAAGTGTGAAATTTCCTTTTGGCCCCAACGAAACAACAAATTTCCATAGATCGTAATTACATGTAATTACTGGAATTCACACGCGTAAAAACCATATTCGCATGCACAACCTATGGAAATATGCGCGTTTTCTCCTGTTCTAACACGGCAGTTCAATTGAAAATGACTGAATCGTGTGGGCCGGTTTCCGGGCCGGTAGCATAGTCATGCTGAATAGTGGGCGATAGAAGGGGACAGCAGCTAAACCGGGCTGAGAGTCATGGTCTACTTGCGGTATTGATTAACGATGGTGTTGCGGAATGATGACGATTAATTAATTCTATCAGTCATAGTTGACATTGCTTATATCAAACAATGATGATAATTACTTATATCCTTATATCATGATAGTTAACGTATGGTTGACGATCTTGACAATGATGGTATATCAATTATACGGCATCGGGTAATGATTGTGCATCGGCCTGGTGTGGGAATGGTAAACGGTGATAGTTAATGGTAAACACTGGTGAGTAACAATGATTGATGGTTGTAAGTTAAAGACTCACGCACGTCCATGGATTCCTGGATGGTGTCACCCAAGACAAGGTGGCATTCCCCGCATGATTGGCTGAACATGGATCCTGTAGCGTCAGATTTGGAAGAAAAGGTTGAAAATCCCAGGATTGATATCTTATTGTTGCAATTTTTGTGTGATTAGATTTGTATTCAAGCTTTAAAATGCATCATTCAATCACTATCATCATTTCTTGTTGATTCTAGATCTTCGCAATTTATTCGTATCACTTTCAGATATGTAGATACCACCTAAATTGATATGCTTACTTACAGTCAAAATGCTATCATTTGATATCACGTTACAATTATTTGTACAAGGAAGCCATCAGTAGAGTGCTAAATGAAAATCAAAAACAAGTGGATAGAGTATTGAAGTCATATCGTACACGTGGAAAGATATAAAAATAATTTGATAGGGTCGATTCTTGATTTATGTGCTTTGATAAATCAATATCACATTTGTCGTGATATTTCTTTAATATTTCGGTCAATTGCGGAAAAAAAGATTGGACCGCTTTGAATAATAGTAGTAGTAGTAGTAGTAGTAGTAGTAGTAGTAGTAGTAGTAGTAGTAGTAGTGGTGGGAGTGGGAGTGGGAGTGGGAGTGGGAGTGGCCGTGGTAGCAGCCCTGGGTTCTTGTTCCCCTTGGTTCTTGCCCCCCTTGTTGTTGCTGTTGCTGTTGCTGTTGCTGTTGCTGTTGGTTGTTGTTGTTGTTTCGTCGTTGTTGTTGTTGCTGTTGTTGTTGTTGTTGTTGGGTGAAACAAGCACTGAATACCCGTTGTTCAATGTAGTTTTTCAATGTTTTTTAAGGTTTAGAACTTTCATGATCTTCTTTAAGGGTAGCATTGATGTTCTGTGATTTTGCTGTATGCACACCGGATTTCTGATGTCCATCTTATATTGACCCCCCTTAAAAACAACACACGGGTATCCAGTGTTTGTTTGCTGGCTGGTGCGAGCAAGCAAAGGTTGTTGTTAACCCCCCCCCCCCAGAAAACAACACACGGGTAACCAGTGTTGGTTTGTTCACCTCTGGGAGCAAGCAGCAATGGTTGTTTCTGTATATGGTTTAGTATTTGCTTGCCTATTGAATATAGAAGCTTGATTTGACCAAAGGCTGGTTGTTGACTGACCCCCCCTCCAAAACAACAACGGGTAACCAGTGTTTGTTTCACGAAAGGTTTGGTTGTTGACTGGCCCCCCTCCAATTCAACCACGGGTAACCAGTGTTTGTTTCACGAAAGGTTTGGTTGTTGACTGGCCCCCCTCCAATTCAACCACGGGTAACCAGTGTTTGTTTCACGAAAGGTTTGGTTGTTGACTGGCCCCCCTCCAATTCAACCACGGGTAACCAGTGTTTGTTTCACGAAAGTTTTGGTTGTTGACTTCAGGGAGTAATGATCAGAATTAGTGGTCTGGATTAGAATAGATAGTGGGTTGTGGTAAGTTGCGTTGGGAATCCCAGGATGATGAAAAATGGCTGGAATAATGTTTTACGTTGATAGGTTGATCCACACACAATCATTGTACTCTTGAACAAACAGCAGGATCACCAATCATAGTTGTACTGATACTTCTTGTTCGATGCTAATGGCAATGTCAATTATTATTAATGCCATCGATCCATGACATGTCATACCGGCTATGTTTCTGATTTATGATGATTCCGAACTTGGTTCCATTATGCGTCAAGGATGATTGTAATCATGGCATGGCCAGTGTGTTGTTTTGACCCCCCCCTAAAAAACAACCACGGGTAACCAGTGATTGTTTGTCGAATGGTTGTTTTGGGGGGGGGGGTGAAAACAACACACGGGTAACCAGTATTTGTTTGTTGAATAAAGGAGAAACAAGGAAAAAACACGGGTAACCAGTAATTGTTTGTTCCTTGTTGTTGTTGTTGTTGTTGTTGTTGTTGTTTTGCTGTTTCTGGCTGCTTCTGGGCTTGTTGTTGTTGTTGTTGTTGTTGTTGTTGTTGTTCTTGCTGTTGTTGTTGTTGTTGTTGTTGTTGTTGTTGTTGTTGTTGTTGTTGTTGTTGTTGTTTTGCTGTTTCTGGCTGCTTCTGGGCTTGTTGTTGTTGTTGTTGTTGTTGTTGTTGTTGTTCTTGCTGTTGTTGTTGTTGTTGTTCTTGCTGTTGTTGTTGTTGTTGTTGTTGTTGTTGTTGTTGTTGTTGTTGTTGTTGTTGCGGTTGTGGTTGTGGTTGTCGTTGTTGTCGTCGTCGTCGCTGCCGCCGTTATCGTTGTGATTGTGGGTACCCCTCTTCATTCTTTCTAAAAGGCCCCAATTGCCATGGATATCGTTGACGCAAATGGAGAAAGGCATACTGCTGCAAAAGACCAGGCGGATGCGTCAGATCATGCGCGGTGCACGAACTATAGAAAATGCGGAAATCACACAGCCACAGTCTGGAACGTTGGTGAAAGTGCTGCTTTCGGCTCACTAGCCCCTCCCCTGAGCAAAGTGCCAGGCATGTTGGAGCTGCAGCAGGCAGCGCTTGCGGCCAGAAGGATGCTCCAGTACATCGTGGCTTTTCTGTTCAGTCTCTTCAGCTCCTTGTCTCACTCCAAGTTCGAGTTTCCGATTCACGGGTTTTAGTTTCTCTTTGGCTTGACCAGCGTATTAATGAATTGAGGCGGCGTTTGCTACGATGTTGCCGAACAAGCAGATCCTGCACCAGTACCACCACCGCCAGCCACCACCGTTGGTGCCACCGCCCACGCCACCACCGTTGGTGCCACCCCCGCGAGAACCTCCCATGTCTAAATGTTTCTCTTTGGCTTGATCTTCTAGTGCCAGGGTGTTGATGAACTGAGGCACCCTGCCGATGAGGAGGAGGATCGACCACTGGCGCAGCCACCAGGCCCGCCCACTCCGCGGGAACCCCCCATGTCAAAAGATTGATATGGCCCGTTGCTAGCGTATTGACGAACCCAGGCGGCGTGTTCAGCATCGTCGAAGATGATGATCGTCCAAGAATTGCGCCAGTGCCAAAACAGCCCCCACCACCAGAGCCGATTTTACGTAGATTTTGATTCATGGAGAAGAAGGATCACGACAAGCAAGAAGAAATCACATTGCCCAAGAAGCATTCTGAGCTGTGCTCAAGAGCTCAGGTCGTCACAGTCAAAATTCATTGCGTGACAGCCCGTTTTCCGCTGCTATTGAATTCACAACATGGAAAACAAGGAGAGACGAACGACGAATCTGACGATGGACATCCGCGAATCATCCCATGGGTTCTGCGGAGAGGGCTGCTTGTAGTTCATGAATCTTAAATCTGCGTTAGCGGTTTCGTGCGTCTCTCTATCATTCGGTTAGCTGTTTTCACCCATTGCCAGGGCAACTGCAATGCTTCGGCTGATGCCCTGCCCGGGCTGCGGAGTTCGATATCCCTACATCCAAACCCAGGAATTTGACTCGGCGCTCGAATGGCGATTCTTCCCAAAAGGTCGCGTCAGGACCATCAAGAGTAGAGAATGACGAAGAAGAACAGCTGCGACAGCTGTATGCGCTTGAAAATAAATTTTCGCAAGAAGGGCCAGTTGTCACCAATGACAAGTATCAACTTGCGTGCCAAGGGCGTTTGACCTGGACCCAAGGCGAAAAATCCGCGCAGTGCACCAAAAGGCAGAAATCAGAAACAAGCTCAGGTCACTAGACTAGACAGCAGCAAGCGCGTCCTGGAGCAATAATAAAGCCGCGACGAAATGGCTTGAAAACGAGCTAATTACCAATTACCAAGCTGTTCGCGTGCCAGAAATGCCTTTGCCAGGGGGGGAAAGTTGCTAAGCGGGAAAGGCGTAAACAGCGTTTTTAGCAAACAGCAATGTCCTGAAGTTAGACGGAGGAAAGTGCAACGAATGTGTCCTCAGACCCTTTCCTAAAATTCATGTACCTGGGCTTGACGCAGCAGAACGCGCATGCTGCAAAGCCGGCTGGCAGTTTATTCCCACAGTTAATTTTTTTAGACGAGTTTGTTAAAAAAACAAATATATGTATATATATATATGTATATGTATTTATATAAATATTCAAATAAAGATAGATAGATAGATTTTCAAAATGCAGATCATTATTCATATTCACGTATATATTTGAATTGAAACCAGTTATTATTTGATTTATAGATGTATTTCAATATAAAAAATATTGATCAATATTTGATCTACACGTGCATGCTTGAGAGTGCACCCTTGCTCATTCGAATGGCAATGATGCTTGAAAGACCCCATCGCCACGCGCGTGAGGGCTTAAAACTTTGGCGCGCGCGGGATCTTTTGCTGCTTCGAAGATGTCGTATTCATGCAAGCCGCATGAATAGAGCAAAACCTGTCATGATCCACCTAGTTGCCTTTTCAGCTTCAGATTATTTCACGGTGGGCCTTTGGGTTTGTAAGTATACCGCTGACTACGCAGGTGTAGTAATGCCACGGCATTTCGCAAATCCAAATTAATTCAAGTAAGCCACGGTAATTATATCGGACATGAATCTGGCTGTCTTTTTCCGGAATTTTGCCGCCCATTTGTTCAATGTTTTCGTTGTGTTTTATCATTGGTCTCATTTTCTCGGATCCTATTTTGGATTTTCAATCGTCAGCTGAATTATTTTTGAAAGATCCTCTTAGATTTGCGCCAAAACGCGCGTTAGGTTTGAATTATTCAATTTATTTGAAGTTGAGATTAGTTGCGCCAAACGCATTTGATAAAGGTGCCAACATTCCAATTAGCCTTGGGCCATCTCAGCTGGAACATTTGTCATGTCAGTAGATCTCCGTTTGTCGAGGCGCAGTTTCTCATTTGGGAGGCTGCCAATCATCATTCCCACCAAAGTTGATCCATAAAAAAATTCAACACAAAACAATAGTGGGCAATGTAGTTGCCTTTTTTTGCAACACAGCGTTTCAAACAAAGTTGGAAAACAATGGAAAACATGTCGGGCCACTCCGACACCGCAATGCCAAGGCTTCTTGTGAACAAACTCTTCGCTTTGCCTCGTACCAAAGGTGATGAAGGAACCTTGGTCGCGCTGCCAAATGAGGCGCCAACGACTGAAATCAGCTGGCCCCGTCAGCTGTTGATGGCTTTTGGTTACTTGACCATCTTGAATTGGTTTAGCAGCAACATATCGACTTTGTTGAGGGTGACCAAACATGTTGTTATCATGTTGATTCACATCCTGACTTAGTTTATGTGTTGGTGTTGCTTGATGATCATCAAATTTGGGCTTAACCAGTGACAATCATCAACCACATTTTTTAGGCATCATTGCTGGCTCATAATCCAAAAATGAATCACCGTGCATAGAATTCTCATTTTTGGAGCAGTTACGGTGATGACACGAGTTGGAGTTGGTACAGGTCATCCGATATGGAGATTCACCCGGAGAGAACTCGCGCCGCGGCTGGCTGCTCAGGGAGTCTTCCGACTTCCCCGAGCGAAACCCATCCCCAAAGAGAAACCGAAAACGAGATGGCAGAAATTCATGGAGGTGCGATGTGGTGAGGGTTGCGCTTGAGCATCAGCTTCAACTAGCCGACCATTTTGGAGGGTGCGGGGTGCTCACCTGTGGTCGCCAGGAGAGGAACATGAAGAAAAAAAAGAGAAGTCGACTGGTCTTCGATGAGGCAGATGCAGTCTTCGATCTGCTGTTTCACTGTGCAATGAATGTATCAGAATCAAAGACAGGCCTCGGTGCGCGGAGTGGTTCGTATGGGAAGTACACAGGAACCATATGGGAACTATGATGAAACATGAATTACATCTACCTAAGGTATGCAAGGTGCACCAGAAATATTTGTTTGAAATACAAACGAAAACCCCCAAATTTTGCCTGGCGGTTTTCTCTCTGTGTTTTTTTTTTCGCCTGTGTGGTCAATACTGGTTGATCATGATGGGCCTGGTTTTAGCAGCAGCCCTTGGAAAATCCACCAGCCGCCTTACGCAAAGCCTCAGAGTGAACAAAAAAGGCTGCTCACCCAGTCAGAACTCGCCCGTAATTGAGGAGTTTTCCGGAGTGTTCCTCATCATCTATACAATTAGTTCCTTCAATTGACGAGGAAAATTGTTAGGTTTCCAGCGGTTGTAAGGTTTTGTTAGGTTTCATCACGATAAATAGGTTTCCAGGAGGAAGCCGTGGATTGGTGGTTTCCTCCTGGTAGATCATTTGCTGTTCAACTATTTGTGATGTAGGCCATCCGGGATTTCGTATTGATGATTGTTTTCAGCGTTCTCACCCCTCGTTCGCCAATTCACCTCTCGTCATTGTGTTGATTAGGATACTTTGGATCATTGACCGTTCTTTTGAATGGGTTTTTGTCGGGTCATTTTCAGCCATTGTTGTGGTTGCTGTTGTTGATCAGTGTCAACTGCCATCGATCACAAACTCATATATATATATATATACATCAATTCATTCATTCAGCAACTAATTTTCCAGCTGACCAACCAACCAATCAATCAACAGATTAACCATCTAACTATCCAATTAATTAACCAGCCACCCACATTTGGCAGCTAGTAGCGAACTGATCATCGATCGTTCCTGCTGCACCCGGCAGCCTTGCCCTCAGATTGAAGGGGATTGGAAGCCCCGGTGGGGTGCGATGCCCCAGACGCGAGATGCAACATTGCATGGCTGACTAAAATGGCGACAGTGAACTCAGCTAAAAACTGGTGTAGCTGGTGACTATGGTAGATACAACATGATATTACCATTGCATACCAACTTATTTCATAGTAACCAACTTGTATTTGCTTATGGACCAAATTGGAAGTAGGGGGCATCACTTTGTGTGAGTAAGCAGGGGTTGTTGGATTATTAGAGTGTCGGCAAATATGTGCAAGATGAAACAATATGGCATGCGCACAATGCGCTACACTGTTGGCTAATTTATTGGTGTTTTTTTTAATAGTCATGCAGTAACTTACAGGAGTATCGCCAACTAATTAACAGTACTTACATAGTAGTCAAATATTTCAGATACGCAGCGGATGGTATCATGATCCACTTTTAGACATCTACAACCCATTTAATTGCCAACCATGGTCAAAACACCATTCCTAAGCATTGCAAATCACCATCAACCCATTGATTGACCCTCACGCGGCATCGCTCCATCAACTTGAGGCTACAACAGCATCAAGAAGTCGCAACAAAATGCCAACTGGGTGCAGGAGGTGCAAACATTGCCGTCCCGAGAGCGCAACCAGTTTCCATTGAGTCAGTAGGTAACCCAACCCCGTTGCAACAAAGGTAGAAACCAGCTGGTTACCTAATGGAAACTGGAAGCATAGGGTGTGGTAAACCGACCCCTAAGCATTCAGAGGTGATTTTTTTCCACTAGCCTTAGGCAGTTTAAGATAGGCGATGAGCTACGAAGGGTTATGATCGGCGCTGGTTTCAGGAGCCTGGGCTGTTTCCCTTTGTTGAACATAGGCCTATGATGGGCCATGGGTAAAGCAACCAATCATCGCAAAAATGTATGACCTTGGCCATGGTCAAGTATGACTAATTGTCATTAGTCATTCATAGTGACAAACTGACACTTGGGATGTAATTTTTTGTCGCGCAAATAACAAATTTTGTATCCTTAGATATTCTCGGTAGACCATTGTATGCACGTACATTTGCAGAACCCCCTCGCCCAAAACAAGCACTTGATCAGTATGTAGGACAGGAATGAATGTATCAATTTAAGCACAAAAATCGCCATACAGTCGGTTCATGGTTCCGTTGGTCCATGTCAACAAAACTATAAATTTGCCAGTTTACGCTTCCCCGTCAGGAACCACGAAACTTTTCATCACTTTTCAGGATCCACCTCCTGACGATTCTCAGAAACTGCCAAATTTGATATGTTTTTAGCCCGATTCCCATGGCCCGATTCCCATGTTTGCTTAGTGTAGATTCTTTTGAAACGTATGCAGAAATCTTGCCGACTGCTTTTCATTCTCCTGTGCTACGTGAGTTCTTTTTTCATCTGGACTCTTGTTCGAAGTTTTGACTTGACTGCGTGGAGTCGATTTGCAGAATCTTTTTTTCTAAGTGCGCGTCCCCCATAACTGCACCCTATACTGTACTTCCAGTTGCCCTTGTGGTAGGTAACCAACCCCAGTTACAACAAAGGTAGAAACCAGCTGCTTCCCTGCTCTTGGCTGGTAAGTGGAAGCATAGGGGTGTACTAACAACCATCACTAGCGGTCAGCATCCAGTAAACAACCATTTTCAACCGCTGAATCACCAAGTGGCGACCGCCGCTGTTATCAACCAGTATCAACATTCACCATTTACCATGACGAACCGTCATCAATCATGTTGAGCGCCCTAGTGAACCATTGTTTTTTCCATCAATATTGCCCTCTGGACAACCAAGCACCCATTCAATAGGTAGAACAACTGGCACTGGCAGATTTTCCCCGCAACCAGGTTAGTTTAAAAAGAGCATCACCATGGCTAGCCATTGTCAATCACCAGTTCTGGTCGCGATGCAGTGCCAGGTTGGTGATCGCGATGATCCCAGCCAGAACCCTTTCGACAAGGCGGAGACCGGAGTTCTTGGGCTAAGAATGGTAGCTGCGATGGTTGAATTCTTATGAATGATGATATAATGCATTCAAAGAATAGATGAATGGTAGTCAACAGCTAGCGGTTAATGGTTAGTCGGCATCGGTCATGGTGAATACTGGAGTGGCTCTCACCGTGGGTGAGGTGTGGTCCGCCTGTTAGGGGACAAGTTCAGGGTGGCCATGGCCAACCCCTGTGCAGCATGAGTGCTGGCGATGTACCGATGGTCATGCATTATATCCCCATTAAGTAGTATAAAACATTAGACTTTCTTGCTGCTATCTACTGTCATCTAACATAGAAACTATTGTTAACCATTGTTTACTATTTGATGATTAATCAAAGATATAGTAATAGTCACTGATCTCATCATTATAGTTATCCTCAATCCTTGTTTACCAAGCTTGTTTTCGCCATCTGCAGGACAAAGCTGAGCAGAGGCTTTTGAAAGCCCGACAGAAGATGCGCGAGGCGTGGTTCAGAGTTGTAGACTCTGATGGTTGATGTTGGTGGGTTGGTGTTGGTAGGTTGGTGTTGGTTGGTGGGTGGGTTGGTTGGTTTTTTGGTGGTAATCATGACCATTATCAACCATTGCCATTGCTATGAACCATTATTAACCGATTACTAACCATCATTGCTATTCAGTTCTAATGGTTTTTTACCATTATGGCTATAACCATCATTGCTATTCATTATAAACCATTACCATTGCTTTTTACCATTATGACTCATGACTATAACCATAACCATTCGGAAGCAAGCAGGTTTCACTCACATTTTTGTAGACTGGATCTATCTAGAGGACTAGCAGTTTGAGGACCTATCTCACGAGTGCCAGCCAGGTCCCACCAGCAACGGACCCTAGGGTTGTGGCCTGTAGCCGATCCATGTTTCCCTTGAGCCCCTGGGGGATGGGTCAACGAGCAAACCAGCGGCCCCCCTTCGAACCAAGAGAAGCTCATCACTTGGTGGTTTCTCAAAATGGCCATACCTCCAAGTCATCCATCAACATCCATAAACCATTCGTAGCAATAAACCCATCATAACTTGGGGTCCCCCAGGCACTAGCCATTTGAGAACATTTGATGGGGGATCCCAGAAATCCGAGCCACGGCCCTGTCTTCGTGGAGCAGCGCATCTCCAGCAGCGCATCTCCAGCAGCCCTGGGTGTCCTGCCACCTGCCAGGTCAGAAACAAGGTCGAAGCCGCAGGAGGCCTTGGAAAATCATCCTGGGAAACTCCTAGGAGTTTTAACCACATCTCCAAGGAGTTTTAACCATATCTATTTATGACTTTATGGGATACCATGAACTGTATACCATTCTTAAGCATCTAACTGTATAGGATACGATGGGCTATATGGGTTTCCAATGTAAATTTTCGCATTGACCAACCCGGTGAATCATTGGTTTGCTATCAGCCACTTCATGCCACTTTCCGTCTCAACCGAGCTCAAAAAGGTTGGGCTGTCGTTGTTTTTTCCTCCATTCTCAAGTTCCAAGTAGATCTGCAGATTTGGATGGTTAGTCAGTGACACATGCAAATTGTTCATCATTGAGTTGCAAATTCTCAGCTCCACAATTCACGGCGTAGGCAAACTTCGCGCCAGCGTGCCGGATTTGTCCAACAGCCAGCGGGGAGCTCGGTCAGCGATGAAAACTGAGCGGTTGATCCTGGGGCCAGGCTGCAATTGGAGCTGTGAAGATGATGGGATTCACCGTTCAGATTGTTCCAACGTTAAACCCAAGGATTGATCTCATCACGTTCACAGGATCATCCTTGGATTAATCATGTTTAATGTCGGGATTAATCCCATCATGTTCAGGATGATTTTCGAAGGATAAAACCAAGATGGTTGGTTGTTGTAGGAACGGATGATTTTCCAAGGAACCAAGCAGGGGCCGTAAAATGGGTTACACCTGCTGCCTTTGCATGACCATAGCCGGGAGATGCCGGGAGCATGTTGGATACTCACATTTGCTGGGGGCCCCACAATTGTAGCTGAGCAGAAAGACTCAAATGATGCTGTGATATCCCTCAGATGCAACAACTTTGACTTTAAGATTTCCGATGAGTGATTACTTGCTCATCACCGGTCAGTATTTGATGGTGATCCATAGGATGAGTCCATGACAAATGGCCCTGCATGGAGAATTCAATCTTCTTTAAACCGCTTTCACTAAGTGGGTGCATTTTTTGCTCTAGTTGTTGTTAAAGCATTCAATCCGCTGACACTATTGAGGCTATACTTTTTGTCAAGCAAGTTTCAACAGATAATGTTGAAACAAGCTATCTTTCAACAGATCTACTTTTCCAGATTTTTCAACAAGATTCAATTTTTGAATCCACTAAGTCTTCATAGCTGTTGTCTAGGCTTCACTGGCTGGCGTGACCCCGCGGCAGGAAACGTGGCAAGGATGGCTTGAAGGAGGCCATCAAAAGAGCCCAGGCTGGAGACCACCGGGGGCTCCCATGAAGGCCAACCATTAACCAACCATGCACCAACCAACCAGCAGCCAAGCAGCCAACCACTAAGCCACCAGGCAGGAGCCTGAACCAACCAAGAACTAGCCAATGGCCAGCCAGTAGCCTTGACTAGTACCATGATCTGCCAGGCGTTTCTTGTTCTGCGGGGTGAGCGTCGCTTGGCGTAGACAAACGCGCCAGGTCTCTTCGGCGTCCATCGGGAAGTTTGACCGCGTGGCGCCCAACGAGGCAATCCGACGTTGGGGATGGGATGAGTTGGGATGAGTTCCGTTGACGAACTTCCAGGAATCCATAGGAATAGCATAAGATAGTTAATCTGTAGTAATAAGCAATAAGTTATCTATAGGAATGCATAGTAATATAGGAATAACAACTTAACGATAGGAGTAATTATAGGTTTTTTTTCAGTTCACAATAGTTTATATTAGTAGTAACAACATAGAGTTCATCTGGATTAATGCTAATATGGATGAGCAATAGTGTAGTGAACAAGTTAATCAATGATAACGTAACGGTTGACAAATTGATCGGAATGACATATTTGGAGTAGGAATATCCTAAGACACTGTTCGGTGAAAATGATTCATAGGTTATGGATTACTACTGGCTAAAACACCACCTGATATCACGTGGAGGATGATCCGAATAAGTGCTTAGTAGCCAGCATCTCTTTTTCAACCACAACGTGTTGTAGGTCCGTAAGTCGGGATTCTTGTCACCATATTTCTTTCCATTCGCTGCCTGCTGCTGGTCTGATCCTATACCTGTAGTCAACGTCACAATGCGGTGAAGATTGGAAGGAATTGGTGCTTGCCAATAGTATACCTGTGTATACCTAAACATTTAGTCATGTGGCCAAAAGCTATTGTATCCATGGTGCATGTCACTGAGGAATGGTTGCAGTTTGAAAAAGATGAGAGTTTCAGTTGTTAACAGCATCTTCCAAGGGCGGGTACACCAACCAATTGATGTGATTTGCTGATTGAAAGCTATCAACAGAGGTATTGAAGCAACCATACAAATATCACGCTGAATGACTTAATTTCTCTTAGTGTCATATAGTCATATTTGGAACTGTCAAATAGTAGTTTAATTTCTCTTGAGTAACAACCTATTAGTATGTTAAATACATTATATGTTTATTTGAAACTGTCAAATAGTAATATGTAATAAACATATCATGTATTTGACATACTAATAGGTTGTTACATGTAATGATTTAATAGTTCATAAAGCACCTCTTGGTCACTACACGGTCCACTTGGGCGAGCCCCAGTTCTGCGTAGCAGGCAACGAATCTCCAACCGAAGCGCAAGAAGGGCATGGCCCCGGTGAGTGGCGGAGTGGAGAAGGACGACGGCGGTGCTGCTGACCTACCAATCGTAGGATATGCAACCAAGTGGTAGGTTCATTGTTGGACCCAGTATATTAATATATCCTAGGGATCGAAAGCAGTTGCGGAGTAACAACTATTCAACCAGGTAAAGCCAACAGCTCTCTCGCAACTTGGTGAGTTGCTACTTGCTGATATGCTTGTTGAGTAGATGCATCTGTTGATACTCGTGGTGGTATGCTGGCTGATGCTTGTTGAGTAGATCCACTGGTAGTGGCTCATGATGCTTGCTGAGTAGATGCCATGTCTTGAATGATAAAAATGATAAACACCTGTTTTAAAGTCATTTTTTTAATCAGTTTGTATCATTCAAAACTGCTGGTTGCTGGCTCAGGACAACTACCTGAAAACTGTGGGCCGTGTCTTGTCGGGCGATGGCCCTGTGGACAAGCACAAAGCGGCTCAGGTGGGGCGTCGGCCGTCAGCCATGGTGGTGATGTGTTCCCTAAGGTGTTGGGAGCTCCAATCATCTACTTAGAGACTTGAAGAGTTCTATTGATTGGCTCTAAGTCATCAAGTAGGTATAGAGACTTAGATTGTCGCAACTAGTTACGCATCATTGGTTGATGGTTAGGGTTCCACTGAAAGCAGCAAAACGAACCGTTTTCTTTTTGCGGATTCCGGCCAGCCCAAGACAAGTGGTTCCAGCAAACTAGTACGGTTCACTCCATTGGTTATAGCATGATCCAGCAAATCGGACCCTTAAGCCTTTTTGCAGCTCATCAGTCGCCTCAGCTGCTTTTCAGGTGGGTGTGAGTAACGAGAGGAGGAACGACGTCGGAGTCTTAGTGTTATGCGATGCCAGCGATCAGCCGTAGTGATGGTGATGATCCCCGTGATATGCCATGAATCCGAAGCACCAGAAACACCAGGGAAATATGGGGGGATGGTTGGTGATTATGTTGGCCAGATTGGCTAGTGTCATTTCCGGATGGAAAGCAGCCTCTTTTAATGGGTCTCTTGGGTGTTTTGTGGTATCACCAACATATCACCAGTCAGCAATGATGGCACATCTATTTGGCTTTACAACAGCCAGGTAATAAATGCTTACCTGTTGGCACTGTTGGTTGATTGATGTTTGTTATGGGGGTTGATATGCTACGAAAAGGTCATGTTGCATACCATCAGTTACAAACATCTGAAGTGACGGCAACCCTGCGGGAAGCTCCGGTGGTGTTTCGCACGAGGCTGTGTCCCGCGGCCGGGTGCAAAACAAGCGACGAAGCAAACAGGGAGGGAAGGGCAAAGGAGGAAAGAAGAAAGGAAGGAGATGAGCCTGGGCGGTTTCAGCCATGCTGCCCAAGCAGTTCGAAGCAATTCGATGAACATCAAGATGCATCAAGGTGTCCGGCGTACTCAGCAAATTGGGATCTTGACTGTAAAGGAACCGTAACAAGGCCCAAAACAAGAATTGGGCCCTGAAGTTGATGGATTTGTGGGTAAACACTTAGTGTTTGGCTGGACAGTTGGTGTTGCCAGTAGGTTGCGCTTAAAGTCAATGTCCCATGAAGCCAACCATCAACCAGTCATTGGAACTATCATCAGCCATGGTTCCTGTGATACTTCACAACCGGACATTTAGAACTATCATCAGCCATTCATCGTGGCCTTTGTTCTTATCCAGTAATAACATTGGTCAACCATGAATTGCTAATCATTACAAACCATCATGGACAACTACTATTCATTGTCCCCCATCAGTATTGGCAATTCTCTCAATATTACTGGTCAATATCCATAATTGACCAGCATAAACCACCAGCAGAATTATTGGCATTGTCATTACTGGCCAGTATTCGCCAATGTTAGCCATCATTAACCAATGTCTACTATGGATCAACAATCACACACCCCTAGTTAAGATAGAAAACATTTGTTAAGTAACATTGACACTACAATTCTTTTATGTTTAAAGTTAAGCACGAAAGACCATTGATTTACAATCATGAACCATATGTTAACCATAAGCTAACTAGTAATCAACCATTGTAAACCATTGATTTACCATGGTGAACCATAACCATTAACCATAAGTCAACCAATGGTAACCATTAACCATAATTAAGTCATATCATAATTAACTTATACATACCATTAATAGCCATGATAAACCATTGATTGACCATTGATTCACCATGATTTTTCTGCTGGGGCACCCCATGGCTGCAGCTACCCTGGTGGCGCCACGTTTCACCCCATGGTGAAGCGCAGACTCGGTGCAGCTAAGACGCCGTTTCACCGGTCACGCCGGTCACGCGCGCGCACTGAAGCTGCTGAGCCAGTGAAACAAGCTGCGAGTTGCGCGGGGTGAATGTTGATGAAAAGAGTTGGTCAATGGTGAAAATGGTGGTTTATAGTTGGTGAAGAGTTGGTCAATAGTTGGCTGATAGTTGGTTCATAGTTGGTTAAGAGTTGGTTAAAAGTTGGTTAAGAGTTGGTTAATTGTGTTGGTTTATAGTTGGTTAAAAAGCTGGTCAAAAGCTTGTGAATGCTTGGGGAACATGCTGCTTAATAGTCGGTTGGGGATGGTATTTGATGGTTCCGCAATGCTTAGATACTTGCTTACTGCCAACTATTCAATGATTCATGTTGGTTAATTAATAACTATAACCACTTAACGTTTGTGCAATAATGGGTAATAATGATTGGTTGGTCAAATCTTTTGAAGGCCAGTGATTCCATGACTATTGGCTAGTTGGGTGGTTGATGTCATCATTGCGAATGATGCTCGGCAAACAAGGGTTGGCTCATGATTGATAGCTTATTATTGGTGGATGCTTGGGGATGGTCAATGATGCTTAAGCATGTAGCAACAACGACATGGACAGCCATAGGCGATCCCAGTCCAGTTGGTTGGCATCAAAGTGGAGACGAAACCCGGGGCTGGCATCCCTGCCATGCACCAGCAGTTGTCCTTGCTACTGTTTTGGGTGAGTTGTAATGGACAGCCCGTTCATCACTGGGAGACCCAGGTCACGAAGTACTGGCTATCAACCTAGCAGCATTGCTGTGCTGGAGTTGCGAACTATTGCAGTTAAAGCCCCGTACCAATAACCGACACATCATTGAGGTACAAGCCGCCATCATACAACATCCCGCGACTACCAGGTAATACAACCATATGCAACCCATTTGAACAGAGATGGCTATACAAAAGCAACATGTGGACAATGCCATACGACAATTTGAGACAATAGTGTTGGGCAGCTGGCTGGTTTGCTGCCTGGCTGGTCGCTTTGTTGATAGTATTGGCTATTGATAGGTTGGTTGAGTGGAACACTTTGAGGACTTGGAGCCGGTGCAACTTTAGCCTCAAGAGAATGGCTGCGACAACTTGGAGTTAGAAATGGACAGCTGTAGAGTTTAGCTCCGGAACTGCAGAACTATGCATCCCTGGCGTGTTTGATCTCAGATTCGACGGCTTCTTGAAATTGGTTCGTTGTCACATCCAGCTGTTGGTCCATCTTCCAGCGTGAACAATCTCCCAGAAGTCATGGTGGGACCGCAAGCATACTGTAGCAGCTGAATGTGAATTTGTTCCATTCTCCATTT
This sequence comes from Symbiodinium kawagutii, assembly GCA_009767595.1. Classification (NCBI taxonomy): domain Eukaryota; class Dinophyceae; order Suessiales; family Symbiodiniaceae; genus Symbiodinium; species Symbiodinium kawagutii. The sequence goes on along the minus strand of VSDK01011317.1, from coordinate 398,306 downwards.
GTGTTTTCTTCTTGAAGGTTCATCCAAGTCAAGGGCTTTTACTGGTCCTTGGTCACACATCATGAATAACTTTGCTACTCTTCATTTTTGTTTTTATCGATCTCTACACATGATGCGACCTGAGACACCCAGTACACAAATTGATTGTATGTTTTGTGCTGATTGGATTTTATGCACTTTTTAGCCCCGCAGCACTTTGAAATGTATGATTTTGGCTGCTCAAGCACTACTGGATTCATGAGTTAAGCTCCAACAAAGTTTGATCAAACTAAGATGGGTTGGCAGTGGGGGTTCACTTACCCCTGCGCAACCCTTGTGGCAGGTCGGACCGCGCGCAGTTCGTGAACCGTTCAGCGCAAGAGCATTTGATGTGCCCTGGGTCCGGTCGTGGCAGTTGCAACGGTGAGTTGTGGGGATGGGTCCGGCGCAGTTTTGATATCACCAGAAATGTTGCAGGTAGCCTTCATTTTGGGAATATAATCAACTAAGCATCATATTGAACATTTGGATATTCTAATCTTCACACTGGTGGACTGTTGCACTCATTGGTTCTTCTAAACATTTTTGCTTTCCCTAATATTTAGCAAGTAGAAACCATCAACCAGTAGACATAGCCATATTTGGCAGTCCATGTTTGATGATGATCCGTGTCACCCCATACCTTTCTATTGATCGGTCTTCGAGTTTTGGAAGTGACACCAAGAGTACCAGGTGCCACATATTGGCACCAACCAGAGGCAAAAGATCCATGGCCACAGGTTGACTTTAAAGCAGATCCTTTCTTCGATGTTTTCTACTTGCAAATTGCAATCTAAGAATCACCACAACTGTTGATCAACAACACATTCAACAGAACTGTTGCTATAGGATCATGGTCTGTTGATGCAACAGTGAAGGGTTGGCAAGTTGGACGCCAGGGGCTACCTTTGAAGGCTGAGCACGGCAGGTACATACAGGAAAAGGTGAATCCGGTTTTGGAGGCGGCGGACACCTGTGGCGGAGGAGAGTACTGCAGCAGTGCTGCAAATTTTCGGACAAGAACTCCGGTAGACTTGGCTCCAGCTTGGTTCTCAAGACCTGGTGTTTTTTTTCTACAACAATCAACCATATGTTTGGACCAATCAATCAATCTGGATCAATCTGGTTGGTGGGCCAGTGAAAGTGCATTCCATCATAGCCACATTCTGCTGGGTTTTGGGATCTCGTTTCCGCCGCGCAGGCACTAGTCACAGCCGTCCTTTTGGAGAGACCAGATGATCCTTCCTTCTTCATGCTCAGGCGCCTACCAGCTGTCACCTGCCACTTGCCAGTAACTGCCGTGAAACCAAGGAGGACTTGAGACATCTTGGGGTGTGACGATTCTTTGAAAGATGATTCATTATTTGAAAAAAAAGCGACATCTAGGCATCACCAGTGACATTTGGGTGTGCTGGCGGAGACTTGACAAGCAGCCTTGCAAAGGTCTATGAAGAGTATGGAGCTCCAGAATATTTCAGAAGTTTGGTTTCGTTGTGTCAACCATCATCAGTCTTCAATCAACATCCCCAGCCATGATCAACGGCAATCAATCAACCACCAACAATCATTGTTGATCATTTGCGCTACTCATTCACCACAAAAAAACACGAAGCAACCATCATCAACCCACCATGAACCAACCATCCATCATTCATCAACCATTCATCCATTATCAACCTATGTATCGACATATCTTTCAGCACCAACCTGCACCAAGCATATCAACCATCAACCAGCCATGAATCAGACAGGTGGCTCTGCGAGCAGACGAAGTCGCTGGATGGTGCAGAGCAGGTGAGAGCAGCGGGGCAGCTGGGCGTGCAGGGCGCAGGAAGGTGGAAGCTTTTCAGGCGTCGTGGTGGGTGCTGGATGGGGATGATGCTGTGCAAGATGAGATGGTAGGACTGGTGATTTTTGATGACAACTGGATCTTGCACAATGCTATTTTGATTCTTGATGGTAACATGGGAGAACTAGATTTTTGGAAATGTTGGGGAAGGTGATGGTAAAACTGGATTTTTGAGGGTCAGTGATGGTTGATGGGCGATGGTTGGTGATGAATGATGGCCAATGTGATCATGACATCAACAACGTCCATGGCTGATTAGTGCCGTAGCAGCTTTGATCAAGCCCGAGCAATCGAAAGAGGGCTTCAAAGGAAAGGTTTTTTCACCATTGATTTCAATGGGTTACCATTCATGATAAGCTGTCCTAAGCTATCATGATATAGTCTGCCTTCAACCATCATCAACCTTTCAATCAACAGTATGCCTTTAACTCAATCAAAAGGTTCACAATTCAATAGTTGGTGGTTGGTTCATTCAATCATTGATAGCTTGCCTTTAACCATCATTAACAATCATATACAATCATTATCCATCATTATCCACTACCGACCATCATTAACCATCATTAACCACATCACCTCTCAACATCATTGATAGCTCACCTTGACCCATCCCCGAGATCAGTCCCAACTGCTCCGCTGCCAGGGACAGCGCACCTCAACGGCCGAAGAGGTGTGCTTTCCGTGAGTTTTGGTGGGAAAACTCCGGCAGATTCCGTGGGATCCATGGGATGCCCTCAGATTTCCATAGGATTCGTTGGGGCTTTCTCTAGATTTCCATGGGTTTCCATAGGATTCCTCCAGATCCAGGATGTAGACAGCAGAAGGCGACTTTCACTGCTTTTCATGGCGCCAGATGAGGTTTTTCGTTGGTACACTGACTGTCTAGAAAACCTTCCACGCCCTTCTTGGCTCTGAGACGCAAGAAACAAGCTTAAGGGGAGGCGCATCACGTACCCCCCAGCGTTCCTTGATTTTTTTGATATTTCTTTTGGAAGATGGCGACCCAGCATTGAGATTTGCTTGGATTTCAGTGTGCAAGAAGGTTCTCAGAGTAGGCAGGCAACATTTGATAGAACTTCTTCAGTTGAAGCAGATGTTCAGGTCCTAAAGATTGTTCCCATCACCAACGCAGCTACCTGGGAAACCCATCATGTTTTCGTCGAGGGTTCCCACCAGAAAAGGGACACCTGCCGTTGTGAGCAACACCAGGCTACCAACCAACCACCCATGGACGACCAGCCACCAACAGACCAGCGCTGAAGTGCCATGGCGCCAACGCTTTCGCTTTGAGTTCTTCAACATGGAGATGTCTTTGAATCAGCTGGTGGCCGAAGTGTCAGAGATGCTTGGAAACAGCAGGCGAGCTAGGAGGCTATGACCATTGGCAGATCCAGGTTACCACCGATGTTTGGCACTATTTGCGTTGGTAAATCGTCAACTGACGTGGTAAAACTTGGTTGGTTCTACTATATGAATCTACCATATTATCAGAATTCCAGCATAATTATTGGTGATGGGAACCTATCGGTGTGTGGATTGAACATTGAAAAGACACTAGAGAATAGTTGAGAGTATCATGTTCAGTGGTGGTCATGGCCCATCATCCCAAGCTCTCCGCATTGCTTTTGATCGCTTGATATCGGTAGTATCTTCGGTAGCAATCTGCTACATCGATTCGATGCACATGGATGAACAACATACACTTTTTTTGATCATGAATTCCAAAGTGGAGCCGCCAAACCTCATCAAGCCGAAACGATGCCGGGACTAGCTGCCTGAAATCCCAGCTGTCAGATCGATGGAGAACAAAAAGGAGACGATCTTCGAACTGCTTCGAAGAAGTTGCTTGAAATCTGCCAGGTGCCGATCGGCTGCTCCCAGAGCCATGGGAAATCCACCGGGTGCTGACATGGTTTGCTTTCCCGGTTGGAGATTGTCATAATACATTTGATTGCTGGAGAGTATTTGAGCATTATTGGCAAAACATCCTTTACAATCAAATGTGGTATATTATGTTGGTATGCCTGCTTGTCATTGAATGAATGCAGCATCATCACCAATGTTATCAAAGGGTCTATCCACTTCCTGGATACGGGCACTTCCATGATCTGTGGGCCTGTGGTCGTTGCGCACGGTGCTACTTTGGGGATCAGGTCATGGTGTTGGTTTGTCATACTGAGCATGACGATCAACAGCAAAAATCCTGCATCGGTGGTTTTTGACCACTTAGATTTGGTTGGCATAACCAAAAACATTGGTCCAAATGCCATTCGTTCGATCATGCTTAAGGATATACATGAGCATTCTTGCAAGCAAAACATGATAAACATCCGAGTTGTTAGGCACTTACCCCATGTTACCACCAGATGTCGCCTGAGTCGCAACATGCACTGCTCAGGGAGGCTTCTTTGGACTCGGTCGCAGAGAATGGCATCGAAGATGTCTGGATCTTTTTGCTGAGGTCCGGGTGGGCAGCGATGGGCCGGGGCTTGCTGGAAACATGCTTGGAACATGGCAGATTTCAGGACAAACAGCTGGATAGGATGCAACATAGCAGATTTACATGCCTGATTTGCCATCCCTAAACCCATTTAAATTTACCAGTCAGCCATGAATCCAGTCATTTCTTTTTGTAAGTTGTGCCAATTTTCTGTAGGGATTCTTGGCATGATCAACTGGCAGATGGGATGGAAGTTTGGGAGCACCGGCGGTTGAGTAGATTCGGTGCCAAGAAGTGCATGAGTTGTGATCCACTGTCTGACCAACAATCTTGTATTATATCGATCAAATTTGATCAATAAGCATGAATCATCATTATTGCGTGGATAAGGTTAATAGCCATCTATTCATCAACACATCATGATTCATATTATGTGATGACCATCAATACTCTTTCATACGTACATTTGAATGATCCATAATTGATGATCATCCATCTAATATTATCCATATTTTGAATGGTACGTTCATTACTTGTGGTTATCCATCACATCATTGATGCGAAGACTCTAATTGCTTAGTTTGAAGAGCGCTTCAGCGGGCCACCAGATTTCATGCTGGGTTCAACTCGCAAAGTTCTTGTTGCTTAGATTCCCCTGTCATCCAAATGAAGTAAGCACATTGGTCCATTGTTAGCCATGAGAAGTCATAGATCATTATGAAAATCTATGAATCATAACAAAGGATGAATAATAAAGATACCATAAAATCGCCATTAAGTCCATTATTAGCCAGCCATAATATATAGAAATCCTCCTGCTCCATGATTCCAAGCGCTCATGAACAGGTGTTTCTCAAAATAGGGGCACCCCCCAATCATCCATGAACAACAATTTTCAGTAATAAACCAACCATTTTTCGGGGTCCCCAAACCGGCTCGAGAAACCATCATGACTATAGTTTAACCATTGTTGTTGGTGCTTATCCCCCACTATTGACCATGATGAACTACTAATTCACCAAACTTAACCACTAATTCACCATAGTTACCTACTAATTAACCAAAGTTAGCTACTAATTAACCAAAGTTAACCCTCGAAAATCACGATTTTCCATGGAGCTCCGCCGCTTCATCCCTGGGTCCTCCACGCGGTGACGCCCCCCGAGTTTCCGGAAGCGGAGTCCCGTGCGCCGCCGGCGCATCGACGAATGCCTCAAGGCATTGTCGGGTTCACCGAGGCGACGGTGCAGCGACGTTGCATCACGACTGGGGGCGCATCACCTCACTCTGCGGTTTGAACGATATAGGATTCATGATGATTAATATAGTCATGGGTAAATTGTGCAAACCGCAGAGTCAGGTGATGATTAATTGAACTATATTCATTAATTGATGATTAATATAGTCATGGTTGCATGATTAATATAGTCATGATTAATATAGTCATCAATGATCGATAAACGATCATGATTAATATAGTCATGGGTAAATTTGAATCATGATCATAATAACACTCAGCATCATTGGTTTTTTGCGATGTCAGGTGAAATTTGCCATTGCTATTACCACTTGCGATTATGATGCAAGCTGCTGGGGAGATCAGCAACAGATATATCCCAACCTGGGAGCCAGGTGTATCCGAGTCTTTTTCCTCAGGTGGATGAGAAGGCTCCAGGATTCCCAAAAGGTGCAGGACAGCTGGGTCCATTGATTGGTGGTCGGTTCCAGCTGGTTCACAGGAATCTTGAAGCAAACTCCGCAAGTCTTTCTCGCTGTGCAGCTGCTACATCTTGCCTCCTGGAAACTAACTATGACTAGGACATACTAGGACGACCCAGATCCAACATGATCCAACATGATCCAACATGACCCGACATGATCCAACATGATCCAGCCCCTGGAAACTGTGACCATGACCATGACCCAATCAATTCCTCGGGTCTCCCAAGTGCTTCCAGGACTTGCTGATGGACTCAGATGCTGAGTGTCAAAGCCTCCTGAGCCCCGACCCCGACGCTTCTCCGGCACCGACGACTGACTCCGCGCCGGCGCCTGCTGCGCCAGTTGCGCCTGCTGCGCCGGCAGCTGCAGTCAACCCCTTCGCTGCTGCGGCGCCGGGACCGGCTGCTGGGAATCCGTTCCAAAAGACAAAATTTGCACAGCTCAGCCCCAAGGTAGGGACCAGATGGGACCAGATGGGACCTGGGTGGGGTGAGGGTTCTTGTTTTTGTGAGTTGTAGATTGGAAATTTAGCAGGATGCATGCAGGGTAGGCATCACTGGCAATTGGTTAGCGATGGTCACTTGCATTGTTCACCCATCTCTAGGCTTGTGCCGGCAGCATGGCCTTCTCTGCAGCATTCGAAGCAGAACAAGAAAAGCCCAAGGGGCCTACGGCTACTGTGGTTGGCATGGCTCAAGGAGCCTATTCTGCTGCCAAGGAAACCAACCAAAAGTAGCTGGTTCTGTTGGGTTTCCAGAATTTTTGATCTAGTTTTAAAAGGGTTTTTGTGCAGTTTGAAGCAGTTTTTTTGCAGTTATTGCGTCTTTTTGGTAAACCTGAAATATCTGAAATGATTGATGGCGGTCAAACGTTATACTTTTTCCCCGAGTTTTTTCTTGCTGGTCGTTCTAGTGCTGCCTGGGTTGGTTTCAGGTATCAAATCACTCAGAGAGTGGGTCAAGGAGTTTCAACTGCCGCCCAAAAAGCCGCAGAATTTGAGCAAAAGCACCACCTGACTCAACGAACTGTGGATGCCACGCGCTCATCTGTGGAAGCCGCGCGGGATGCGAATAGAAACTGGGTTGGTGACTGTAGTATCCTGTGCCATTTTGGTTTGGGGACGTTTATCACCTAGGATGGTTCTTAAGTCGTTCAGATTTGGATCATGAAGCCATGCCTCATCCCAAAGGTACAGATCTCCCATGTTGCAACCTGCCAACCTCGGCGCTGTTTCCACTGAGGAAAGTACGGCGTGACGGAGAAGATCGGACAAGGCATCAGCACTGCAGCCACCAAAACGGTGGAGTTTGAACGTAACCATCAGGTGACATCTCGTGCCATGCAAGGTGCCAAGGCGTCAGTGGATGCTGCACGCGATGTGAATCAGAAGTATGGAATCACTGAGAAGATGGGCCAGGGTGCTGCTGCAGCCTATTCCAAGGCCCAGATTCCAAGGCAAAAGATAGGAACTCATGGTTTGAAGTTGGTGAATGACCGTGAATCGTCGTAAATGATGATTCGTAGGTTTGGATGGTGATTTCCAATGATCATTGAGAATAACATTGATGAATCTGGTAACTGACGATTCATAGTGAATACTTGGATGTGACATCACCAGTCAGGAACTGCGAACTAACAAAGGTTCTCATCAACATAAGCTGCCTCTGAACAGGGATCAATATGGATAAATAGGGTTTACTAACCATTACAGGGCTTGTTATAAGCCACCTTACAGGGTTCATAACCATTGTTACATCCCCTGGATCCAGCCCCCAGCATCCAGCCGTAGTGAATGTTTGTCGCTAGGTCACTTCTACGGTGGCCTCCAACGGTGGCAAGAACCCTTTCAGCGAGGCTCAACGGAACCCCTTCTCTGGCGCCAAGGCCAACCCGGGGAACCCGGCGAATCCCTTCAGAGCTTGATACCGCGCTTTGTTCGCAGCTGATCATTCTCTGAAGCTTCGGAAAGTTGCCACCTGATGGGCCACCTGATTGGCAGAGTGGCCACCTGAAAAGTGAGTGTTTTTTGTCGGTTTTTGGCGGCTGGGAAGGTGAGCACATGGGTGATCCGGAACTGAGATTTGCAACATGATCATGGGATGAGCGGATGAGAATGGATTTGGGGTTGGCTACAGATAGGATGTACGCGCCGAACAAGTGGTTGGAAACATTTGTTTGTTCAACCTCGAGTGCATGACATTTGTCCATTTTGGACCAAGCTCTACTTGACCTAAACATGTCTTGTTTCTTGTAGTCATTTATGGCTGGTTCGGGGTACCCCAACTTCTGTATATCCGGTTTTAGGAGCCACTTGCAGATCGATTGGTGTACTAGGGATTCCTTCAAGCTGAGCTTTCCCTTCCGCCGAGTGTCCAGTGTCTCAGTTGAATGCTCCCAGTTTTAACGGTTAAGTGTGCTAAGCCCAAGCAAAACCTTTTTTTTTTCAGGAGATTAAACTGCAACAATAGGAAATTACATTAAAGTGGTTAAGTAATAAGGGACAATAATGAACAACAATACTTCCCAAAAGCACCGTATGTGGCTCGAATCATCTCAACGACAGTATGACACATTATGATATCAACAAACAACAGGTCTTTTGTGCCGTTGGGTGTATCACTTCACGCCGGGAGCTCGATGTACAGACTTGCACAACAAGGGTGGTGCAATCAGCCATATGCTTTTGCTTTAGCCCCATCTGGGAAGCGTTCCCGGATGAATCTCAAGATCAAAACATCCTCGCAGCAAAACGGGTATCGCCTGTCATTGTGGAAACTGTGAAACCCAGGATGGAACGGTTCGGTTCGCAGCGTTTCGGTTCCAATCAAACATGGTTCGGCGGTTCCTACCACTAGTAAGTTCGATTGTTTAGATATTTGCATCCTAATCTCTAAAAACATCTCTAAAAAGACCTTTGGAAACAGTTGGACGAAGGTGTAGAGAGAAGGTGTAGAGATCCCACGACCTCACTCCCAAAGATGGGGTGAATGTCCAGACCGCCACCTGATTGATGTGAGTATTCAGATGGTGAATGATGGTGAACCATTGTAGGTAAACTTTCGGTTGATGATGACAAATGGTTGTTGATGAGTGATTGATTAGCGGTTGATAAGGGTTGATTGATAGTTCTGATAGTTGACAATGGTTATGCTTGGCTAATAAGCTCGATTGGAAAATACTGATTCGACCTGGGTCTGAACCCATGGTCCCTAAACATCACTGAGATTTTCCAAGAAGTGAACGAACACATGCAGCCAGGACATCCAAGCAGCACAGCTGTACACAGGCAACATTGGTGAGATGTGGTGAAGTAGATACCAAGAATGGCGATGTCAGTCAAGCAAGAATATGATAATATGTATGTATCGGCTGGGATGGCCAAACATTTTTCCAGATGGAGGGCATCAAAAATAGCACCTTCATGATCCTAAGCATAATCTCAACAAATCAATTCATTTCAAGGCTTTCCCAGCTTAGCTTGCCATGGGAGTACATGGAGCTCAGCAGCCACAAATGATGACCTGCTGTTTTGACACCAGCCACTTTAGACTGTACCCAACGATCAGTGTTCAACCATGGTGTGGAGTCGTCCACTATGTTAATCATAAGAACTCAACTGTTCACAATCAACCAGCATTCGTAACCACCAGTCATGTTGACCGTCCTACAAGCCAGACTCAAACTACAACCGTCATTCATCATCATCAACATCATCATCATCAACATCATCATCATCAACATCATCATCAACATCATCATCATCACCACCAAACCATCATTGAACCTTGCCTCATCCTTGATTTGACCATCATGAAACCATCACTCAAGGTCACAGCCTGTGCTTGACCACCTTCCACAACCTTAGTCAACCTTGTCACTGCGCCATTTTCACAACGGCCCAAGCACCGCGTCGCGCAGATTGAGACGGTGCAGGCCGAAATCAAGCGCTTGCAGGACAGGGCTGTGGTTGACCAACCAGGACGGGGGTTTTCTATAGGAACCTGGGTTACCACCATGGGTTTACAGGTCAACAGGTTTACCAACCTGGTTTACCAACCTGGTTTAGCAACCTGGTTTACCAACCTTCTTTACCATCGTAACCTGTTAAGCAACCTGGGTTGCAGTCCGGTAATTTGACATGGCTGGCTGGAAAATCAATACCTTGGGAAACGATTCATTGAAATGGTGGATTTTCCATTGCCATGTTGAATTTCCAGAGCGTACCACCTTGGCACTTGTGGCTAGTCACTGGTTCCCCAGTTCCTGCGTCCTTGATGAAAACCGCTCGAACCGTTTCGTGTCCAATCATCCACTTGGTTTTTGTCATTGGTCATCATTGATCCCAAAAAACTGGTTCAGGGTTTTATTGACATTTTTTATTTTCTGTAGTAATTATTAACCATGGTCGGTTGGCTGCTTCAACCACCAACCAGATCATCATTAATCCGCTTAAGTATCCAACCGAGATATCCAGTTGTTGAGTCACCAAGTGGATCATCCAGTGGGTCATCCCAACGACCAGGCGCACCCAGCAGCCCACTGGGCTAATCCACTGGTGTAGACCATCCAACAGGCTGAGCCAGTCCCGTGGGTTGGTCCAGGACCGAAAATCCGAGCTCTTAGCCATCCTGGGAATCGAGGACGGGGAAGTTCGGCGGTCTGAAAGATCTTCATCTTCACAGAAACAGAAAAATTGGTTTTCCTCCAAGGCATGTGTCTTTTCTTCGGATGAGATCATGAGTAGACTAGATTGACTAGATCTATGAAACCATATCAAACCTATCGCAGTTGAAGCATGCTGAAACTCACTGGAGATGTCACGTTGGGAAGCTGCCAGGATTCCTCGGTGGCCGGGGGCCTGGATCTGAAGTCGGAGAGATCAACGAAAGCCAACGACGAGTCGGAGGAAGAGGAGGAAGATGAGGTCCATCGGCGGCGAGCTGCGGTGGCTGCTGGCTCGGCACTGAAATGGGGGGTGCCACTGGCGGCTTAAGGGATTTGCAGGAGCTGTTATCGCTATCACAAACAACTAATATGAACCATCAATATCAACACTTCGAGTTAAGCGTTACTTGCAATCGTGATCAACCATGGTAAATCATATTGTTGGCCATGGTTCATTTCTATGAGCTACAAGTAGACGTCATCAGGAATGAATCATTACTGACCATCATCAACCATCAGCTCAACCATTGAATGAGCACAGCATAATCACTCATCAATCAAAAACCCGGGGAGGTTCCATACTGAACATTAGCAAGTAAGAAACGTTCTTCTCAAACATGCTTATCATTCAACCATGAACCGGTTCATGAATTCAGCATCAGCCAACAACCATCATGGTTCACCTCTTTAAACCTTCATCAACCACTAATGGTATCATTCGGCGGTCACAATCATTCACCATCATTTAACATCAGTAATAAGTTCTATAATTAGTTATTTTCATCAACCACTAGTGGTATCATTGGATGAACATCATTGAACATCAGCACTTATCTTCATCAACCACTACTAGTGGTACCCAGCAACCATCATCCATCATTACTTCCAACCCAGGAGGACGAACCGGAAGATATGCCCGAGCACTTGCGTCCCGTGCGGCCGCGGCAGAGCGTGTCGGCAGAGGCGGTGTTTCGACAAACCGCCGACGGGTTTCGAGGTGGGTCAAGAGGGAAACCATAGGTTTTTATTGGGAAGCCATGGGATTTCGGAGAGAAAACCATGCGAGTTTTGTAGGGAA
>VSDK01011317.1:347753-386483 GCA_009767595.1 Symbiodinium kawagutii | reverse complement strand
AAAGGGAGTGTTTGTAGGGAAACCATAGGATTTTGTAGGGGGAACCATGCGAGTTTTATAGGGGAAACCACATTAGGGAAACCATGGGACTTTGTATTGTTAGCAGTAATCACGGGTTACGCACCGGTGACTGGTGCTTCAATAGGCAAAAAAACACCACAGATGGTGAAGATTTCTGGTGCCTCATCGGAAAGGATACAGCGAAATTCGCCAAGAGATTTTGATCAAAGAATTTGAAGATTGATACTGTACTTCCACAAGCAGATCTCTTTATGTACTTCCTCTCTAATTTCAGAGATGGGCTTATCCCGTGAATTTTCATGAATGATCTCTCGAATCTCTAGTTATCCCATGAATTTCCCAAGCAAAATGGGAGCATTTTTGAGCGGCCTCAAGATGTGCGTTTTCTGGCTCCAGGCATATGGTGCCTGGAACCAAAAGGCCGCCTTCATCCCCCCACAGTGAGCAGCGGTTGCGCGGGCAGCGCGGGAGTGTGTTGATCTGTGGCCAGTTGCGTGGCAGAAGTGATGGGTTGCCGAAAGCTGCTAAGGTTGGTTAAGGTTGGCTGATGTTGGTTGAGGTTGGTACTGTTGGTTCAGGTTTGTCAAGGCTGGCTGATGTTGATTGATGCTGCTTCAAGGCTTGATTCGTCCTGGTGCCTGCCAGCAGTGAAGTAAAATGGCTTGCGCTGGCTCAAGAAACAGCTCAGAAGGGTCTCAAAGACGGCGAGGGGTACAAACCATGTTTCAAATCTGCTCCATTGCGCTGGTGATCCAGCTGGCCTTGGCAGAGACCAACTCCTGGGAAAAGCTCAGTCCCAGCGGTTCCTTGCCCACCAGCCGCTATCAACACTGCGCAGTGTGGTCAGACGACCTCCGGGGCATGTTGGTTTTTGGAGGCGACAGCTACAATGATGAGTCCCCCCGCTACCGTACTGAGAACGATTTGCATTTGTACCACTCTGAAACCAACTCCTGGGAAAAGCTTACTCCCAGTGGCTCATTGCCCCCGGCGCTCGAATCGCCAAGTGCCGTGTGGTCGAACGACCTCAAAGGCATGTTGATTTTTGGAGGCTGGGTGTCGAACGATTTGCACTTGTACCACTCCCAGACCAACTCCTGGGAAAAGCTCAGTCCCAGCGGTTCCTTGCCCACCAGCCGCTATCAACACTGCGCAGTGTGGTCAGACGACCTCCGGGGCATGTTGGTTTTTGGAGGCGACAGCTACAATGATGAGTCCCCCCGCTACCGTACTGAGAACGATTTGCATTTGTACCACTCTGAAACCAACTCCTGGGAAAAGCTTACTCCCAGTGGCTCATTGCCCCCGGCGCTCGAATCGCCAAGTGCCGTGTGGTCGAACGACCTCAAAGGCATGTTGATTTTTGGAGGCTGGGTGTCGAACGATTTGCACTTGTACCGCCCGATGAGGACTACAACTGTGACCACCAGCACGGGCACGACAAGCACTGGCACCAGCAGCACCTTTACCACAAGGACTGCAACCGTGACAAGCAGCACAAGCAGCACAAGGACTGCCACCAGCAGCACAGGTACCACAAGGACTGTCACCAGCAGCACGTTTACGACAAGCACTGCAACATTGCCCGCCAGTAGCACTGTCGCGACAAGGACCTGGATCTCTCAGTGGTATTTGCTACCGGCATTGCTCGGGTATTGGTGGATGTTTCAGGTTCCATCGTGAAACAAAAGGTGCTTTTGGATTGCGTGCGGCTGAGACGGGTGGCTTGCTGATACTGCTGAGAATGGTTGAAGCACCGGTGATGCACACAATCTCCTGCACTCAATGGCCGGGTTCTCAAACCAAAAAGGTTTGCCTTCACTTTGCATGGTTTCACCATACTTGGATGTGCAGCTCGGGTGATCTCCATGGTTATAAGCCTTGTAAGGTAGCTTGCAACTTGTAACCTCTAGAAACCATGGTTGGTGACCGCGTGCGAAGTGGGGGTGCACATCTAAGCATACTTCATCATACTTCGTTGCTTCTCTTTTGACGTTGCAAGTGCTGGAAGTGCTGGCATGACTTTGTGAAAACTGAGGTTTCATGCATTGACACCATTTCAGTGAAAATGTAAAACAAGGGACCGGCGCCGTTAACTACCTTGCAGTTTTTGGTGAATTGACGTTCAGCCGTGTTTGTGGGAATCATGTTTTTTTTTTTTGCAGTTTTAGTCGCTTTTCAATTACTGAGCTCATGTCATCCATGTTCAGATTCATTGCGCTCGGTAGTGGGTGTAAAAACATGCCCCACCCCCACCCTCCATGCCCTCACGTACCATCAACCTCCAGATGCAAGTGAATGGGAACATGCCCCACCCCCCACCAACCCTGCCCTCACATAGCGTCAACCTTGGGATGCAAGTGCAAGTGAAAGTTAACATGCCCCACCCCTCACCCACCTTGCCCTGATGTACCATCACCCTCCGGATGCAAATGCAAGTGATCGTTAAAAGCCGAAAACATGCAAAAACCACGGGGTACTTAACAGCGCCGGTAGCTGAAACAAACCAGGCAGCCAAGACAAGCATCGCTACGTAGATGTAGAGACAGAAGCAAGCTAGGAACACTGGCACAGCTTTTGCTCACTGTTCTTTGCCCTCCAAGAGGGAGGTGTCGACTTGGAACACTCGTTTCACTTCGTCTCACTTTGTTTCATCTGAATCGGCAGGTACTGACAGAAACGTAAGTCCGAACGTTTGCCTCGCTGGTAGTGTGCAGGCCTGTGATTCCTGGCAGGATAGGCTTGGTCATGCCGTACGCCATCAAGCAATCAGTAAACCGCCGTGATGTATCCATATATAGAACCATCAGGAACCATATATAGAACCATCATACTTCCCTTTTTCGATTGTTGTGCTGCGATGCCCGCTGCTGTCAACCATCAACCACCATCCTGAACCACCACTTTGCGGAACCGGTGGTCCAGGGCAACAGCACCGAATCTCCCCGCTGAGGAGATCGTCTCGGTATAGGGGACCACTAGGGGTCAACAGTCGAATCATGATTGATGTATGATGGCGAATAGCTGGAATATAAATTGGAATATGCATAGAATGTGATGGTTGATGATTTTGATGAAGGATGGAACCTCCATGGTCCAACGGTGAGGATTCACAGCGGTGGATGGTGCGCCCCAACAAAGCCCCAGACTTCATTAGCCTTGAGGGAAACCAAGGCGCATGGCGCTCGGGTGGGTGCGCCTTGTAACCTGAGGGGCGCAACAATCCGCAGCTGCGTGACTTGCGGGTTGCCATGATTGGGTTCCTTGGGATGCTGCAGGGGCACCTTTATTGATAGAGCTGTAAACCTGTTTTGCCATTTTTGTTAGATATTTGTGCATTTTGCGGGGCTGTTCATAGGGGATATCATCAAACCACTCTGGGTGTCATGTTTATTATGCTTATGGATTGGTGCTATTTCACTAGATATGCGTTTCTCTTCTTGTTGATTCAAAACATAGGTTTTTTACCCTAGGAAGTAACCTATACATGTCAGATCATGTGGTGGAAGCATCATGTCTTTCTCTTGGAGGGGAAATGGGCCAATTCTTGGTCGGCCAGATCTGGGTGTTTCGTTTTAAGCGCAGTCATCAACCATTGCGAATCATTTAGTGTATACATTTTTTCAACATTACTCATCATTCCCGTCTGAATTATCATCAGCCACACAGCCTGATG
Organism: Symbiodinium kawagutii; assembly: GCA_009767595.1. Classification (NCBI taxonomy): domain Eukaryota; class Dinophyceae; order Suessiales; family Symbiodiniaceae; genus Symbiodinium; species Symbiodinium kawagutii. The sequence goes on along the minus strand of VSDK01011317.1, from coordinate 382,786 downwards.
AATCACTGGAGGTTGCGCGTCGGTTGTCGAACATGGTTTTCCTAGTGATGATTTATGATGTTTTATAATGGTTGCTCCTATTTGTCGTACCAGGTATACCTGCATTTAACAACAAATATTGGTATATTAGTGGTTAAAATTCACAAACTGCGCAGTTTTGCCTCGCAAGGTACGAAAAAACTGCGGAGCAGAAGGAGCGCATCGAGAGGTGCCTGGCGCCCAACTTTTTGTTTCAAGCGCTGGATAAGAAGGCGCGGTTCCGGCGCGGTTCCACCGCCTGTGTTGCGCTGTTGATCTGCCATGGATCGATAGGGTAAGGGTATATGGGTAGAAAGCCACTATGGTAACAACTGATGGTGTCAGGAGTTATGTATATTCAGTGAGTTATATCGTAACCGCTTACTTAGGGGATCATCCAGCTTATAACTGGTAATAGGGGTAACCTTCAACTGCTGGATGTTCCCTTGTAACGATGGTAAGCTGTTGTTGTAACTGGTAAGATTCACCATGCTTCTAGGGGTTCATCAAGCTACTGCCAGTTCAGCTTAGCATCGTGAACTAGCCGAGAGATGCACATCCAAGTAGGTGATGGAAACAATCAGTCACGGTCAATAGCGGTTGAAGGTAAGGGTGAATAGTTTGAGGATGGTTGAGAATGGTTGATGACTACGGATGCTCGATGATGTTGATACTCATGGACTCATGGATGTCAATGGCGAATTCGATGGCAGCAGCCGCCCGGATGACTTGGGTGAGGACTTGGCAACCATCATCCTAGCTTTTCAGGCTCGGGCCCGGTGGATGGGAATTTTGCCCCAAGGTGTGCAGAACCTGGGACTAGTTTGGGGATATAGGTTTGTTTCGGCACCCTGCTACTTTCATTGTTGCATTTTTAAGGCAACACGGTGGGAGTCTAGTGAGACGAGATTTAAGACAATCGGCTTGAGTCGGTTGCCACATCAATGATTGCCTTGGGGGCAAAACAGGCAGGTAAACACAGCAGGAGAAGGCACCGTTGGAGAAGGTTGTGCTCCTGGTGGATTCACAGCTATCAGTTTCTTCCAAGCGAGCCCCAAACATCTATCTCCATTCGGCGAGTTCTCAGTAGCCTGCTGGAGGCACCTCCCGTTTTCATCCTGTATATTCATCACGGTTTATTAAAAACCAACCATTTCCAGCAGACCCCTACTTTGAGAAACCTCCAGTTGCAGCTTGGAGACGCCTGAAACCCCAAGACCCCCATCGCATCGCCAGGAAAAAACTGTTGAGCCGGGAGAAACTGTGATCCAAGAAGGCAGGGCAGCATTCCTAGAAAGCTATGGTGGACAACGCTCATGGTGTACCCCGGTTGGTTGGTGGTCTTTTGATGGGTGGTCTAAATAGGGATTTAGGATGATTTAGAAACATTAATGATGGTCAGTAATGGGGGATAATAAGTAACAATAAGGGTTTATCAACTACTGGTTGGTGGTTGGATTTGCATTTTTATTTTCCCTGGTACCAAATGGTTGGTTGGTTGACAAGCAAATGTTTCATAGGGGATTGAAAGCACCAACCACCTTGACTTTCTCACCATTCAATTTGCTACTGCACCTTCGCGAACAATCTTCCAATCTAGACTTTGGTGCGAAACCCATTGCTGCCATGAATACCTATGCAAATCATGGTGATTATGAATCATTATCAACTATTATATCGACCATTATCAACGATTGAATCATGGATTTGTGGCCCGGATGATGCCACGGCACCAAGCACTCCTCGCGGCGAACTCTCCATGCAGCCACCACTGAAGACCTCAGGGGACGATGGCCAGAGCATGTACCTCATAGAGGCGGGCAGTTGCTTGTAGCTGGGGCACTGCCATGGCCTGTGCCGAGGGGTGGCCATGGCCTTTGCCATGTTACTAGTTGCAGGTTGATACCATTTGTTGATACCATCTTACCGGTTGCTGGTTTGATTGACATCTTTATTTTCCCTGGTATGGGTTGAAGCGACCAACCAGGTGAATACTAACCGGCAATAGCAAATAACCATCAAAAGTGTCAATCACCATCAACAAGTTAATAGCCATCAATAATAGTAGTAGGGGTAAGAACCAGCAATAATGATCATCATTAGCCATCAATAGCCATTGTTAGCTAATCTCATAAATGCCCATAAATTCCTGATTTGATGGTAGATCACAAGCTATTTGAGGTAAACTGAGAGGTGGTATTTGAATATACTGTAGTACCATTATCCAGAAATCGTGGGTACACCCAACCATCCCCAATTGATTACGTATCATCAATAGGGAAACAGACAAGCTGTGGTGGTACATCATTTTTGGAAATCCCAAGTGTTGTAATTGCGTAGTTTATGCTGGGCTTTGCCAAGATCCCGTGTTCTCCCTTTTATGAGCTATTGATAGACACAATGTGCTGACAGATGATGCTACGTTCATCTATTTTCAATAACATAGTTTATCCATGTCAACCAATCGTGCCAGGAATTTGTTCAGCAGTATTGATCACGTATGTTTGGTTCCTTAATGGGTACAACTTGTAGCTGCATTTTCTCAGAAAAAGTCGGGTTCTCTTGGCGCATATCCCTGCAGTTTGTGTGCTACGTTGATGGATCTCTGACAGCGGTAGCTCCCAATCTGGGCACCGAAGTTGGGCGAAGCTTGAGGTTTCGAAATCCAAGGTTCGTGGCTGCATCCTGTGCAATGACAGTAATATGGAGAGCCAATGACAGCAACGTAGAGCGATTTTATGCCAAGAGGTAATGTTCAAGATGAGTTGATACCAAGATCCCACCAATCACCACTTGAAAGCCCATCAACTTTGGTGCTTGGGGCGTGGCTCCTGTTCGTGGCCTTTGAGGAGGGAAGTGCCGAGTGTTTCAAGCTGCAGAATGACGAGCAGAAGCTGGTGAAGGTGCTGGACCCTGGTGATGGTCAACATGGGAGCTCCCATGTTGATACATGTTGACACGCATGTGTGCATAGAGGTATTAACCATCACTGTAGGTCACTGATGGTCAACATGAAACCTGGAACTGATAATAGTGGGTCACCATGGGCCACCCATGATTTTTTTCAAAGCTCACTGATGGTCAACATGGGAGGCCGATTCGGAACCGAGCTGCCACGGGGGACTTGTGAAATTGCTCGTAGTTTGGATGTTTTGCATCAGGTGGTTTGTCAAAATAGGGGTACCCCTGAATCATCCTTTATTAACCACTTACAGCAATAGACCAATCGTTTCTCTGGGAATTGACCCACTTATAGTAATAGACTTCTTAACCACTTATAGTAATAGACCCTATTTTGAGAAAGAAGTGGTTGACCCACATCCAAAGCCCCTTTCTTGCATTCGTCAGTGCTCAGCCCCGCTTGCAGACCTGCTCTGCCGGAGACATCTTCGGGGAGCTCGCCTTGCTTTACAATTGCCCAAGGGCAGTAGGGGGCCCCATGTGCAGCAGCGCCACAGTTAGACTGTGCTGTGTTGATTCTTCAGCTCACATCATTGAGATATTGTGACTGCATTCTTGGTGCGTGAATAGAACACTGTTATCTTGACATTTGATACATGAATAAAATCAAACATATTGATAGAATATAACTATGACGTTTCAGATCTATGAGTAAACATATGAAAACATGAATTGAATATTTGGCGTTACCAGCATTTAGTAGAAATGATCATAGATCTGTAAATCTTTTGTGGTATTTCTACTGAATCCAGATAATGAATAGATTAGTGATTTACAGATTTGTGATCATAGATCTATTGGTATTTCTACTAATAAGTCATATATAGATCTGTAAATCATTGCTCTTTCTAGCTACTATGATCCATGGATCATAGATCTGTCGAGGCCACTGTGATCTGCAAGGAGAAGGGCACCCTGTGGGAATTGGACCGGGAAACCTTCAACAACATCGTGAAGGATGCCGCGGCGGGGCGGAGGGAGACGCTGGCGCACTTTCTGAAGGAGGCCTGGGGAAGGTCTGAGGGAAGCTGAGGGACATGGCAGTTGGACTTGGCTTCGATGCATTTGATTTGCGGAATGATTTTAAGCACAAATTTGCTAAAACTCAAATTTAGACATCTTTTGATTTGTTTTACAGAATGTTTTGCATGTTGAAGCTTCAGTTGTTTGAAGTTTCTTCGGATTTTCCATGTTTTTTTAAGGAAAATCGCCTGACTTGCCTTTTTGGAGAAGTCATTTGCAACCCAAGATGCCACGGGACGGCCCGGGACAACGCCTGGTGCCTGGGCCCTGAGGTGCCTCTGTTCAGCAGCATCGACGAGTACGAGCTGATGACCATAGCGGATGCCATGAAGGTCGTCCTCGTCGAGGAGGAGGGCACCGAGGTCATCAAGCAGGCGACGGCGATGGCGCTGGTGGGCCTGGGGCTAAGGGCCGATGCTCCAGGGGTCGGGTGGAAGTGCTGGTGGCTGGTGCTGGTGGCTGGTGCTTGGAAAGGAAGGAAGGACTTGGACAGGGACCCAGCAGGGCCCAGGTTGTGCCAGGCAAATTTCTTTGGACAGGATCTGTTCTTAGGGCTGCGAAACGGTTTCAAGCGGTGTTGAAGTCAATCAGTACTCATCAATTGATGGTCATTGTGACGTCACGATCGCTGGTTAAAATGAGTGCAACCACCACTTAAACATGAGTTTATTGAGCTAAGGATGGATCATGAACCATAGATTAACCATCAATCAATCATCATTGTCAATGAACCATCATCAATCAACTACCTCAATTCACCATCAATGAACCATCAAGTAACCATCAAGTAACCATCAAATAACCATCAATATCACTATATGTGTTAAGCGGTTTTCATGGTCTTAGCCCAGTCAACCACAATCCTTAACCATGCTTAACCATACTTAGCCATCCTTAACCATCCTTAGCCATCCTTAGCCAGCTTAGAATGCCTATCGGCCCTGTATCACCAGCTTCGCTTCAGCGTCAACGTAGGGCGATTCGGGCGACTGCTTCTTCATCGTCATGGAAGGCGAGTGCGTTGCGATGAAGGCAGGAAAACATGGGGAAACATGGGGAAACATGGGAAAACGTCGGGAAACATGGGAAAGCACGGGGAAACATGGGAAACCATTGGAAAAAACTGTCGTCAGTCAGATGACTACATAACATGACTTCCAAATTTCAAGTGCTTAGACTTTCAACAATCTTTCTTTCAACCGTTGGAATGGTCGAGTTTTGCAACTGTGGATGGATCCTAACCAACATGGAGAACATCTCAGTACCGCAATGCACTTGATAATCTATGACAGTCCACGAACATATAAAACCTTTTATACAAAAATGTAGTATATGAATACCTTTTTATGCTACATGAAAACATATATACAAACCTAAAACACACACATTAAACATGACACATGCGCCTTGATATTGCATGGATGGAAAAGCCACATTAGCTACATGGCTACATGAGCCATGAACCATTTGAAAAACCATGGAAAACCTAAAAACACGAAAAAAACTTTGAAAAAACCATGAAAAACCTATGCAAAACCATGGAAAAACCCATTAAAAACCATGGAAAAACCCATGGAAAAAACCCATGGCCGTTGTTTGTTTCAGGCCTTCGTCGAAGGTCAAGATCCCCAGAAGGTGATGACTCATAAGGCGCGGCGCCGCCCAAAGATGCGAACACGTGCACGTTGCTGCGCCCAGCACGTTGGTTTAATGCTTAGGGATCCATGGTGATGGCTGGTACAGGTTGGTAGGTTTAGTGGTTGATGATGTGGTTGCTGGTTATGGTTGACTGATGTGGTTGATTACTGATGATGGATTTTTGTATGGTTCATTGATTAGTCAGAAATGATTTTGGTTCAACTGTTAAAGCATGAATGGTTAAGAGATTGAAGAGTTACTGGTTCGTGATGATGGGTTGGGAATCGGACACCCATCAGCCAGCTGGACTGGTTTTGGTCGGTATTCATTGTCATTTACCATTTTTAGCAACCATGAATATCAGTGGGTAGTGATTGACCATTGACCATGGTGATCAGTAGCCGTTGATAGTTCCCAGTTGATCTTCACTAGGGATTAGTGGTTGATGATTTGATCAAGGCTACTATTGGAAACCATGACCAATCATAGACTATCATGGACGGCCACCAGCAAGCACCATGAATGGCGAATCATTTCGCGCCTTCCTCTTTTCCATTGTCAGTGCCAACGGAGGTTCATCCTGTTCACAAGGGGAAATAATCGCACTAATGAGTTTATATGGGTATGTGCCAAAATAGATAAGCCAATCACCCACCGAAAAAGATCATTTTTCAAACAAAACCACTTTTTTGGGTACCACTATTTTGGCACATACCCATATGGGTGTTTCTCAAAACAGAGATGCCCCCAGTGATCACCCAATATCCGCCATAGCAAAAAACTCCAACCATAACTTTGCTGAAAAGGTATCCCTTCAAGATATGTAGACCTCACCACAAGACATGACCATTCTGTGGGTGGATTCTTGGTGCATTTGGATGACGCCAACTGCTTGGGATGCTGAGGTGGGCGACTACTTCGGGGAGCTATCGCTGATTTCAAACGCTCCCAGGGCAGCCAGCATCGTGACATCGTCTTCCAATGTGCAGGCGGGGCAAGGCGACGCCAGGAAGCATAGCTTGCTGCTGGCAGCCCATGGGAGCAGCATAGCATTGGTTCCTGCTGGTGGATGGTTGAGAATGCTGATAGTGATGACAGTTGCTGATTGTTGATCGGTATAGTGATGATTATGTGCTCATGATGTATAGTGATGTATGGTGAATGATTAGTGCTAGAATCAATCATTGATGCTTAGTGATGATGAAATTGAATGAAATTGAATGATGGTCGTTGATGACTAAGCATTGTAAAGCATGATTGATCATGCTGAACAGCAGAAAACACCTCGTTAAACGCTTGCAACCACCTTAAGCTTTCCTTTCGCCAATGATTATTTGCTGCGACCAGATGATCATATTCGACAATCATTAATCCTCGTTAAAATGAACCATGATGAACGGTGGCTAACCGCGACGAGCAGCTATTGACCATCAACCAACCATCATTTCGCCATCATTCAACCAGCAATTATTGATCATTCGACCATCATCAGCGAGCAGCTCTTCACCATCATCATGAACCAGCATATTTCCCAGCATATTTCCCCTAGGATTCATTCAGCATCAACATGGATTAATGGATCATTCACCAGCTATGAACCACTATTAGTTTACGAACCACTATTGAACCTATAAACCATGGATTAATAGTCCACTATTATCCACATTTATTTTACCACAATTATCCCCATCTTATCCACCAGCTTCCAAGCACGAGCTTCCAAGCGTCGATGCGAAGCTCAGCTGCTCAGCTGCTGCGTCAGTTGATGTCCATGGACCGCAAGACCTTCAAGCGCCTCATGGGTTCTATCGTGGACATCCTGCGAAGGGAGGCGACCCGTGGGACCCGTGGAGGTGACCCATCCATGGGATGACGGCCCGGGCACCCGCCTGGGATGGTGACGCAATGAGGTTGATGGTTGATGACTTTACGATGGTCAAGGATGATTTCTGAGGGTTGAGGGATGTTAAGAGGATGATTTATGATGGTTAATGACAGGTAGTTGTTGATTATTAAGCCTGATTTATGATTAGTGATGGTGAAGGGAGATTGATGGATGATGGTTTCACCAATCCCATGTTTTGGGGTGATTTATGGAGGCAGCTAGGAGAAGTTCAACCAAAACTATTGCAACTCCTGGCTGTGTGAGGCGGTTCGCTATGACACGCCCTGTCAGAGCTCATCGGGAGTTTGATCTCTTGGCTCCCCGAAGTGATGGCAGAGTGCACACGTGTTTGTGCTGCCGAGTTGGTGTTTCACTCAGATCGAATGAGTCAGTGGTGTGTAAAAAGACGAGTGCGATGATGGAGTTTGACGCAGTACCGTGTCAGAACTTGGCCCTGTCAGTGGTGTACTTCCCCCCAAATGGGAGTTCTTAGATGCCAGCGACGTGTCTTGGTGTGACCGTGAGACCGCCTCCCTAAGGAGGGAATCCCGCACCGCTGGTAGAGTGGGAAAACTCAAAAAAAACAGCTCTAAACCCCACCACTAAGGTCGCAATGCTTTGGGAGGCCACCATTAGTAGACTAGCCCATTGTTTTCAGCAAGTTGATCATGCCTACCGCGCGAAAAATTCTCAAGATTGCAGCTGTTCTGAGGAGAACAAAGCAGACAGGATTTCAAGTTCATGGTATTGCTGATAGCAACGAGGTATCAATTAGTTAGTCATTAGGAACCATGTATTAGCATGTTATTGGCCATCATTTACCATTTTCCAAGCGTTTGTAAACCACGATTGACCAAGCCAAACCATCCAGCATTGCAAAGCCTGCATTTTGGCATCTTGCCAAGTTATTTGTGGCAACATCACCATTCACCATAAAGATCGCCCAATGAAATTCCATCATCCATCCACAACCCATCATGAATCAACATTGTCGCCATAACTGACCATCATGAGCCGCATACTCAACCATCAACGAACAAGCAATGTGAAGCACTTCATTCGGTTTTTAAGCGTCAAACTGACCATCATTGCCATTGATATCCATTGATCAATATCATTCAATTCCCATCCTTAGAGTAGTTTCATCCTAATTCCTATGTTTAAGCATCAATCAAACTGACCATCATTAGTCGCATCAATACCATTCAATACCCATCATTCGTCGTTCACGCCGCGTGAATCGCAAGCCACCACTGGTGTTCCACCATGCGCCACGTGGCGACCCCAAGAAGTTGAGTGTTCCAGGGTCGATCTGATGATGGTTGCAGTTCAAAGCAAGGCTTCAGATTGGTTTCAGAGACTGGATGATGATGGTTATTAATTATGATTATGATGATTTGTTATTGGTTATTAGTGGTTTCAGAGAAAAGTTATTAATGAATTAGACCTAATAACCATCGGCATTCATCATTAATAACCATTGGTATACTGGTTATTAATGATGAGTACTGATGGTTGAGAGGTTCCATAATGGTCCGGCAAAGGTTTGCAATAGGCTTTTTTATCCGTGATGTTTGTTGAGGGTGAATTGCATTGTTGGCGATGGATTGGTATGTGACGTGATCAACATAATGTCAGGTTTCGCAGTGTTAATGATGTTTGATCACCTTTGATCCCATTCAATGTTGGTGAACGTGTAGATTCACTGCCTCAAGGTGATACAAATCATGGTGCTTATCCTACAACCACCTTGTGGTGGTTTTTTAAAATGGGGTTACCCCCAAAAAATGGTTGGTTTACTATGGTAGCTGGTTGGCAAATGTTGACAATGGATGATTTGGGAGGTCCCCATTGTGAGAAAGCACCATGTACCAATCTGGGTTGCCCAGGCTGTTCGAACATCCCATGAGCCATGGTCATCTCACTGAGGCTGTACAATGGACTGCCTTCCAGGATGCCGGAGTCGGGGCCACCGGTTGGGAGATGATGTGAATGAAACAAGCTGCTTATCAACCCGACTTATTAGAAAAGGAACCACGACTTGCTAGAGGAGGAACCATTATTTAACTATTAGTAGTTGAACAACCAGTAGTAGTTGAACAACCCTACCATTAGAAGAGGAATGCACTATGGTTAGTTCAGCATTATTCAACCATTTGTTGCGCCTTTACCCAGGCTACAGCGCCCAACGCCGCCGGGCCTCCGAATGAAATGGCGGAGGCGGGGATTGCGGTGCTCGCTGCTGATGATGGAGTCGTGGTTCGTTACTGGTGGTGATAAGCAGAGATGGATCAGGTTATTAGACGTCAATGGCAATGATCATAGTGGTGACCTGGTGTCATGGTAACCATCACAACGTGATGAACAAATGGTAAATAAATAGATAAACATTTGGCATAACTATGGTTATCATTGTTAGTGGTAACCAATTTGATAAACAGTCATAGTCATAGTCATATCATTAGCCATGATAACCAATAGTCATAGTAAAACGAAGTCATAGTCAATTTGATAAATATTGTCAATGGCAATGATCATAGTCATGTTGATAAACCAATTTAACTATGTCATAGTCAAACCATTGTCATTTGCCATGACTTCGTTGTAGGCCGCCGCCCAATGGGCTCGTCACGCCGCCTTCACGTCGTCGCGCGCGGCGCAAGCGGCGCAGTACGCCGCGCAGCAGGCGCCAGCACCGTGGCACCGGCGGAGAGGGTCGCCATAGCGGAGCCCCCTGCAAATGGCTGAGATTTTTTGGGGATCCATGGGGTGAAGTCATGGTGGTTGAGGGGTGAAATTTTGGGTGGAGATGGTGAGGGTGGAGTTGGATGGGAAATTCTAGGGATATCGGAGGGAGGATGATTGGGAAATCATAGGGAATCGTAGGAAAATAATGAGTAAGCCCAGGGGAATCATAGGGAAATCGTGGGGAAGATGATGGTTAACTTTATCTGAATAATGATGGGAAGCCAATTTGGAAATCATATGGAACACGATGATCAATGGTGGTGATGATGGTGAATAATGAATTGTGATGGTGGTGATGGTGCATAAAGGTACTATGACCATGACATGTGCAAACATATTTAGCAAAATAAGATGATCCTTTTGGCGATGCATGGTTGTTACCAGCAATAAAATATATGGCTGGTTTGTTGGTTAGCTGATGTTATGATGATCATGGCGAAGCAATGGTTAAGGAGTGGATGACTGGTGGTTGATACTCCTCCAAAAAAGCAGCAATTTGTGGCAACTATTTGGGAGTTGTCCGGAAACCCACATAATAAGATATATGGGGGGATGTTTGACTAGGGCAGCGCGATTGGAAAATGCTGCATCGCGATTGGCCGGCGATTAGACGGCGATTTGCCATGTTGGAATGCATAGAAGACTGGATATCATTTTAGATATCTTTGTTCTTGAACATGCCAACACACTAACAGCAATCCAATTCCTTTTTGCTTATGGAAAGTTTCATTTGACAGCAAAACGGGAAGACATACAACCCAATCCGCGATTGGAGCGCGATTGGATCGCGATTGGACGGCGATTGGAACCACCCCCAGCTTGAGCAATTGTCCAATTCCGTCTCTCTTGTGTTTCCCTTTTTCTTTCCCTTTTGGAGGAGGTATGTTCAAAAAAGGTCCCGCGGTTGGAATTACTGGGACCGCGGTTGGACCGCGATTGGCCGGCGATTGGGTTTGCTGCGGATGAAGTATTTTTGAACAACCCCCATTTGCATTGTATGTTCTATTATATATTGCTAGCAGCATGTTTCATAATCAATGGTGAATAATGGTGAATATATGTTCATTGCCAGCACTCTGTTTAGTGCTACGGACTGATGTCTACATCGAATTACATTCAGTTGGATAAATCCCACGACCTTCACTGACGCTACGTATTGCTTATTAGCTCACTAATATCCATCTTTAATCGGTTGTGGTATCGTTGTATATAATCAGCACTATCAATTCCTGGATATTTCCTGCAACCAAATCCCAAGAGTTGTGATCACAATTTGGTCCTAACAGTTGTACAGTTATACAGTTTATCAGTCGCAAGAGTTATGCAATGTTACACAATTACATCATGTTTGATAATATATGTTCGACCTGGAATATCCCGATGGTAACCTAGATATGACAAATAATATGTGTGTCTAATCCTCCTTATCATGAACCAACATGCCATGCGCTAGGCACAAATGGCTACGAACTCCGCGCAAAACGTCACTGCCTCAGATCCGACCGTTGATGGAAAGGTCGTGGTGCTATGCTTGGGCAGTGGCTTGTATTTGATCCATGGAAGTCCAGGAAATCCAGGAAAATTGGCAGCTATTTTTTACATTTTTTTGACCAAATGGTGATGTTTGTGTGATCATCAATGGGTGAGTTTGGCATGGTTCTGCTGGAATTCCTAGGCCATGCTACCTGAAAACATGGGTACCTTCGAGGGAGAGGTTGGTGACCATGTTGGTGAAAGCAGCAGGTGTGACATGTTGAACATGCATTCATGACACCCCACGGTTTCCTGATGTCTCCTGGACACCTGACACAACCACATCTCCAGCCCCAAAAAATTGACACACAGGAGCTGTAGATCCATCCAGCTCACGAGTGTGGCCCAAGGCAGTTGCACAGGTGAGTTACTTGATGAACAACCCTGACCTGCGATCTGCCGCTGTGACTGGGCTGAGAGAGGTGATGGCTGGTTGGTAGTGACCATGGTGCGGTTGTGGAGTGAAAAAGGTGGCATTTTAGGTCTTTGTGAGGGCATGTGTGTCTTGGTTTCATTTTATGCATGTTTGTTGGTATTTTATCCACTTGATTTGCATTTTTTTGTTTTTTTTGCTGAATTTTTGTGGCTCAGACCGGTGGAAAGCCTTCCCTGTGCAAACCGTGGATATTTTTTTCTTGGCTCAGAGACAAGCCTCGCAGATCTTTGTTTTTGCTGGGTCTGATTCTGCAAAAAATGGATCGGCTAGTGACACTAGTGATTGAGTTGCTGCACCCGCGCCTTGCGTATGTTGCTGACCATGATTGAGTACCCTGCCCCAGGGATCCCATCATTGAAGCGAGTTATTGTCGGAGAATTGATCAGGTTGCCAGGCACTGAGCTTGATTCCAAATTTCGCACCTTTTGGAATGAAGGGGAGCAACAAGGGGACAAATCCAAAGTTTATGTATGTTTTGCCTAGGGAGTTCTCCTTTTTTTGCACAGAAGTATCTAATTCGTGACAATCACTGTCATGGTCACTTAAGCATCTGTATTGCTGAATCATTGGGACTTAGCACTCTTACCACTGGTATCGATTCATCCCCACTTTTCAAAATCTGATTTCTTTCAACTACCACCTTTCGCAGCACCAAACCATACATGACTTTCAAATGTGATTTCTTTCAGCGACCAGAAAACTATCAAATCTGGTCCTTTCATGTCCTTTCAACCCACACATGACTATCAACTCTATCAACGACAATCTACCAGCCAGTACACTTGGTATATCCCCTATTATTGGGCTATTACCCTTGTTGATGGTTAACCGATAACTATTGCAAATGGTTCACAGATTACTAATGCTAATAGTTAATGGTTTATTACCCTTGTTAATGGTCATTAATGGTATTATCCCCCATTATTACCCTTGTTAATAGCCATTCTTAAGCCTCAAAAACCATCCATAACCGTCCCCAGAGGTCCGAATCGTTCCCGAGGCAGCGAGCCTGGCAGATGAGTCGGGCAATCTCTGTGCGTCACCTGCACTGATCTGGGCCACCTGCAGACAGGTGCCGTTTCGATGGCGGATGGGATGGCCATGTCGTGAGGTCCGGTGCTTGGTGGGTCTCAAGCCATGGGGGAAGCCCCAGGTTTTTATGGTTGGTTTATGATCATAAATGACTCGTATTGGATGATTTAGGGCACCCCAATTTGAGGACGATTTTTCGCAAAACTGGCAGCGGTTCATTGAGGTGGTCTACCAATTGTAACACAATAAGTAGGCGCCATGAAAATGATGGAGGTTGTTTGGGTTTCATTGAATGATGGTACTATCTGAATAGCAGTTATTGGTTGACTATGGGGGTCAATAACCAACAATGGCTGATGGTTGTTTGAATGCTTTAAGCATGTTGTATTTCGCCCTGATTTGGGGAGGCTTGGTCGATTGAGAAATATTTTTAGGATGGCCGCCACCACCACCATGAAAAAGCCGTCATTGATTAACATCCATTCAGTAAGCACTGTTGACCATCAAATCCAGTCGACGCTTTCCGAGATAAGGGGCACACGGAACCCACTGAGCGGCACGGCAGCGCTGACGTTGTCATCACCGCTGGGACACCGCGCCAGGTGCTTGAGCGGAAGGACCGCAAGGTCCAGAGCTTCATCTGACATGGCTGTGGTTTGCCCAGCCCTGGTATCCGTTCTGTGAAGATCCCATAGATCAACCTTAATCAACATCAATCAAGATAAATCTTCTGTGAACCTCCCATGAATCAATATGAATCAAGACAAATCGGCAAATGGGGTTTGATACCCGGCTGTTGAGATCTGAAGGACTACATGCAACATCATCCAACTACCATCTACCCATGGTTGTTGGTAGGGACCCATAGCCATCGTTGTAGCCCACGGTAGCTATGTCAATGACCGAACGGCGCTGTGTCGCAAAGTCGACACGACACCTGACGAGTGCCCCAGGCGGAAAGCATCAGCAGTCAAAATGGTTGAGCCTTCGAATTGTGTGCTCTAAAAGTAGCCTTTGGCCTTGGATATCCAACCCAAGTTACTACCATAACATAGAAGCAGACTGCCAAAATCTACCCAGGTTATAGCTACCAAATCAATATGAGTAGCACCAACCATCATTAGCAATCAGTCAGTGACAAATATGAACCAATGATGAGCTAGGTGGCTTACACCCACTAACTGAGATATTAAGTGTTTTTAGTGTTTTGGGATGAGATGGATTTACCAGGTATTTCAATCAAGGATCCACAAGCCACCAAGGGAACCATTCATGACGATCACCAGGTCATGAGTCGCCCAGCCACCGTAGCTCTGGCTCTACGACTCGCTTCACAACTCGAAATGGCGAAGACCAAACGCTTCGGGAAGGACCGCGAAGCGCAGTAAGTTACAGAAGCGCAGCAGCACCGCAGTCAGAAACTTGTGCAGCTGCATACACCAGGGGTGTTTCATCAATGTTTTCCACATTTTTCCCGCACGCCAATTCTTTCTTCCAAGGCAATGGTTGGTTTGTTTCGTTGAAATCGATATGGTGATCACCAGCTGAAGCCAACGAAAGCCTAACTCATTGGCACACCAGCACCACGGGGGATCCCAGTGCGCCCCGGCTCCGAACCTCTTCCAAGCTCGTGGCCGTTGCTGGGAGGCCATTGTCGCAAGCTCAGCGCTCCACAGCGACATGACATGCATCGAAATGCTGGTAGCTGCTGCGCACTCAACCAATGAACAGGATATGACCAGTGTATCAGGGTTTTAAGTGATCAATTTGCCATGAGTGGGTTTGAATTGGTCCTTCAAAAAACAATTTTCCATGTTGGTTTTCCAGGGTTATGTGGGCTCATCAACATGGAAACCTTGTCGGTAATGGAAAATTGTGGATAACATGTTTTCTATGGGCATGTTTGGAGGTTCGATATGGATAGATATCATTCCAACCGGAAGACATCGCTGTTCATCTTTCTCGTCATTTCTCGAGTGAAGTGCTTAAGGCCATGGGACAAACCCAAGGCATTGAAGAAGGAACGCCGGCTGGGCTGCTGAGATAGTTTCCCTGCAAATGGTGGATTTGCCTCATGTCAAACTACCCTAAATGAGAAGATTTTACCGTGCAGTAACCCATGGTGAAGAATCAGATAGCTCCATGGTATATAATATATATAGATATACCCTTGTCAATAGTTGGTGGTACAGCACGCATGGTTAATGATTGGCGGTCTAGCTATCCTCTTCATATGTGGAAACTAAAAACCCTGAAACGGTACCTTCATCAAACAGAGCAACGGAAAATTGTCATTTCCAACCCTTTTTTTCTACAGTGACTGTGGGTGTAATTACCATGGTCAAAAAGACGCCAGAGTTGCTACTTCGGAGTTCGCATGAGTTATCGTGAGTTCGCTGGTTGATAGCAGTTCTCCACTGAGCTGTGCAAGTGTGGTTGCAGAGATGCTTGGAAGGCTGGCTCAAGGACTGTTTGAAACCAATCAGTGGTTATGAATGGTTTGGAATGATCGCTTATGATGGTCAAGGAAGGTCATACAGGAATCATGGAGTTGTAAATGCGTGTAAATGTTGCGGATTCCAAAGTAAATTATCGGAAACACATTAGCACTTGAGCCACAACTCAACCGTTTGTTAAATGATTGTCTTTTTGTTCTTTGCATCCCACGTTTGAGGTCTGGCAAGATCAACATTCAATTGGGGTACACACACGTAATTAATTAAGATCAACAGACACCCAGCAACAGATTTGCATTGATTGGCGGCTGAAGCACCAGCTTTCCTCTGGTCAAGTTGCCGTTTTGGTTGTTGAAGCCTCGCCGGTGCCAAAACATGGCAAAACAAATCAGCATTTTGCATGACAGTTCCGAAGATGTTACATCATTTCGAGTGGATATAGGAGCAATGGTGAAGAATGCTGGTTGGGCTTGGGGATCCCAGGCCTCCATAGATGCCATCAGGGCTGGCCCGGGATCGATCGCAGGAACTCCTCCCATCACTCCTCCGGAAGTGGAAGTCAATCGCCGGCGGAAGGCCCGCCAGATCAAGATGATTAAAGTGGCTGGTGGTTGGGAAGGAGCAAGGCCAAGAGCCAGGGGTATCCAGTGCTTAAAGGGGGAGCCAGGCCAGGAGCTACCAGGGGTGACCAAATGGTGGAATAATATTGAAATTGTTCATTGCTCATTAATTGATGGCTAATTTGGATCATCTGATTGTTGGATATTGCTGGCAATGGGCTAGTTGATGGTTAATTAATGACTGGTTAATCGATCGTTGGTGAATGGTCAATTGGTTCTTAATGAATGGTTCAAAGGGGATGTCAACCACAGTCTAGCTGTTGGTTTCAAATACCTATCCAGTTCCGGTCATGCTTGGATTCATACTCGGGACGATCGGTGATCAAGTGGACATGATCAACCCTAAAGAAAGGCAACTTGGTTGCTTCTGGGTAGAACAATTTAAAGCACCTTAGAATATCTTAGATTGTTGCCCTCTGTTGACGCACACATTCATGTAGAGTGTTGGCTAAAGTAGGCCATGTTTGTTTCATATTTCCCACTATCATTTTTTTGTAATTCGTGATTATTAATGCAATGATACCGTCATAAATCACCAACCATCCCTAACATAGCGAAGTCTTATCAACCAACATCAACCATCAATCACATTAATTAATCTATTTAATCAGCATAGCCAGCCAACATCAACCATCAACATTTGGAACCCGCAGGAGTTTCCTTCGCCAGGACTATTTGCATCGCCTGGGAATCAAAAAGGATCAAGAGCCAAGAACTCAGTCATCAGTTGAGGCTTCGTTGGAGTTGAGCAGCCAAACAGAACTGCAGTACTGCCAGGTGATGCTGGAATCATGATCCAAGCTGGCTGAGTCAAGTCCAATGGCTTGCAATGTGGTTGTCAAGGTAATCCAAACTCGTAGGTCTATGTCATCCTACCCTTCCAGTTGCCAACTTATGATAGGTCACCATCCCTACGCCAGGGGTTCCCTGGTTATAACTGGAAGGTTAGGGTCATCCAAAGACTTCGCCATTCACAAACTCCAACAGCATCATCGCAGCCATGCTAGGAACTTGCTGTGCCGCGGCAGCAGGTAATATCAACTGGAACAGCAGCAATAGGTGATACAATATACAAGGATTAATGATGGTACACCAGGGGCCAGGGGTACAGGGTTGTGACCCGCAGCCATATGTCAAAAATAGCAGAAATA
This sequence comes from Symbiodinium kawagutii, assembly GCA_009767595.1. Taxonomy (NCBI): domain Eukaryota; class Dinophyceae; order Suessiales; family Symbiodiniaceae; genus Symbiodinium; species Symbiodinium kawagutii. Next base: position 365,285 of record VSDK01011317.1, on the reverse strand, counting down.
TCGGAGAGACCATAACCATATGAAAATACATACCACATTGAAATGTATCAGAAATATTGAATATTCCATAACATACTGTGTGGCTTACAGCCACTAACTTTGGTACTGGTTTTGGGACTGCTTTGATTTTCTGATTTACCATATCCTCACTATATGAAAAGTAAGCCTTTAGCAAGGGATCCATGATTCACAAAGCATACCAATGAAATATTCCCAAGATAGACCATAATCATAACATAATCATACCATAATCTATCGCATAAGATACCAACGAGAAACAATACCCACCACCATGCTTGCGTTGTATGTTTTCGCGCCTCGCGCCCAGCATTGGGAGTGCAGGAGCTATGCGGCTTTCCATCCTCCAACGAAGGCTGCAGAGGCACAGGGGCTGCGCATTATTTTTCCTGTGCAAGGAGGTTGGTGAGGTGAATGATTGGATATGATTGGATGATTCATGCTGCTTGATGATTCATGGTGATAACTTTCACGGTGGTATCCATTTGGCCGATGCGTTCACCATGCTTGGCTTCTGCGGTGATGTGCATGCGCGGCAGTCAAGGCCATACCAAGTATGCCAACGACAGGGTTCCAAGTTTTCGTTGGGAGACCTATGAGACTTTAACCAACGATGGAGCACCACGGAAGTAACAAGTACCAAGCTATGAAACCCTATTGATGTTAGTAACTAGCAACAATGGATGTTTACTCACATCCCAATAGTTCGACCAGCAACTGGTCATTTTGGGATGTGAACGGTGCCCTTGCTTCGGGGGAGTATCAGTATTACTATCCATTCAAATATCAACAATTCGCTCACATTTGATCGTGAATTCCCAGCTATTTATGGTTGAACTGGTGGTTTATTAAGCACTGGATCTACCAATTTCTGTTGGCGATCTGTTGGTGTCCTTGGTCTCAGCTCGCTGTTTGATTGCAGGCACCCGATCGGCTTCAGCATAAGGAAGTGGAGGAAGAGGAAGTGGGGCCGGCTCAGCACAGCGGGGATTGGGAGACGGCCAGCAAAATTTCCCAAGCTGGAAAAGGTCATTCTGTCAACCTGTCGTACTTGGGCCTGCCATGGTTGGAGAATTGCTACATGGGTTTATCCATGGATGGTGGTAGCTACTAGCCATCCAAGTTCATAGCCACTATTAAGAGGAAACCACCATGTAACCCTTGTATGCTATGTATATATATATATATATAGATGTAAATTTATATGTGTGCACGAACCATTGCCAATTATATTAATTCCTTAAGGGCTATTAGCATGTCATGTTTGATTTCTGACGATGTTAACATTGTACTGAAACCGATTGTGACCTGTTGTCAATCATTTATTTGAACATGATGAACAACTATTTATCATGTGTTTTTGATTGATCATTCTTCATCCTTGATTATAGCCATACTTAGCCCATTAGGAACCATCAAACAATCATTACCCCCTGGTTTGATCAGTATTCACTGACCATCATTAACCATTAGAGTCCCTACTATCAGCCATTACTAACCATCAATTCTCCCTTAGTTAGCCACTACTAGCCATCGTTATGTAATCCTTAACAACTGGCCTTTTATCAATCATCAGTAGTTCAAACATTAGATAACCATTAATGATTGACCATTTTTCAATGGTCACCACTTCATCACAACCTTTATTGGCCTTATTTGCCATGATGAACAATGAATAGATGTCAATTTCTGAACGATCATCGGTTTTCCGCATTGATCTTCGTTACATAGTAAACCACTAAGTAATCAATTAGTAACTTAACTAACTATCATACTCAATCATCATGAGATGATCGTTACTATCATACTTAACCACTGCAAATTCTTGATGTGATCCACCGTCATTCATATCACCAGCGCCTTGCCGCCGAGGGTGGCGACTTTGAAATGAACACCCTCGACCTCCAGAGTCGCTGCCTCAAATCCGAAGGTTTGGGCCTTCCACACGCTGTTTGGACTGGGTCCGTTTCGGTGATGTTTGGATCATGCCATGTGGCTATGGGTCAATATTAACAAGCCAACTAATGGGGGATAATCCCCAACAAAAATAGGGAAAAACAATGGTTAATAGTGGGAAACCAGGGATACAGGGTTTTGACCCATTGCCATATCATGCCATTGAAATGACAGATGGATGCTGATGGTGTGTCATTGCACGTTGGTCCGTTTCCGGGATGATGTTATGCCACCGAAGTTTGGGTTTTTGCTGGTTGCCCGTGATATTCAAGCTAGATTTTGGTTGCAATGGACCAACATGATGGTGGTCAATTGGGTGGTTCTGAACATAGGATTGTTGTTGGTCGCTCAGGATCCGCAATCAATGAATTATGACAATAATTATTGTACCAGCAATTTACCATCATGACTTGAACATCAACAATCATCATAAGCCATCATAAGGCACCATTCACCATCACAAATAGGCTTAACCGCTGTCAAAGATGGGATTTGCACACTTGGGGTCCAGATCCCCCAGCACTTTGCCATGGTTCGAGATACCAGTAATCAGACTTTGATTCTGCTAGTTGCCACAGCTTCTGAAAATGTTTACAATCACAGGGTATCCACCCAGGAATTGAGAGAAATGGATCCATAAGTGGTGCAGCCTTATGGTTGGTTGGTTACCCTATTACTCATGATCATTTATACCCCTACAGCTGGTTGGTCACCCCTCAAGATGGTTTACCCCTAGGTTGGTGAACCCCGTAGCTGGTTGGTCACCCCTATAGCTGGCTGCTTCAGGAGTACTACTGACGACCGTTCAGGTCAAGACGACTTCCGAGTCACCTACCTGCGAAAGCTGGCGTATTCCAACGTCTGGGTGCCGAAGGTGCCAACGGACAGAGGAACTGACCGAAATGGCGTGGCGCATGGAAGTGATGAGAGTGGTGGAAGTGATGGGATGTTGAATGATGGTCAGCTGGTGATGGTTGATTTGCTGAAGTCAGTGAAGTCTAAGACTCTAAGTGGAGATTGCCAACAGTATCAAGTGAAAACTAAAACCAAGCAAAAGTACCACAAAAGTGAATGGATATCCTGAAGGGGGATGATAGTGATCCTCAACTGGTGGTTTTACAAGTTTCTTTTTCGGATGGGTGGCATCAGATCCTTCAGAGGTACAGGACATGGCCACCTGACAGTGCCAAGTCCTCCACTGATCATTGCTATGAGCTCAGCATAGCGAGCTGAATCGACACTTGATTGATCCCTGGGGCAGCAGCAGTGGATGCCGGTCATGTTCGAACCTGTTGCCGCCAGGCACAGAAGTCACCGCAGCATCAGACGGTGATCATTTTCGATTGGGACGACACCTTGCTGTGCACGTCCTTTTTGAACCTTCGCAACCAGGTGGGGTGCCATGGGTGCCATGACCAGGGAAGATGCTGATGGCACAAGGTCGGGTGTGGACAATAGTGATCTTCCATGGCTAGTGATTTCCCTAAAGTTGCAGGTTCATGATGGTTCTTCGTGGTTGGCGATGGTTAGTATTGGTTGTTGGTGGCTAAGGATGGTTCATGATGGGGAATGTGACGTCTAGTGATAGCTAGTGAGGGTTTATGATAGCCATGATCCGAATTTGGATCTGGGGATCCCTCGCCATCCCTCGCCTGTTGACTTCGAATGACAGGAATCGATGCTGTCTCCCAATGTCGAGCGAAATCTCAGGGTGCCGCGGGGACAGGAGGGTCTCAGGCGGTCCTCGGTGCCAATGTTGTTGCATATCCAGCTGGTTTACAGCCACAGTTTCTGCTTGATTTTGAGTGTTGAAATATGTTGAGATACTTGAAATTATATCCAGTGAAGCCGTTGAAGTTCTTAGCAAGGAGATCTAGAAGCCACCAAGATCTATACTTCATTGAGAATATTTAATATGGTTGATAATATGTAGAGACATGGTTCATGATGGGTGAGAGTGCTTGGTACTGGCTCGGAATCTTCTTTTTGAATAGAGTTGATTGTTTGATAGTAGATCAAAGTGGTGAATCGTTCAGTCATTGCATCAGGCGCTCTAGAGACGTGTCCAAAGTTGATCCACCTCGTCATCGCTCGTCATACCACTGTGGTTTCCCAAGTGTTGATGGCATGGTCCATCAACGGATGGTATGAACAGCGCCAGCTGAATGGGGAATTCACCAGTAATGGAAAACTGTTGGGCACTAGTAACAGATCCACTGATGTTGTGCATTGTTGTACGAAGCTTGGGAAATCCTGGAACTCATCACGCACAGGGAAAGTTTTCACCAACCATAGAAATCAAGGAAATCTGGCTGAGGGTTTAAACATTTCTTCTTTCCCCAACCGATTGCTTGGTCGACTTGCGCATATTTTTTGCATGACGGGGTCACAACCACCAACCAGAAAGCATTCGGAAAACCACCATGGAAACTAACGGAAAACCTGAGGAACAACCTGTTTCACTGCGAAAAAGTTCCGCCCTAGGACATTGAAGCCGCGTCGAAGAAACTTTTGGAATTGGCTAAGAGAATGGCCGGGAGCTGAGCGAAGATGGTGGGACCCCGAAACCATGGGGGTGGGCCCTGGTGGGCTGGAAATTGAGACATACGTAGCTTGAGGAGTGGCCAAGGGGGGTTTGGAGTGAAATTTTCTGGGGACAATTAACCATGATACTTTTTAAACTGCACTCTATCTCTCCATTTCTATCTCTTTATATATGTTTCTATATCTTTTTTTTGTAGTTACATTGCCTATTAATCAACTCTATACATTTATGATAAGTGCAATCTGTATGCACAATGGTCCTGTGAAACTCGGCTTTTGGAAGCACTATGTTCTTCACGTTTGCAGACATGAGACAAGTGGCACATCGTAGCATTGGTGATACCCACATGATCGCAGAACTACAGCAGTTGATCCCAGAAACACTGCGCAGGGTCAGGGCATCTCCCGCAGGGCAGGGCCCATGGCATCTGAGGGGCAAACCTTCATCATCACCAATGCCATGAGCGGCTGGGTCGAATACAGCGCAGCAAAGTGGGTCCGCAAGCTCAGCTCGGTGCAGCCGGCTGCCGGCTGTTGGACTGCTGGCATCGGAGATCCGTGAGGAAACCCATGGTGGGGTTCATCAACGGTGGTACCCCCAACCGTCTCCGAGGTGTTTGCTGGGAACAGATAGGGCACCGCTTTACGGGATACGCCCCATTTATGGACAGAACCAGATGGATCTGGCTGATGGGAGATTCCACAATGGTAATCAGATTGATTCTTGGATTGATTTGTTGTGGCACCGTCCACGAGTCGGTGTCGGAGGGCCAGTGATTCACTTGATTTTGTATTGACCATTGATTTGCCATGGACCCATCCCATGAACATCAATCTTTTGGGTAACATAACTAAGCATCAGTGAGAACCATCACAAGTTATAGTCCTGTAACTCTGTAACATCATTTTGCAGCGGGGTAGCCATGCACAGACATGAACAGACCCTCTCTCTGTTTCCTCCATCAGATAGTATTCAGATTGCATTCGTATTATATGCGGCCAGCAACAACTAGACTATGGTCTTAGTCACCATCAAAACCAACATTAGCCATGCTTTAAATTGGATGATCTACACAATTGCTGTGACTACCCACCATTCACCCAGGGTTCAGAACCCATGTTTGACGATCTACCACTCACAGACTCTCGGACTTCAAGGCGCCAAATCTTCTTGACACGCTTCAGCGGGTTCGAGTGATTTCCGCCAGTCGAATCCTCAGATTTCGATTCATGACTCGATGGTAGGATCGGGTCGGATATCACGATATCACTATGTCACTTGAGATATGCACGTGAAAAGATATCAAAAGATCGTGTCTGCCATTTTGGTAAACTGATGGTAAGTCTTGACGCCTCTCAATCGGGTTACCTGATGATGCTGAAGATCACTCATTCATTATGACTAATCATGGATACTAATCTTTGAGAATGGCCCCTGAATCTGAATCTTTAGCCATTACAATCGCTGTTTAAATCGTCCAGTAGTAGCCATGTAGGTATTAGGGGTTAGTACCATATAGTAGGACAGACAATGGATAATCCACCGGAATTGAATCATGACTCATAGTAGGGAAATACATCCAACCATGGTTGCAGAACCTCTGACCAACAAACATCACCCTCACCGAGGGAAGCGTTCTGCATGCTTGCTAGTGGAGAATGATGGTGAATACCCCAGATTCTATCCTTTTGTTGGGGTGTTCAGTTAGCTCCTTTGGGCCCTGTTGGTGATAGCACAAAGGTCATTGGCAACTATCCAACAAGAAACAAGAACAAATGGTTAAACAAAATATGCTGACGTATGGTGACTGTTGCTGGAAGACACAAACTTCACGACTGTTCATAGCTACTTCATGCTACTTCTATCACAGCTTGCATGGGCTTCATGATTCCCAGTGGGTGTGGGATTTCTGAAGGGCAACCAGCTTCGCGCGAAGTCCTCAGCTCAAGTGAAACTCCCTACGCACTTGGTGCTGAACGATCGAGGAACAAAATTTGAGCCTGAATTTCCAGGAGAGGCGCGAAGCTCAGCGCAAGATGAATTCGCCACTAAGAACCTCACTCGCATCAAGCATCAATCATCAACCATCGTTGATCATCATTTGCTCTCACCATTCGTCTCATGCTTGATTCACTATGTAGCAGGAAACGTCATCGCATCAGCAGAGATCATCGCGTCGTCATGAATCTTTTTCAAACCAGAGCGCAGCTGCCAGGTGAGCAAGTGGAAAGAAAGTGCCTTTCTGGAGGCAGGTGTCATGGTAGATCAACGGTGATCTCTGAGAGCCCTGGTTTTTATATGTTTTAATATAGGGGTTGTATGGAGTTAAAGATGTTGACCAGGGAGTATAACCCACAATTATAGCTGGTTGGTGGTTTTCAACATGTTTTACAGGCTGCTATGACTATCAGTACTGTGAATATTGATCACTATTGTCTATTGTCATTATTATTGTTTTTGCTATTACTACTATTAATTAGTAGATAATTTGTATATGTATGTATTTTTCAATACAGCATAGAAAATACTATCAACATATACTATCAAAGAGAGTTCCAGACTGTGTTTAACCATAGTTCCATACTACTAAGATCTACTAAGTCACCAGTTCAACCAGAAGTCGCAGCTGTCGAGTCGACCTTGGAATCCGACTCATTTCCAGGTACAGAAGCAGCTGGACAACGAGATCATCACCAACTTGATCTCTGTAGGCTGGTGCTGGTGCTGCAACTGGATCAGCCCGCATAACACGTGACCTATCCGTGAAGCTACTCCGGCTGCCATGGTGAGTTGATGCTGCTAGTTTTGAAGGACTTCCAAGCGATTTTTTTTCGAAGAAGAGTAGCTTGGTTCAAGCGAGATTATTCACTTGCGGCAACCTTGCCGGTGATTTGCCGCTTTCTGGATCTATTTAAGATATGATTGGAATTTTGGTCGCGGAACCCGTTGGATATTTCGGGAATCCACGAATGCTTGCTCATTTACGGAGTAAGAAATTCGAATCAATGTCGCTCCTGTTCAAATCCTGGATGGTGATCAGGGTCCTTTATCGCTTAAAGTTTGCTCTGTTTCCACGCATGGATTTTGCTCGGTTTCCACGCATGGATTGCATTTCGAGCGTGCGTGAGATTGCGGGAAGAAAGGCATTTTGGATAAGTGTTGAAGATTCAAAACTTATGAACTCAGATCCAAAGCAACTTATCCTAGGCCCCAGTTCATGCTGGAACTCAGGCAGCATGACAGGAGTTTTTCACGCTTTGCCTGGGACAGGAGACTCTAATTTCGAGATGGATGCCCTGCACGTCATGGGCAAGCAATTCGCACAGGCACTGGGAGTCAATGTCAGCACTTGGGGATGATCCAGCGAAATCGCCCTGGAATGTGCCTACATTTTTGGATGGGTCGGCTATACGCCAGTGATTTTCCAGCTATGGAGAGACTGCTCTCAACTTAGTGACTCAGTATTGGTTGTCGTTGATTGGACCGTTTTGCTCCAAGCGCTGGTTATAGTTCAGAACCCATGTGAATCCATGAAGTGTATATAGAGTTGATAGTTTAGTTTAGAATCATTTAGGATCCAAGAATTCTCAGAGAGCTTCCTGCATTTTTGATTTTTCTAGACACCATGGATACCCAGCAAAGTCCTTCGCGTGCTACAATGGCTTTCAAAAACTTGGACATATCGCGCTGCTGCCACCTGATGTCAGCAGTGACCATCATGAAACCATAGTGCATCATCACCAAGCGTGAAACCGTATGAAACCACCACAAAGCCACCACAAAACCACCACAAAACCACCGAACCCACATTAATCCATGATTCATCCACCATAACACCACTTTTTTTGGACCGCCATGGATTGATCCATCGATTCACCCAGCTGACCCCACGAATTGCTGACAGCTTCCAGGCCCTGGTGAAGACCATCAAATTCCGAGAGAATCCATCGCCCGAAGAGCTGTTGAAGCAGTGACCCCTCTCAGGATGAGTGGGTCAGTGGGTCACCAACCAATCATGGGGGAAAAGAAGCGACCATAGTAGGGAATAAGCTGTTTGGTGGTTTAGATCATGGATTCATAACATGATGGAGGTATGATCAAAAGTAGAGACATTCTATGGTTGGTGGTATGATTTCTGAAACAATATGCAGGGAATACAATGATGATGGGTGATGTGATATGATGATATTGTGATAGCAATGGTTGATAGTAATGATTAATACAATACTTAATATTACTTAATATAGATATTATAGCATGATGACATCAGATGATATGTGAACATATGTGATGTGACATGGTGATATCAGGATCATAAATGGTTTTGGTAGGGCAACATTGTTAATAGGAAACATATCGCTAGCAATGACGATATCATATGATATGTGACATGACATGATGGTAAATAATGCTTGATATTCAGGTCTATATGGGTTTGTTCATGTCTATTTAGGGGGTGTAAACAGCTGGATAGTATTGACCACAACCAATATGGCCACATATAGATCCAAATAGAACCAGAAGTTTTCGTGCGTAAATCATGGTGTGTGTTCATGTTAGTTCGGTGGTTGGCTGAGTCGCAGGATTGCTTGATATGAATCGGTGAAACGCCTCCAGTGGTTCGTTTCAGCTATGGTCCGAGGTTGGAGTTGGTGACGCAAAAGTTTGAGAAGATCGTGGAGAATGCGCGCAATCTGAAGGCCTGGAAGCTGAACTTCTCAGCAATACCGAGGAGTAGATCTATCCGTGGCACCATGTGCCATTCCCCTTGCAGCTGACCAGGGGACGAACGTGTCAGGTTTTTTTGGATACACTATAGATCACACAGATCACTGTAGTAATTAGTTGGTGGTTTTGGGGGTGTGAGTGTCAGCCAATTCGAGCTTAAGCATGCTCAGTCTTTGCTCATCTTTGCTCCATTTGTGCTGTGCAGATTGGGCTTGAGAGAAAGTGGGTTGGGAATCCACAACATGCCTCCAGCTCAGTCAGTGCATCGTTTTCTCAGGCGTGATCACGAATCATGCCATATCATACCCATGCAGTCCTGCAGGAAATCAGGGAGAAAGCTTGGGTTTATCGAAGGACGTCCAAGGTTTTCTGTGTCGTATCTTGTTCCTTTCATGAAACTGTTTTTTTCCACCAGAGCTATGACCAACTGTTTCAAGGCCAGAGAAAACTGCAGCGATGACCACTGATCTGGGATCCCCATGAAGTGTGAAGGGTGTAACCCGCCATCCCAAGTTGTCTCCCCATCCGAGCCTGGCGACGCTGAGGCCTAAAAATGGCACCTCTCCCTGCGGCTCGGAGCCGAGTTCACAGGCGTACAGACTGTGACGACTCGGCGTCAGTTAAGCGCTGCACCCATCGGCACTGGTAAGTTCCCGGCGCTGCAATACGAGAGAATAGTTAGCCGGGCGACGCTGAGCCCTAAAAATGGCCCCTCTCCCTGCGGCTCGGAGCCGAGTTCACAGGCGTACAGACTGTGACGACTCGGCGTCAGTTAAGCGCTGCACCCATCGGCACTGGTAAGTTCCCGGCGCTGCAATACGAGAGAATAGTTTCTGCGAGGCAGGGCGTCTGTTTGGTACGCCTGGCTTCTCGCTCGTCGTTTTGCTGTTAAGATGGCAGCGCTTTTTGCCGTAATTCGGCATTAGCACACAGCTTTTTTGGTTTGCACGGAACAGTCTTGTTATGTAGTAAGTAGTAAGTCAAGCACTTGGGGAGACTTAAAAAAAGACTGAGCGGCTGCTACCACCTTGTGATTTGTCGGGTTCGCATGCTGCTCGTGTCTTTCACGCCAAAGCAACTGATACAGTACGGGGACCTTCTTTGCTTATTGGTTGCCGGTTTGTTGGTCGTTCACGACGGTGGCGGTCCGTAGAAGAAGAGTGCTAAGTGCTCTTCCAGTAGTATGTTGTTGTCGTTTTTTATTGTTGGTTGTTGGTTGTCATTGTTGTCGGTTGTTGGTTGTCATTGTTGTTGGTTGTTGTTGGTTGTTGTTGGTTGTTGTTGGTTGTTGTTGGTTGTTGGCGGTTGTTGGTTGTTGGTGGTTGTTGGTTGTTGTTTATTGTTTTTGGTTGTAGTTGTTGGATGTTGATTTTTGGTTGCTGCTGCTGCTCTTTGTGTTCCAGTACGCCTTGGACATCCATTGATTCGATGATTGGATGCATGGCACCGTGTTTTTGCTCGGCTTGAGGATGCGGCTCGTAGGAAAGGTTTAGCTGGCAAGAACGGATCGGCCACTCATGGGAAATGTGCATCCCACTCCAAAGCCCATCCCCTAAACTGCATTGTTTCATGATCAATCCGCCCTAACAAATTGACCCTCGCGAAGATCCGTGACCAATCTGCAATTGGCCAAGTTGAGTTGAATTGGTTTTGAGACCAGCAATAGGGTTTCATCATGCTGGTTCTTCACCATCGTCACCATCGCACGACTCAACAAAAACAAATCGTTTCTTATTGATGAGTATTCATCAACTAATATGAGTTCATAGTCAACTAATTCAACATGATCAACATCAACAATGGATTCTTACCATCAACATCATTGTTATCATCAACCCAATATCATCAATTATTATTCGCTTTTTTTTTCACCAATATCATCAATTATTGATGGTAAACCCATTATCAATCGTAGCACTTTATTATCACCATTATTATCAATGATTATTATTATCACTATTATTGAATATTGTAATTCACCAATATTGAATATTGGTTTTACCACTCAATAATTGTTATCACAATATTATCATAGCATTATCAATACTCATCAACCCACCAAGTACTTGGGCTTTCATTAGCTCATCGACCCACGGCACCACCGGGCCCCACCTCGATGCTTTCGCCAGCGGGGCCGTCTGCCGGGCGTACGGGGACCTGCTGCTCGGCGAGCGCAACAGGATCCGGAGAAGCAGCAGCTTTGCTTCGGAAAACTCTCTAAGCATTGGAGTTTTCATATGGTGGTTTCCCAAAATAGGGGTACCCCCAAATCATCCGTTTATAGTCATTTAAAGTAATAAACCAGCCATTTTTGAGGGACCCTATATGTTTCAATGTGTCTTTTTAGATGGAAGTCTTAGCTCAATCACTATTGTGCTTGTATGTCTTTGTTTTTGTTGTTCAGAATCAATGCTTTTACTGTTTGGGGAGATTCAGCAGAGTCATGCGATGAAGTCTGAAGATGGGACGTTTTTTTTTGGATTTCATGATTGGAAAACACCTAAACCAGTCAATTACTGTATCCACTAGAAACAGTTGATAGTAATAAATCAGCCATAACTGTTTCTAGTGGATAATTACCATTTGAGGAACCACCATTTGAGATGGCTAATTATCATTTGGGAACACCATTTCAAACTAGTTATAAATTGTTCCCAAACATTATCCACTAGAAACAGTTGATAGAAACAGTTGACAGTAATAAATCAGCCATAACTTTGTGTTCCCAAACTGGCTTGAGAAAGCACCATTTGCACATCACCCGACTGCCAAACTTCGAGGCTCATGTGCTGATCGCGAATTTCTTCGCGATGCCAAGAAGAGTTGTGGCAAGGGTCCCGGTGGTTGTGGGACCGTTGGCAGGTGCGAATCCTTTAAAGCAAGTGAGTTCATGGGTTCAAAGGCAGGTCAGATGGATTCATGTTTTTTAAAATGATTTTATCTATTCTATGATGTATATATTTGTCGAAGGAAGTTTAGAAGTCTAACTTCCGACAATATGGACAACTCAGCTAGGGTAGATCGCCTATGCAGATGTGAGAAAGAAGAGATGTGGGAAAGATGAGAGTGCGAGTGCGCCAAAATGTTAGGAAAGTCGCGAAATGCTGTGTTTTGCAAGGTTTTGTGCATCATGAGGGTCCAGAAGCGTACCTCGCTAAAGCGGCGGGTGCGGACCACTGTGGCGGAAGGTGTGTGCAAAAATCGTGAAAAAAACCTAGGCGCGAAGCACATTTGGAAGTCAAAATCGTAAAAACATGTCAGGTTCGGAGCACTTTTGGAAGTTGCAACTTGCAAAATCGTGAAAAAACCTAGGCGCGAAGGACATTTGGAAGCCAAAATCGTAAACACATGTCAGGTTCGGAGCACTTTTGGAAGTTGCAACTTGCAAAATCGTGAAAAAACCTAGGCGCGAAGGACATTTGGAAGTCAAAATCGTAAAAACACTGCATGCTCGGAGCACTTTTAGAGGATTCCACGTTCAAAAAACCTAGGCGCCGAGCACATTTGGAAGTCAAAATCGTAAAAACACTACATGCTCGGAGCAATTTTGATGACTCATGATTCTCAAAACTGGCACGCTGCCTGCGCGCGAAGCAAATTTTTAAGATAAAATCTTGTACCAAAATAAAAACTGCAATTTTACTAGCGTTTCGGGCCACTTTTCGGAGATGTCATATGATCATGAAAATTGGCACGCCGCCTGCGCGCGAAGCACATTCTCACGTCCGAAGTCGCAAAAACTCGTGGTTTTTAACAAGTTTTGAAAGTTGCATGTCCGAAAAAGTGCACGCGGCCAGGGCGAGAAGCACATTTTGAAGCAAATGTGTCAAAACACAGCACGTTTTGACACTTTCGGAACACAGGAGACAAAAGTCGGAAAACACTTGCGTTTCGCGTCACTTTTCGTGATTTATGTGGCCAAAATGTGCACAACGCTTGCGCGCCAAGCACATTTGCAGGTCAAAAGTAGCAAAACACTTGATGATCGGAACACCTTTGCAAGGTCCAATTATCAAAAGTGGCCAAACACCTAGATGCAAAACACTTCATGATCGAAGCACATTTGGAAGGTAAATGAATAGATAGACGAAAGATGGCTAGACAAAGAGGTAGCCAGATAGATCGACAAGTCGATAGTCAGATCGATGGGTGGCTAGATGGATAGTCAGATACATAGATGCATCGATGGATGAATAGATGGATAGATAGATGGATAGATAGATAGATAGATAGATAGATAGAATAGCTAGAATAGATAGATGGAATAGACAGACAATTGGATAGCCAGATTCAGATGGCTAGATGGGTCGATAGATAGACAGATAGGTAGACGAAACGAGAGTCAGATAGAAAAGTAGATAGATAGTCAGGTAGATAGACAGAAAGATAGACAGATGGACACATAGATGATCAGACAAATAATTCGGTAGATAGATAGACAGATAGATAGATAGGCAGATAGATAAATAGATAGATGGACAGGTAGATAGATAGATACATAGACAGAAAGATGACGAGATAGATAGTGAGGTAGATAGAAAGACAAGTACATAGGCAGATAGATAAACGAATAGATCATCAGATAGATAGATAGATAGACAGTCAGACAGACAGAAAGAAAACTGATCCACTGATAGAAAGATAGCTAGACAGATAGGCTGCCAGTCAAGTGGCCAGATCGATGCTCACATTGGTAGGAAGTCAGGCCCAAGTGATGTTCAGTTCTCGGATCCCTCGGACAATCAATCGTCGCAACCACAACTGCACACTCCTATAGTGCTCCTATCTTGGAAACTTCCGCCACCGCCTTGTGCGATACTAGTGGTAATGTGTGGATATAAGTAGGCATAGGGAATCCTTACAGTCCATGACTTGGCAATCTTTGACAAGCCTAGCATCAAGCGACCAGAACCATTGACTGTAGAGCCTCATGTTGAGGTCAGAAGTAGCTCCGAGCGGAGTCGGAGCAAGAGCCGCAGCAAGAGCCGCAGCAAAAGCAGCAGCAAAAGCCGCAGCAAAACCCCCAGGAAAGACCCGCAGCAAAAGCCGGCGGCGGAGCAGCAGTAGCAGCCGGAGCAAGAGCCGACGACGAAGCAGCAGCAGTAGCAGAAGCTGCAGGACTGGCTTTGCATTTGAGTTTGTTCAGCTTGAGCTGGTCGTTTCTGAAAATGGGGATGCCCCCAAATCATCCAATCTTAATCATTGACGGTAATAGATAAACCAACCATTGTCCCATTCTTTCATTGTAAATAGCTCAGTCCTCAAGGCCTAATTAGCCAAAGTTGTGTTACAGAAATAGCTGTTGGATCATAGTACAAGTGTTATATAAGGATATAAGCTACTAGAATTACTTTCCTTATAAGAATGGTCGTGTTTCTCTAGAAAGCTTACATGTGAGCGAAACATTAACTAAAATAGCCTAACTTCATAGCTGAACTTATCATCCTGATTGTTATTTAGTTTATGAAAGTAGTAGAAAGGGATATCTTTGAAATAGTTTCGATTCATTGATACGCCTGTAAGGCTTATCATTAAGTGTCTCTCACAACTAGTCTCAAGTAGTTTCTTACAATAGCCTCATTCTCTTAGTTTCTTTCCAATCTCTGACAATAGCCTATTCATAGTTAACCAATTGTCTTATCTTTTGAATTTAAACAAGAACCTCTTACAAATAGCCTCAATGACTGTTAGTAGCTATGGACTGATTAGTTAATCATTGCTGTCAGTGAGATTGACTAATTGTCAACAATTAGCAAGTATTTGCTAATCCTATTGTCTAACTAATAGCTTATTGTTGAGTAGTTAAGGCACATAACTACTTGTTTTAAGAATTAACTAGTAAGTACTTATCAATTGACTGATCACTAGTAATAGGACCATTGACATCTTTAATGACAGTAGTTACAACAATTGACTAATCAATAGTTATCTACACTTATCAAGAATCAGTATCTATTAATCAACCAGCTAATGATTATTGTCTATTAACCATCTAATAATTGTTATACTTATTATCTCTAAGTTTCTATTAGGTACATTAACTATAATGAGTTAGCTAGCCGTTAGCCATAATACGTTCTCAGTGCCTATATGAGTTATGCTTTGACAATGAGTTATTGTCTCTCAGTTTCTCTTAACGCATAACTGGCTGTGGGTCAGTTCACCCTGTCCCCCTTGTTCCCCTATCATTAACCAGCCAGTTTTCCCTTTAGTTTTGTTTGTGAACTTATCCCCAATAATTGGTTGGTTAAAGCCTGACCCAGCTCGCCAGATATAGTTGGTATACATATCCCCTATAATTAATTGTGAGTTATCATCCCTGATGATTAACCATTATAACCAGCTATTGTTAACCATTGGTTGGTTAACTGCTTGACCCAATGGTTAACAATAGCTGGGTATAATGGTTATATAATACTAGCTGTTTTGACCATGGTTGAGAATGGTTGACAATGAGAAAGCTGCTCGACCCTGACTGGTTGGTAGTAACATCATCTTGTTAAACTATTAGCAGTTAACCAACCATTATATCCAGTTTAACCAGCTATGGTTGGTTAACTGCTCTACCCATAGCCAACTCATTGTCTTCCAAACCGCCTCACAGCTTTCTCCGCCTGCAGGAGGAGCAGCCGCCGCAGTCGCCGCAATCGACGGGTCCGCGTCCCGGGGAGATCTCATGGGTTGCATGGGAGCCACGGGTGAGTCTTGGTGAGTCATAGGGGGGGTTCTGAAGGCATAGGGAACCCCCCAAAATGGTGGGTTTATTATTGTAGATGATTGATATAATGGGTGATTTTTTTCTGCACATATTTTCTTTTGGATGATTTATTACAAATTATGAATGATTGCTAATGGATGATTGCTAATGAACGACTTGTGGGACCCCTATTTTGAGAAACCACCCTACGGGGTGCATGTGGTGACCATGATGTGAAGGGGTCGCCTTCTCCGCAGAGGAACTGTGATCTCAAAAAGTTGATGTGATTTCGCCAACTGTAATAACCAAGAATGGCTGGATTCATGATGGTCAACTGATAGTCAACTATGGTTCGCAGGGGTCTGTGATGCTTGTTCATGGGTGTGACGGTGAAAATTATATGTAGGATTGGTAACCAATCAGTACATGCGATTGTCCTGTTAAGCGTGGTTTTATCATAAGCCAGGAGTTAGCCATGGGGTGACCATGAATAATCACCATCGTAAGTCATCACTAAAAACCATCAAGTGCCATCATCTAGCCATCATTAATACATCAATTACAACCAATTAGCCACCAATTAGCCACCAATTAGCCACCAATTAGCCACCAATTCACCATCACTTGACGCCCAATGAGCCACTAAACCACCAACATTTAACCATCAATTAAGCATCAACCATGATTTCACCATCAATTAAGCATCTTTTCACAATAACCAACATTTAACCACCAATTTAGCCGATCCTTAAGGCGTCAATTAAACATGATTTCACCATCCTTTGACCATCAATTAACCATGCCTTCACCATTCTTTAATCATAATTTCACCATCAATGAACCATCATGTGACCATTCTTTAACCATCATTGCACCATTCTTTAACCATCATTTGACCATTCCTTTACCGTAGCCATTTTGGCTCAAGTTTGCTTTAGCTGCCGGGTGCCAAGCCTCAAAAAGACATACAATTTCGCGAGGATGTTGAGGCCGCAATTTCTGAAATTTGGCGCCTGCTTTGCGTTTGTTCGAACATTAACCGTTAACCAGGCAGTGCAGCTTTTTGTTCATTATTCCCTATCAGCAGCCAAAGTGCCAATCGTCAAACGTCGCAAGCCACTTAGCAACTTGAAATGCAGGATTGCCATCTTGCGAACAGATCAAGGACCAGATCAAGGACCGACTGACCGACTGTTATGATTTGCTCCAAAAGATCTTTGACGCGATGGTATGGGGGCTCTATATGTGTGCTCCTCGGATGCATTAGTGTGGCTGCTTCCCTATCAGCAGCCAAAGTGCCAATGGTCAAACGTCGCAAGCCATTCAGCAACTTGAAATGCAGGATATATGCCCTCGATCAAGGACCGACTCTTGTTGCATTTTTTGCGGCTTGTTGTGCGCACTGCGCGCAATGCTGCAGGATTGGATCGATGACGCGATTCCAACATTTTTGCGCGTGCTTCAGTGCTGCACCTGGGATTCATTGGTATTTCTCTCTCTTGTTTGTTTGTTTGTTTGTTTGTTTGTTTGTTTGTTTGTTTGTTTGTTTGTTTGTTTGTTTGTTTGTTTGTTTGTTTGTTTGTTTGTT
>VSDK01011317.1:323551-347606 GCA_009767595.1 Symbiodinium kawagutii | reverse complement strand
TGGTTCGTTCGTTCGTTGGTTGTTTGTTCGTTCGTTCGTTCGTTCGTTTGTTCGTTCGTTCGTTCGTTCGTTCGTTCGTTGGTTCGTTCGTTGGTTCGTTCGTTTGTTCGTTGGTTCGTTCGTTCGTTCGTTCGTTCGTTCGTTTGTTCGTTCGTTCGTTCGTTCGTTCGTTCGTTGGTTCGTTCGTTGGTTCGTTCGTTGGTTCGTTGGTTCGTTGGTTCGTTGGTTCGTTCGTTGGTTCGTTGGTTGGTTGGTTTGTTTGCTTGCTTGCGTGCTTGCTTGCTTGCTTGTTGGTTTGTTTGTTTGTTTGTTTGTTTGTCTGTTTGTCTGTCTTGGTTGGTTGGTTGGTTGGTTGGTTGGTTGGTTGGTTGGTTGGCTGTTTGTTCGGTTGAGCGCCTAAGGTCTGTGTTGGCCAATTGCTGTGGTATTGTGTGTGTACGACTAGTGGTACCCGCCGCCGCCAATCCGAACATCGGTGTCTTCTTTGTTCCGACCATCAGAGCTGGACCAGCACTCTCACTCCAACGATGACTCCGACCATGACTCCGACCAGGAGGGGGGATGCGGAGTGAAGCCTTTGCTGGCCTTGTGCTCTGCTTTTATGCATCTCCGAGCACTTGTACCCCCCACCGCGACCATCGGTGAGAGCGATGAGGATGGCGCATGCTAAGCCCTTCCGTTTTGATTTGTTTTTTTTGTTGGTTGGTTGGTTGCGGTTGGTTGGTTGGTTCATGGTTGGTTGCGGTTGGTTGGTTGGTTGGTTCATGGTTGGTTGGTTGGTTGCATGCGTTGGTTGGTCGGTCGGTCGGTCGGTCGGTCGGTGGGTGGGTGGGTGGGTGGGTGGGTTGGTTGGTTGGTTGGTTGGTTGCTTGCTTGGTTGGTTGGTTTTTTTGGTTTGTTTTTTTGGTTGGTTGGTTGGTTGGTTGGTCGGTCGGTCGGTTGGTTGGTTGACTGGTTGGTTGGTTGGTTGGTTGGTTGGTCGGTCGGTCGGTTGGTTGGTTGACTGGTTGGTTGGTTGGTTGGTTGGTTGGTTGGTTCTTTTTTCGGATGAGCGACTGTGGTTGTTGCTGCGCTTGCATTTTGGGATCTTGGGTCTATGACGCCAAAATTAGCGACGTCAAGATTTCGGGTGCGCTTTTGCGCAAGCCATTTGGAAAAAAACCAAATTTTGCTTCAATTGTTGTTAGAATCATGCTCGTGGTCATAGTTTGTATGTGAAGTCTAATTGCATAGTCAATGACCAATATGCTCATGTAACATTGCTGATGCTCATGTAGTGGCTATACTCAATCTTTTAAAAACTGTTCAGGGATTGTTGGATATTTTCATTTGATGGCACCATGCTGATGTACTGGCCAATGCCCATGCATTGTTTTTTCTAACGTTCATCCAATGGTTGATGCTCATACAAATCTGAAGACTCATTTGCAATGGCTAGTGCTCGAGTAATGGTCAATGCTCATGTAAAAGTGTTTACAGCAATGGTCAACGATGCAATGCTCAAGTCAAGTACAGTTATTTCATCTCACATGTGCAAGAAACTACAAAAAAAAACAAGTTCTGAAAGATCAAGATACGAAAGCACATGCGCAGGATCATGCGCAAGTAATTTGTGTCAAGCTGGGTGCTCCATCGACTTCTTGAATTACATTATCCCTTGGAAACCTCTGACAGCACTAGTCCGAGGGACCAAAATTCATGCACCTTGCTTGCGACTCTTGTTTCACCTTCTGAATGTCCAGAAAAATGAGGGGTCCAACAATTGCCCCTGTGCGTAGGGTGTGCTTGCTGCAAGCGCGCCTTCCGCAGAGAAGCAAGAGTAAAACCGATATTTCCAGGCAGTTTCCGAAGTTAGTTCAAGAAAGTTGGCCAGATTAGATAGTGATAGTTGGCCTTGATGCATAGAATGTCTTTGTTGATCGTTGTGGAAAAATGAATTTGTTTTTCAGAAGAATTAGTGATGCATCTTCGATGAGTTTTCGATGCATTTCTGATGCGCTTTTGATGCACTGTCAAAAACTGCTTACCTTTTCTCAAACAATGTATAATCTTCAACAAATGTTTGCATTTTTGTTAAAGGTATGCACTTTTTAGAAGCGCGCCGAAAGCGCATCAAAAGTGCATCGAAATCGCATCGAAAGCGCGTCGACACTGCGCAAATTTTTTTGGAAAAAACAATTTTCTTTAAATTTATTCATTGTTTGTCTTGGTTTTAAGAATTCTGTCTTAGAAAAAACATGCTCAAATATTGAATGTTCAACTACTCCATGCTCAACCAAGAAATGCTCAAGCAAGGAATCCTCAACTACAGAATGTTCAAGTAAGGAATGTTCAAGTAGGGAATGCTCAAGTACTGAATGCTCAAGTCGGGAATGCTCACGTACTGAAGGACTTCGCTGGATGAGCCTGTTTAGAATGCACTGCTTTGTCGCAGCATCGAGCTTCATTGCACATGAAGAAAAATAACATCATTCATCCATGTGTACGGCCCCGCCAGCGCAGCAGACCTCGGCTTTCAGGGCCGTCGCCGGCGATCTCACGGGTCCAGTCGACGTGGAAGACGTCGGCGTCGGGACAAGAGCCAAGGCGGGGCTGGCAGTGAGGAGGGTGTTGAACCATATGGCCAGGTGGGTTAAGGCATTAAGCATCACATGGAGAATTCTCAAGCCATAGGGGACCCCAAAATTGGTTGGTTTGTTACTGGTTTAAACAGGATGACCTGGGGGCACCTGTATTTATAGAAACCACCAAATTAATAATAGTTAATAGTGGTTTATAGTGGTTCATATTGGTTATACTAGTTGAGTAATAATGGTTTATAGTAGTTGATCATGTTTGACAGTGGCTATAACCGGCCAATAACTATCAACTACCAGGAAAATTCTGCAAAATTTACAATCATTACTCCATGGTTAATCAGGTACAATCACCAACAATAGGGGATATACCCACAATTACCAACCATATGGCGCGTTGATTATGGTCAGTAGTGTTTTGCAATGGTTAGTGGTTAAGAATAGGGAAGAACAGCTAGCTGTAATAGGGGATAAAAGAAACCAGTTGATTAGAGCACCAGTAATCTCAACCATCATGAAGTTACCACTTTTTGCCCACTATTAATCATGATCAATGTTTAATAGTAGTAAAAATAGTGCTGTAGCCGAATAATTAGGGGATAATGACTCGCTATCATGGGCCAACGACTATCAACTACCAAGGAAATTTATAAAGAAATCATGCACAATATCGGGGTAATGAGGTTTTTTGATGGTGGTGAATGGTTGCCGGCGAGCTGGGTTGAGGGATAAGTTCGCCAACAATGATATCAATAATGGTTGGAATACAACGGGTAATGGTGTACACCAGGGGTCCAGACTTTTCTCCCAGAAGCAAATCCGCAGATTTGTAGGGACATGATGGGAAATATGAGGGTTAGTAAGGATTATTGATGGTGGTCAATGAAAGTTGATGATGACTAATTAATTGATGATATGGTTGCTGATGCTGGCTAATAGCAATGCTTCTTGATGGTTGATCATGGCTATTGGTAGCTTTATATCGGCTTCATGATGGTTGAATTGTGGTTCATGATGATGGTCAAGGGTTAATGATTCATTAATGATGCTTAATGATAGTGTGTCTATCAATGATGACGGCTCATGATGAACGCTGCAGAAACAGAAGTCTTGGACAGGTTCACTCACAGAACGAAGAGAGCATCCGCCAGACATGAAGCTCCGAAAAGTCACGTTTGAAACAGTGCTACGAAACAGAGTTGGTTTCGGTTCTAACTGCAATCAACCCACCAACCAACCCATGAACCAAAGGAACTGCCAAACGAGCAACGTCGGTCGTTGTGCCCTGGTGGCAACCGATTAATCAATCATGGCTTACGTGTGATGATTACCAGCCATCAGCTTTCCATCAGCTAACCTTTTGTCAACCATCAACCATCAGTGAACCATCAGGGAACGATCGATTGACCAGCACTTCATCATTTGATCATTAATAAGTGACAAGTCAACCCTCACTTCACCCATTACCGAATTGAACCATCACTGATTAGTTCACCATCAATCATCAGTGATAAGTTAACCATCACTTCATCAATTCAGCCACATTTACACCATTATTAACAATCACTAGACCATCAATTCGCCATCAACAAACCATCATTACTTCACCATCACCTTATCAATCGACCGTAAGTTCACCATCACTTCACCACCAATGAACCATCATTAGTTAGTTATCACTTCATCATTAATCCGTGCATATCCTTGAACATTTCCCGTACAGAATGAGTGCGGCTGAACATATCCGTGCCGCTGCTGCGATGGCCCCCCCAAGGCAGTGTAGCTGGTCCTGAGGCCCTTGCTGGGAGGATTGGAAGGTCAAGGGTTGGATGGTGAAGTAGTCATCCAAGGTTTGTGGTTGGATGACTGAACTACTGAACTACTGAAGGTCAAGGCAATGGTTGGATGGCTACCTGATGGTTGATGATGGTTAAGTAGTCATGATGATGATTTTTGCAGTAGTGACCGTGAAAGAATGGTTGATGGTTGAGTTAGATCAACCTGTTTGACGGTGAACTAGCATACGATGATTGATTTTGATGGTCAACTTATGTTCGAGGATTGATGGTTGGCTGATGCTTGAATGCTAACCAGTCCATTAAGGGAGATAATCGCAGATCCATCAATTTTCTATCCCATTGGCCCATGGGTGGCTAGTGGTCGAGGAACCAATATACAAAGTTTGCTTGACGTATCGGGTTGAGTAGCAACACGATTCTCATGTGCTGATCTTAATCGAATTGATTCATCATGAGGCTATGTACCCACTGGACTCATCATCCAGTATATGTACATAAATGATTCTTATCACACAAATAGTAGACACCATTAGACAAATAGTAGATACCATTGATGCCATTTGGCAACTAATTAAGATATATATATATGTGTATTGTATGCATTTGTATACATACACAATTTCCTTCATGATGCAATTGTTTTTCACACATTTTTCACCACCGCTGTTGTGGCACTATCGTTTCCCGGCCTTGAGATGCTGCACGCCCTGCAGGGCTATCCAAATAGCGCTTTCGCCAGCGGCTATCAATGGGGCGGTCTCGCCGCCATGTGATGCATCGGTGAGACATGGTTGACAGAGCATGATGAACCGACTCTTGTGGGTTGACCATACGGTGTATTGCGGGTAGTGACCATATTGGAACCGTTGATGAATGTTGTATTATGCTTGGGTTGAGCACATGGTCATTGAGTTGATGAGTGCTAGTCATGAATTGAAATGGTTGAGGGGATGGTGAAGCTTTCTGTGCTTGAGTTGACCACATGGGCGTTTCTCAGAGTAGGGGACCCCTAAAAGTGCTTGGTTTACTAGTACAGAAATGGCTGACCAAGTGGTCGTCGAGCTGATTTGTGTGAATAATGGCGTGGTTAAGGGGATGGTGAAGCTCTTCAATTTATGTCCACCCACTGTTGTGTAGGGGTTGATAATGATTGGCATTGCCTTGCGAATGGTTCATGATCGTTAATGAGGCTAACATGACGGATGATAAAGGTCAATAGTGATCAAAAATGGTTGATGGGTGGTTCATGGTCAAGCAAACCCTTATTGATCCAGGTGGTCAAAGGTTAAACGCAGTACTGGTACTGGGTACTCATAGTTTTGAACCAACCAACCAACCCATTCTGTGTTCGTTGATACCCGTCAATTCTGATGGTTGGGAATTCCATGCTGCAAAGCCTTTGGCGTCTTTGGCAGTTCCTCGAAATCAAGGAAAGAAGCAACCACCAACGAAGCTCATACCACCCAAGCGGGTATGACTAATAAGCTAGTGTGACTACCACTATATCAAGGCAGGTTTTATCAACACACTAAGAATTGGACCATACGACGACCGAATTGGACCATACGACGACCTCCATAATGAATCGCTGTTGCTGGTGCAAAAAACCAGGGCCGCCCTGATTCGGACTCAGTTACAGGACACTGGGGCATCACATTGGCGGCTTTGGGGATCCCTTTGGTTCATACTTTTCAGATGTTTGATCTCACTATTCCGCGATCTTGCCCAAAAACAACGATTGTCCATGATTTGCCCCCAACAAAACAGATGCGAAATTCCTGGTGTTTTCGTCACTTTGTTGATGGTCAAGCGACTCAGTGTTTGCGGATTGATGTTCAGCCAGTGCCAGGAGGGAGCTATCGAAATTGGGGAGTGCCTTGAACTTGCTGGGAGAGCTGTGGGTTGCCAGTGGCCAATGACAAACACAATTGGTTTGCCTTTGGTAAACTAAGCTGGACGCTAAAAATCATCATAAATGGTAGATTGTCCACTTTCAGGTCAGTTTTTTCGAGTGTCAGCATCGATGGTTGATGGATTTCCCAACGATTAGTGGTTGCTGCTTCATAAAACAAGTCTATCTGCAACGGCTAAGTGTGTGGTGGTTATCCAGCTCTTGATTTTCACATGTGTGGTGTATTGATCAATCAACAATATGGCTATTTTGCTCGGTGAATCGATGGTCAATAATTCACTCAGCCGTAATTGCTGACCATCCGTCGTTTTCTTTGAATTTTACATTGATTAATTACTGTGTTTTACATTGTTGAATAAACTGTGTTGTAGCCAAACAATTACTTATGATAAAACAATGCTTATCTAGATAAAATCCACAGTCACAAGGTTTGTTTTATCATGATTCATTCCTTTCGATTGTTAACTCTGCAATTAGCAGAAACCAATCATCAAAGTACTATGCATGTGGGTACTGTCTTTGATGACTTTCTCCACTTTCACCTGCCAATGTTGGCAGCAAATGCAAAGAATCTTGCCTTTGGTACCCCTAAATCATCTAGCTTAATTAACTAATGACCATTATTAGTAATAGCTATTTTCGCAGTCCCCTGTGCCTTGACAAACCACCTGGCCCGATCTTGATGCAATGAGCATAGCCCGATCTCAACGGATGATATCTCAACTGCCAGCGCTGAGGCTTGGAGTTCAGGGGTAACCCCGGCTGTTTGATGCGCAAGATGACGCCCCAAATGCTTGGGGCACACAATGGCCACTGCCTCTCTTGACTGGGAGGGTTTGATTGAATTATGGTGATTTATATGTATTTGGATGAGATGGTCGGTGGTTCATGTTGATAAGCATGAGATGCTATAAACATAGATTTCGTTCGTTCAATAAATGCAAATATTGGTAATCATTATCATGATTAATCTTGATATCAGAGGGGTAGTACTTCGTGCGGAAACCATGGTGAATATACATGATCATGATTGATCATGGATCAAAATACTGCTGATGGTGGGGCATTGGTTGGAACGGCCAATCATACCCAAGAATCTAGATATCCACAATTGGGAGTGTTTGTCCATCAAAAATCCCTGGCAGACATAACGATTCTAAGCAAGAAAGCTCCGCTTGTGGCAGGATGCTTCGAATTCCTATTACCAGCAGTATCATTCTGCCAGGGCCCCAGGCTTGTTAGAACAGTTTGGACACTTGGAGAGCAACCGGACTGCAGATGACTGCAGCTGGACGATGACCTTGGAGGAGTAGCCGGCAGCGGGGTTGCCGAGGCCTACCCAAATTATTACTCTCAACGCGATTACGCGACGGAAAAACCGGAGAACTACATGGCTTTTGTCGGATGCCCCAGGAGATTTGGACGGTTGATTCGTTGGATGGTGGTAGGTTAGACATTGGTTCAGTAGCATTCCTCAACCATTGTAGCAACAAAGCAACGCTTTTGGTCGAAATCAATGGTTGGTTCGTTTGGTTTGGTTTGCTTTGGTTGATTGCTTGATCAAGGTTTGTTAAGGCAGGTTTGATTGACCAACTTTGGCTGAATGCTTGATCAATTTGATTGTTTGGTTTGGTTTGGTTGCTTGCTTAAGGCTGGTTAAGGCTCCTTAAGGCTGGTTAAGGTTGGCTCAGGCTGCCTAAGGTTGGTTAAGGTCGGTTAAGGTTGGCTCAGGCTGCTTAAGGCTGCTTGGTTAAGGCGGCTTGCTCACGGCTGGTTC
Organism: Symbiodinium kawagutii; assembly: GCA_009767595.1. NCBI lineage: Eukaryota > Dinophyceae > Suessiales > Symbiodiniaceae > Symbiodinium > Symbiodinium kawagutii. The sequence goes on along the minus strand of VSDK01011317.1, from coordinate 339,542 downwards.
GGTTTCAGGCGGGTTGCTCAGGTGCAACAGCACGTCAAGGACGGGGCCTCGGGTCCCGAAGTCACCCTGAGCAACAACATGTGTCGGGACCCCCAGCATCGCTGGCATCGCTGGGCAGGGCCGGGGCCGGCCCTGGTGCCGTGGGTTGCCAACGAGCTGGTTTGCCAATGGCGGTCGCTCATGGAACCACTGGAAATGTTAGGACTTGATTTTGACCACTGGGCAACTAACATTTGATTAACCACTGGTCAACACTCGTCAGCTAGCAATTCTCAACCAGCTATTGTGTATACATCAAAAAACATGATTTAACTAGTGCTAACCGTTAACCAATGTTGATTGGCCATCAATGATGTTACCACAGTTGATTGAGCAGTTTCAACAACTACAGTTGGCCAATACAGCCCATCATTAACTAGTTTTTTGAACCCAATGTATCCTGTAAATCATGTATGATTTTTCAGCCTATCAACCATTCTTTTGCTTCCCATGATGCTCGGATGGTAATTGGGCTAAAATTATTTACAATGCTTTGGTGTGATGTATGTGTATGTTTGTTTCAAGGTTTGCACGATTCGGCTAACATAAATTAAAGTGGAGATTCTGGATAGTCATCAAGGCATCAAGTCTCAAGTTTCTGAGGCGTCTCTCCTTACTTTCACAGTTGCAGAATTTCCACATCAGTTCACAATATTTACATGGCAACACACACACACACATGTAATTTGACCAGAAATGACGCTAGCGTATCCTAGCCTTATTGCTTTCAAAGAATGATCAACGACTGGTGTAGCTACCATCATTGCGACTCCCAGCAACAGTTGATGGCGGATGGATCCCATGCGACAACGGGACACCGCGACTGGACGTGCCCCCAGGTCAGGATCGACATGTGGAAGATCTGCTCTTGTGTATCGAGTCCGGGGCTGAGCCTGCGACATGGCAACTGACATCAAATCATACTACATTGAACTCGTTATCAATTCGTGATTCACCATTTTCAGCCATCAATAGCTTTAACTTTTGACAATTAATCATTAACCAGAACCATTAACCACCAATTTCTCAGCCATTACTGACTATACAAGTAGTCATCAACTATTCTTGTCGCTAGATCGATTCATGAGCCATGAAGTAACCATACGATTGGTTTTAACCGTTACTCGCTCACCACAACCATTAACATCCATTCATATGGCTCATGAATCGATTATCATGGCTCATTGTTCACTATAACCATCATGAATCTGTCAATTGTCAATGGTTGAATGGTTAATGGTTCTGATCAATCAATCATGATTTCTTTACCATAATGAATCATTACTGACCATGATCTAACCATGAATCTGTCAATCACCAGTTGCTTCATATCTCACCACTTTTTTTCGCGCAGCAAGTGTCGCGCGTTGGCCTCGAGGTCATGGCTCCTGCGCAAGTACGGGGGGAGCAACGTGCAGCCGGAAAGCTCAGGGGTGGTGACCAAGCCCCCAGAGGATGGTGAGATGATGATCGTGTTGGTTTAGGGATGGGTTTAGGATGGTTTGGAGATTGATTTCCGTGTTTTTGTTACATGTTTTTTCATGGTTTTTGAATGATTGTTGAATACCCATTGGAATTTCCACTATAGAATGGTGAGGGCGTGCTGCAATTTTATGGATTTTTTCCCTTGCAAGCACTCTATAAAATGACAGGTTTCTGAGGCAGCTGGATGGGAATGATCAGATTTTGACATTTCTTTTTGGATCATGTATGAATCAATAAGTCAGAGTTTCATTCTATAGAGGACAATTTTGGACAGCTATCTTGGAACATCTTGGGCATCCCTGTGGCTGGATTTCCATTTTATAGTGGCTAGGCATTTTATAGAGAACAAATTGGCAAGTTCACTGAAATGTTGAGGTTTTGATTTTATAGTGGCTTTGATCAAATAGCCCATGCTGATCCCCACGTTTTTTTCCACTATACAATACTGAGGCCGTTCTGCATTTCATAAGTTTTTTGCTTCGCAAGCCTTCTGTAAATGACCAGTTCCTGAGACAACCGGATGGGAAGGATCAGATTTTTTTAATCATGTATCAACCCAACAATCAAAGTTGCATTCTTTAGAGGGTGATTTTGGACACCTATCTCGGAGCATCTTGGGCAACCTGTGGTTTGATTTCCATTTTATAGTGGCTAGGCAATTGAAACGTGTTGAATTGGGGTTCTTGGGCCCCGTGTGCCAAATTTGTTTAGTTATGCTTCGTTTTCCACCTTATTCGTGGGGTTTTCATTTATGGTTCTGGGAAGGAATCCCGCAATATTCCCCGGGATTCCTTGGTGTGTCCTGGACCCATTGGGGTTTCAGGGGTTAAAGGCGTTTCAATTTTGTAGTGGCTGTGGAGGATGGGTTCCTAGGTTCCATGTGCCAAAGTTGTTTGGCGCCCAGGTTCCCAGGCTCCTAGATTCCTAGGTTCTGGGCTGCAACCTCTATAGAATAAGAATTCAAATCAAAGATGATTTGGGGCCCTTGGCACTTACAAGCCCATTGAGATTTACTATAAAATGACCTATCCCAATCAACATCTTAGACAAGCATTCTGTTTCTATTTTTTTCATTCTTGTATGTAGACATAGTAAAAACAAAATTCATTCTACGGAGCCAACTTTTTGGTTGGTGCTGCTTGCTTGGGCCCTGGGGATCAGGCTGCCATATTTTCATTGTATGGCAAAGGTGGGATACACATCATTGCGCCCAATTTCATTCTATAAGAATTGCTGGGGCATCTTAACCAGCAATGAACCGTTTTATTTTCTATAAAATGGTGAGCACGGCTTTCACCAGTAATTCCAACAGGTATGAAACCAGGGGGAAAAAACGCGTCTTTCAATGAGCTGGATGATTCTGGATGGTGATATGGTGTTTCCTCAAGACTGCAACCTCTATGGAATAAGAATTCACATCAAAGATGGTTTGGGACCAATGGAACCTACAAACCCATTTAGATTTACTATAAAATGATTTATCCTGAATCAACATCTTAGATCAGAATTGTGTTTTTACTTTTTGTTTTTCTGGTATGTAGACATGGAAAAAGCAGAATTCGTTCTATAGAGCCAACTGTTGTTGGTTTGGGCCCTATTGGATCAGGCTGCTGCATTTTCATTCTATAGCAGAGGTGGGGTACACCTCGTTGCACACAATTTCATTCTATAAGAATGGCTGGGGCCTTCTAGCCAGCAAATGGCCGGTTTATTTTCCTTAAAATGGTGAGTACGGCCTTCACCGGGAATACAGACAGGGATATTGTTGATGTGTTTCATGGTTTTTGAAGGATGCTTGGTGTTTTTGGATATTTTTTTCAAATGTTTTTTTGATGGTTAAAGAATACTTCAATGATGGGTTCATGGTTAAAGGATGATTGCTCAATGATTTGATGCTGGTTGAGGGTTTAATGACGGTGAAGGCATGACTGAGGCATGATATGGCATGACAGTTGAGGCAATACAGTCTTTTGCTTCACAAAGGGCAAGTGATTGCAGATTGCTATTTGGAACCACCAAGAAGCCTGCTATTGGCTGGTGACACATGTGATCCCCTGTGGTTGGTGTATGCAATTTTCGCTTGGTTCCATCCTCGCTTCTATCTTTGACCATTCATCACTCAGCATTACAATACACTATTGAGCATATTGAGCATGCTTGACTCTCATATGTATCCATCATTCGCCATTACTTATCCATCCTCAACCATTCTTCATCCATGATTCATCAATCAAAATCCATCATTAAAACCAGCATTCATCCATGATTCCACACCTTTGAATCATCACTGTCCATCATTAACCACTTGTACATTCTTGTATCCCCTCCACCGTTGACCTTTCAGAACCACGGCAGTGCCAGGCCCTGGCAGATTGGTCGTTTGGATCTGTCCAAGTGCCCTGGCGAAGGGGAACAAATCATCAAATGAGTATCCGACAAAATTATCAGATGAATAGATCAATAAGGAACCTGCCTTGAACTTCGGTGAGGTCCACAAAACCTTCACAACCGATAGGGGACCACCCAGCACCGATACCCCTAATAGAATAACTTGGTACCGTAAGACTAGTGAATTTGTCAAGGCAAAAACTACTTCCAGTGCTCACATCCCACTTGCAAAGCCAGACACACAGAGTAGTCAACCACTGGACCTGCAATCTCCTTGTTGAAGGGCGTGGATGTGACCAAAATGCGCACAACCCAGAGACAAAAAATTGCTTGCACTAGTCTTGCCTGAAAAAGTTTTGTTTCCTGAGTGGCTGGCACTGCTTTGACCGATACCCCCAACCGATACCGACCGATACCCAAATGTTCAGGATTCATTTGCCAGGCACACCATGGCCTGTTCGTGTTTCCTTTGGCCATTTGTTCTGGACTTTCTCGGACCATCTCGGACCAAAGTAAGGGACATCGTAGATATTCGTAGATCACCATTTCAAATCACTTTTATTTTTGTTTCCATGTGTTCATGGGCGTGTACGGCAAGGAAAATCAAACTGCAGAGGTGCCTGGACAAAGAACTTTGCAAAAGGTGGTATGGAAAACGACGCTTCCACTGGGACACAGAAAGCAACCCCCACAAGACAACGCGAAGACAAAATGCGCAAATCTTAAAAATATCAAATACACATTGTCCAAAGATGATGGAAACATCCAGCAGGAGATGATGAAAAAGGAAGCCAGGCTTTCAAAACGAAAGGTCTGGAACCAAAACAAGCAACAACTACTGAAGAAGAAAAAAGCCGATTTCATGGAAGAAGACAACAGCACCAGTACAGACTCTACATCTTCAAGTTCAAGTTCCGAAGATCGACAAACAGTGTGCAAGCAAAGCAGCTGGCAATGAACGTAGCTACTTGCTGCAAAATAAACCAATTCCAATGGTATTTTGATTCTGTTCTAGCTTTGAAGATGAGAAGAGTAACAGAGGTATGGTTAATTTCTACAAAACCTTCACAACCGATAGGGGACCATCCAGTTTTGCTCATGTCAATTGTGTGAATGGATAATTTTGTCCGCAACTCAAATGGCTATGGGTAATCACCAACTAATGGAGGATAATCACCAACAGTAATAAGGAAAACAAAGGTTAATGATAGGAGAAGCAGGGGTACAGGGTTTTGACCCACAGCCAAATGGTTTCATGCAGAATTTGTCCATCAATTTATCATTTTTTCCATGAATTTATATATCATGTCCATAAAGTTTGTCCATCTTAAGTCATGTTTTTTTTTTTTCAGTAGTAATGATTGATTTATTTGTCCATGAATTTCTCATTTTATTGATGTTAAATGCATAGTGGATCATGGACAATTAAGATGGTTGATAGTTAAGAATCATGTTTGATAGTCTTGGTTCAGGATGGTGAATGATGGTTGATGATAGTCAATTTTGATTGAACACAATTGTCATGTTTCAATTGATGCTTGACAATGGTTATTGATGATTCACAAGCATTTTTCAGCCATCAACAACAATCAATTGAGCGTCAATTAACCATCAAACAACCATCATTGAACCATTATTGATCATTATTGATCATCAGTTAACCATAATTAATTCACGCTTGTTCCTATTTCTTGTTGCTGTTATCGGCTCAATTTGTTGGTCAATGAATTCTTAGTTGACCACTGTTAGTTAACCATTAACTAGCCTGATTTGCTTCTTGATTTGTACAGGTCAACCATCCATTAACCATCAAGTAGCCTTTATTTAATCATCAGCAAATCATCAGTGAATCACTATTATCCATTAGTTTATAATAACTCAAACATCCTTAGTCAGCAATTGACCACTATTTCAAATGATTGACCATTAATTCAGTCGATTCACCGTGTTTCCTAGTTTTTGTCAATATTTTTGGCTTAATTAAATTGGTTGGTCAATTAATCCTTGAAATTAACCATTCTTGGTTAGCCATTAGCCATTCACCAGCCTTGTGGCTATCAGTTAATCATCACTTGTTGACCAATCAATCATCAATCAAGCATAGTCAATCCATCAGTCAACCATCATTGTTAACCAGTATTAACCATTATCAACAAGTAGAAACCGGTGGGCCCCCCAGTAGTTATAAGTTGGCTTAAAACCTCTATAACTGGTAGTTAACCCCAGTTAGAGAAGTTATAAACCAACTAACCTAAGTGGTTGGGGGCCCACCTCGTAGGTCCATGGCACTGCCATGGCACTTGCCCCGCACCTGGGGGGCCTTGAACCCTTCGCGACCGAGAAATGACCTTTCGGATGAGAGCGTGAGCCGCATCTTGGAGCGGCTGCGGCAGCTGTCCGTGCGTGTAGCTTGGCAGCAACAACGGCAGGGCACGGGTCAGGGCGTAGCGGTGCATGATGGATGTATGGTGGTTTAAAATGTTTAAACAGGTTGTTAAGAATAGGGGATAAGAACCAGCTAGCTAGTTGACTTGGTTCATGATGGTATATGGCTATGTGCCAAAATCGGGTAACCAATAACCGACCAAAAAAATATGATTTTACCAGGAAACCATTGGCTTTGGGGGTATCACTATGGCTTGGCACATACCCATATGATATATGGTTGTTTCTCAAGTCATAGGGACACCCTCAGTTATCATCCTTCATGTTAATTATTTATTTCATGGTTTATGACTTTCAAACATCTTTCTTATGATTGACGGTGGTATTAGGTATAGTTGATGTATAGTTGGTGATTAGTGACGGTATAGTTAATGCTTATATATAGCATTTTTCTGATGGATACTAATGATTTTGGATGATTTTAGATGGCTGATTACCTGTCACCATTGTCACATCCCTGCAAATTCCATGATAATGCACGCTTTGATTTTGAGAATTAACATGAACAATGTATCCAGGACGTGCAAAACAAGGCAAACATCATGATTATCATCGTGATAGTGATGCTTGTCATGGCAATGATGAGTTTGAGTGACATTCCTCTGGTGAACGAAGGGAATTCCGTGAAAATCCACCATTTATAGATGCTTTGCCTGTAACAAAGGCGATGTTTAGCTCCAGGGGATCATGTACTACAGGGCAATGATATTGATCATGAGCCTCCAGGGCATTGTGTCACTGGGTGGCAGGCCATCGACCCATGTGGAGTTGGTTGGTTGCGCACATGGGTTGCTGTCGTTGGTTCTGTTTGTTGCCGGCAGCCCTGGCCAGGTAACAACATTTGGGGTTCTGACCAACCAAGGGTATTCCCAAAACCCAGCAAACACGGTAGTTTTCGATAAAGTCAAGGTGTGAGGGTACCATTTATTGATGGATATGCCATACACATTTATGCGTACATGGATACTTCCCGATTTGTTTTCCAAAGCTTGACACATGTATTCCATGTCCATGTTGACAGGCTTGAGAGTTGCCTTCGCGACTCACGTGTGAGATGGTTGAAATTTTAACAACCATCATGCATTGTGAAAGCCATTAATTATTAATCATCATCAACCAGTTCGGACCATCATATTCCAATTAATTACAATTGTGGATAATTGTGGCATATGGTGGCTACGGACCTCTCATATTGGCAGGTGCTGGTTGCTGGGGCTTTTGCTGTTGCTGCTTTGCTGCTGTCGTCGAGGTTGTTGTTGTTGTTGTTGTTGTTGTTGCTGTTGTTGCTGTTGTTGCTGTTGTTGTTGTTGTTTTTTTTTTTTTTTGTTGTTGTTGTTGTTGCTTAGAAACTCAACCGCTCTCAGTTAAAAACATGGCAGAAACAGAGATCTCAGCTGAGGTTCATAACTTGGACTTGAGCAAGAACAAAACTGGCAACAAAGGCAGGGAGCCGCAGCGGAGCTTGTCCCAGGAATGCGTGGCCTCGCTTGCAAAGCAGCTGGTGGCTTTTCGGGCGTGCAAATATCTAAGCATATTGGGGAAATGAGTTGAGGACTGGCCATGCTATCCACTTTCATTCAATGATTATCTTGAAAAAATGCCTTCATTCAAGACTGGTATTCCCATCCAAGCAAAGTTGTCTTCGAGGGGATACTCAATTTTTCCATGGAGAAACCAGTAATTACTCGCCATAGTTCACCATCATTCACTATCGTCCAGTGCCAACCAATCTCTTATGATGATTCCCAACTTTGAACTTAGACATGATTGACCGCCACGAATCATCACTTCCCATCAAACATCATAACCCAACATGATCCTGGGGATGACTATCTGATTGACAACCCTTTTTTTGAGATGAATTATAGCCTTTAAGCACCAACGACTTAACCATCAAACTTGCTTGCGAGGGCACCTTTTGAGATCTCCTGTCGATCTGTTCAGGTTTGGCCGCCCTGGAAGCGTATCTGTGGAATTGCTCTGAGCCCTTCCACGAAATCTCCTTGGCGGACAATGAGATCACAGTAGAGGAGCGGAAGGAAGGGAAGTTACGGCCGTGGTGGACGCACTGTTGTGGTGGTCGATGGCTGGCAAGGTCGATCATGAGCAAGGGTCCTGGTGGGAAATCAAAAGTCAGTCAATTAGTCTGGAGGAATGTGCTTGGATGAATCTGAAAAGTAGTAAGCCATTGAGGCTGGTGGTGCTTGCATCGTGCAGACTGTTTCACTGTTTGCAGTTGTGTTGGGTGTTTGATGAGTCATTCATCACGCTTCACAGTCGTTTTAATCATTTGGCTGTTGGTTCAGAGGGAGCTAAGGAGCCAGGGATACTAATATTATAGCCTTTCAAAGGGCCTAAGCCTCACAAACATCTTGGAACTGGGTCCTCCCGCAGTTGAACCATGGCCAGCCATGCAGCTGTAGGAAGCCGGGGACGACAACGTCGTGTCCTCCCTGCTGCGGTGCCTCTACAACCATCCTTCCTACCCCAGGAAGTCAAGGTCGGGTGGGATAGGCAACAGGGTAAGGTGATGGTTGATGAGGGGTGGACCATGGATCAATATGGTTGATTATATGAGTGGTTTTTTAGATGCGTGTAAAATACCTGAAACCTTTTTTTAGATGCGTGTAAAAACCTGAGTCTTTTTAGATGTGTGGATCAACAAAGGTTGATTGTATGAGGTTCGCAAAATAGGGGACCCCAAAATTGTGGGTTTATTGCTGAAAATGGTTGAACAAGGATGATTTTTAGGGTACCCCTATTTTAAGAAACCACCACATGGTTGATGATGGTTGACAATGAGTTGGGTGATAAGGTTGATGAGATGGTTAAACATGGTCAAGAATGGGTTGATTGGACTGCGACCAGGTTTGAACTTCACATGGTTTCAAGGGATCAAAGTTGTGTAAATGGCTCACACATATGGGTTATATACCAGATGTAAGCAGGCGTTTGGAGCATCATCATTTTTTTCTGCTGCATCTGGAGACGTGCTGAATGAGTGTGGCTTAGACAGATACAGCCGACACAAACGAACCAACATGATCTGCTGATTGGTTCCACAAGCGTTATACCATCACCATCCATCACCATTGTTCCCTCATTGTTACCATTGACTAAATATTGACAACGATCATGACTATCATTAAACAAACTGTTACTAGTGGCACTGTCACCCTGATACAACAGAACTATCATCATCACAATCCTAATCATCCTAAGTTCATGATCATATTGATGATCATCCTCCTCTCTGGAGGCGTGATATCCCCATGATGTCGTGGTTTGCCAGAGATTTGTCGCGCCAGTTCGAACTCGGTGGTGATGCTCCATCCCTTGGTGCTTTGCTTAAGCCTGGAATCCCAGTGCCAGGGAACACTGGACAGCTGATGTATCAGATCACTTCTTTGCAAGGCAGAATACCGAAGCAGAATATTCTGCCTATTAGTAAACAAATCGCATTCCCAAGCAGAAATGGAGTGAAATACTACTTCTATAGTAGACATGTAACCGATCAAGACCTAGAGTTTGGATATGATGTGGGGGCTCAACTGGCGGTGAGCGTGTCCGCCAATGATCACCTGTTGATAGTATCGGGGAATGTTTGGGTTGATCTATTTGAGCAGCACCATCTTTTTGCAGGGAAATGGCCGACCTCTTAATCTGCCGCTGGCACGGGGGTGGAACATGTTTCAGCACCAACGTTCTCATTGGGTTAGATCAGTTGGCGGACTTATTGTTTGGGAAATCCACTTAGTGTACCAACCAGGATTTGATGGTCAACAGGCTTGGGACACCATGGCCGTTTGTTTGTGTTTCTTGATGTTTCTTGGCTTAGCTGCATGTGTTTACTGATTCATCACCCATGCTTTTGTGAACTTAGGGACTTCGGTGACCTTAAGGACTTCGCCAATCTTCGTCAAGAAGTGAATCTCATGCGAATCTCCAGTCCAGCAGCAACTGTGAAAGCAGCCTCCACTTCTATGAATCGCATAACCGGCTCAGGTGGCAACAAGATCTCTGACCTCTCCCGGATTCAGAAAGACATCCAAAAGAAGGCACCAGTGCAAGGGCACCAGTGGAAGGGTGCTGGTCAACCATTCTCATCAGTTTTCATCCCCATTCTTGGCATGATGAAACGCTGTGCAATACTGGTGCCATACGATGTTCAAATATTTTCCACTCAGAAGTTGTGAAGATTAACAACTTACAATCATCATGAAGCACTAGTTGTTGTATTCAACATCAGCACTAGGTCGTTGCGAAGAGCGCCATGTTTTGGTCATCCATGGGTCAGCAATGCTTCACGCATGCCGTGCCTCAGGTGGGTCAGAAAGCTCGCTTTTGCTCCTCAGCTGAGGCGCGAGCACTTCTCGTGACGGTGATCTCAGTTGTCTATTTTTCAGCTTTGGCGTTTGTTAGTGACCATGCAGCTGAAAATGAAAATGAACATCACTTATTTTTCTACCATGGGTGCTAAGTTATTTTTCAGCTAGCATTCAGCTTAATGAATGGTAGCACCATGAATCAACTCAGGGACCCCTGGGTGATCCATTGTGGCCCTTGGGGAGCCTCGCTGGCGAGGCCTACAAGGCAGATGGCGAGGAGTACCTGTTTGGAGCCTAGCTCCGGCTGCGGACGCGGCGAATTGATCAGTGACAAGCAGCTCTAGGCTTATTAGTTGAAGCAGAAATACGATTCATATTTCTAATAGGTACTTTTATACTAACCACTACCAACCAATATTATTTGCTTATCATGTAAGTATAGTGTAAATACTTACAAACAGCTCAGTTGCAGAGGTTCTTGTGTTTCTATCATGGTTATAGGTACCTAAATAATTGGTGATGTTAATAGTGAATCATATAGTTAGTTAAGAGTTAATATGTTAATGTACAACGGTGGAATAATCAATAGTTAATATATAATGGTTGTATCAGAGGTTTTAGGTACCTAGATACCACATGATGTTCACAGTTTATCATGGTTAAAAATGGCTGAGAGTTTATTTCACGGCAAATGGTCAATCATGGTTGAGAGGTACTTCATGATGCTTGATAGTTACCTAGATGGTCAATATATTGCTTAATGATGAATCATTGTTTGCTTTTTGAATATTGCTTAATTGATGGTCATTCCTAGTCATTGTCAAGCATTGTTTGTTCATTGATTAAGAACAAATGGTTAGCCATACAGAATGACGCCAAACATGATTGATCATATTGTTTATATTTGATGGTTGGTAGTTGCTTAATAGTGATTGCAATGTTTGGTATGTCTTCTTAGCAGTCATATGATTCCCAATCATTGATACTGGTTACTACAAATAATCATTAGCATTCACAAACAATATTAACCACTACTATAAACATTTGGAACCAATCGTAACAACGTGTTTGGTTAGTATATGTTCGGTCAATAGCACCATTATTCACCATGATTAACCAATGTTACTACTACGTATTATTGACCTTTATTAACCATGCATTGACCATTATTAACTAATCATAAAAGACAATCGATATTAACCATTAAACTTTACTAATTCGCTACTAATTATGATACATATTGGTAATGATTTGTTTGGTCAGTATGGCAGTCATTAATATTACTTTTGAAAGATGGTGAACCCTGAGGTGCTTCAACGTCGGCTGTTGCGCTGAGGTCTGTGTACTTGGCAGATGCTGTGCCGATGCTCAGATGGAGATGCGCCGTTGGCAGACCACGATCTCTCGGCGTTTCACCTGAGCCGTTGATGGTTGGACAGGCTGATAAGTTGATGAGTTGGTTGGGAAGATGGTTGACGAGTTGGTCAATAAGTTGGTTGGTTGGTTAAACTGACGGTTGTGGTGGAAATCCCCGTGAGTTGTTAGACTTGCTGTTGCGCCATCAAGCCATTGATCCCTAGGGCAACATGGGAGATAAGTGTGAATACAACTGGCAGATTTGAGATGTGAATTAACACTTATTTGCTTGTCGGTTGGTGCGTTCTTAAATTATGAAATGTCAACAAGTATTCAATTTTCATGCCGAAATTGTATACTGGAAATAGCCATGATTGACCATTCTTAGCCACTAGCCATCAGTGGCATCATTAACCTTCATTGATCCGTTATTCACCTGTATCAACGAACAATGATCATCATTCACCATCAGCCAAAATCATTACGCATCATTAGCTCCTAAGCCTCTTCAACCACTAGACTAGTTGAAAAAAATTCACGATTTACAAATTGACCACGGTTTTTAACCATCATTAACCATTATGAACCATCAACCAACTAAGCAACAACCACCACCAACCATCAATTCACCATAACTTCAGCACATTTTTCATGTTTATAATCCCTGTACCACCATGCTCTGGCGCATCGTCGTGAAAATCATCCCTGGCTACGGACCACCGTGCTGGCGCTCGCCGCTGGACTGCCGAGGCGGAAACGGAAGCGGACGCGGAACCGTGGCAGCGGAGGAAGAAGCGGCGCGAAGCAGAGACGCCGCAGGTGCAGTTCTTGGGAGGATGAACTGCACCTTCAGATGAAGGCTAGTTATGAAAATTATGAACATATCATGATGAATGATGATGAATGATGATGAATGATGATGAATGATGATGAGTGATGATGAGTGATGATGAGTGATGATAAATGATGATGAATGATGATGAATGATGATGAATGATGATGAGTGATGATGAATGATGATGAATGATGATGAGTGATGATGAGTGATGATAACACATGATTATTTTCTATCTTCAGGAGTACTAAATCATGATGATGATATATGATGATGCTAAAGGATGATGGTGATGATGATGATGGTGATGGTGATGATGATGATGATGATGATGATGATGGTGATGATGATGATGATGATGATGTTGTTGTTGTCGTTGTGGTTGTCGTTGTTGTTGTTGTTGTTGTTGTTGTTGTTGTTTTCTGCAAGGCGGCGTATCATGCGTGCACACAGAACACTCAGGGACAATCCCAACGCATTCCTTGAATCGCAGCAAACTTCACATAAATACAAGAACACGATATTGGAGAAACCGTGGTCACAAGTAATCAATCTGTCAACATGACCATTTTTATGCAGACACAAACTTCCTCAGTGCCATCACTTCAGCGATGTATCCACTTTGAAGGCCTTGACTCCAGTCATTTTGGCTCCCGAGCGTATCTGTGTAATCGGCCATGGCGAAGCTGTGCTACCGCCACACCTTCATCGATGCGGAAAACGCGCCAGACCTTCGCCGCCGAAGGAGCTGGCCACAGCTCAGCCTGGGCACAGCGAGTGGCAGCTTCTGCGCTGGCTACGTGGCAGAGTTGGAGGGCAGATGTGGCTTGACTCGGCAGCCAGTGGTTGCCCAAGCACTGCCCGAGGAAAGAAGTGCTCAACTTCCCATGCAGGGACCACCTGTTCAACCATCTGTTGAGGTGGTGCAGGCTGCTCCCAGCCATGGCAGCAGGGGGTATCCATTCCTTTGCAGCCGTCCTTGTGTTTACTTCGCGAAGGGAATCTGTGAATTTGGAGATGCTTGTTGTCATTGTCATCACCCGGTGCATCCTCGTTATAAGAGTCTTGACAGGCGCCAGCGAGCTCAGATGAAAGAAATGGACACTTGGTCGCAGTGCAAAGCTGGTGCGGACAAGTTACAGTATGATACGAGGGTATATGAGTAGTATATGAGTATATGGTTATGAAGATGAAACAGCAGTTACAGTTTCGTTGCATGAGCCTTGAGGATTCCGAGAATTTTTGGGTGCAAAGCTATGTTATGTATCTTTCCTAATATGTGACATAGGGCTCCAAGAATTTCACAAATCCTACTACGTAGCTTAGATATGTCTTGACTGTCTTGACCCTTCTGAGGAGAGTGGGGAAATTCTTGCCTTGCTCCTGCCTTTTCTTCGTCGTTCTCTGAGTGCAGCACAGATTGAAGCTCCCCAAATCATCGCGATGCTTGAAGAGGAAGTTGGGTCGACCATGGCTCCTGATGTTGATCAGCAGTTCCGTCGGATCCTGAAGCACATGCCCTTGACGTCACTTCTTGGCTTCATGATGTCCAAATCTCGCCCAAACTTTGGCATCTTGCTCCGAGCAGAAGTAGAAGCGTTGCGGGGCCAGTAGAGATGCTCTCGTGATGCCGGACAGATACTGTCATAGTGTGGAAAGATTGGAATTTCATGGTATTTTCGTGTCGTTGAGACTCGTTTATATTGCAGTATAGTGCAGACAGCATCCAGTGCAGAGACGCTGACGGTCTTGCAGAAAGTCTTCAGAACGAAGTCTTTAATAAGTTCTCCACTTGCAAGTCGTCACACCTAAAGCCTAAAGATGTTTGAAATCAAACTAACGGTGGATTCTTAAATGGGGAACCCCCTGAAATGGTTGGTTTATTGCACTTTATCACTATAAACTATAAAGGATCGATGACTACAGTAGATGATTTGGGGGCGCCCTTATTTTGAGAAACCACCAAATGATTGCCCTCGGATATTTCAATAGAGAGTCCCTCGAGTGATTCTTGTTGCTGGCCTCTAGACCTTGAGACATCCGCGGTCAGAACAGTCAGGACACGTCGTGACGATTTAGTCGTCAGATATTCTGCGATGTTGGGCAATTTTTGTCCGCATTTTTTACACTCTGAAGTGCGACTTGAAGGGTTTCTTTGATCACTTGATTCATGGTTTCTATTTCGGTTTTGCCCAGGAAATAGATACATCACTAGTTTGCTTGAAATGATTGTGGTCAGTAGCTTCATTGTGAATGGGAGATCCATGTCAATCACCCCGTGTTTCAACACAGCCAGCTTATGATTTATCAATATTCATCAGCAAAAACAGGGAAGTCATCAAGAGCTGGATTTTCTACCACATTTTGTTAGACACAGACAGACACGTTGTCATTCTCTTCAAGGCGCCTGAGTTCGATCTCGAAAGTGAACAATGACCACATCCTCGAAAGGTCAAAAGGATGGCCCCATTCCTTGCTGTCACGGGGATGTGGAGGGAGTGAAAACATGACCTCAACATGTCCCAGCTACCGAGCTGATGATATCCATGGTTTTGTTGAGTAGGTGGTGATAGTTGCAGACTTGTTTGGCTGTTTAGTTCCTCATGAAATGTTGAATTTGCATGTGTTTGGTGTTGTGCTGCTATACTCCATTCATGAGGGTTTGAGCCGCTGTGAAAAGATGAAATGTTGGTGGGATTTCATTGCTAGAGGCCCTTGATGGGCGCTATTCCGGGCTTGCCCTCAACTAGCCACAGGTGGAAAGTGAAGAAAAGTCGGAGGTTGCGACCGAGATTGTGAGTGAGGATGCTGAGGAGGAGGAACAAGAGATTGATGAGGAAGAGCCTAAGAAAAGCAAGAAGTCCAAGAAGAACACAGACAAAAAGAGCCCAGATTCCAAGAAGAAGAAAAAATCCAAGAAGGACCGGGACTGGGAGCTGAGGAGATGCTAAGGCTGCTGCTAGGCCAGACTTGATACTTGTAACATCTTGTAACATCTTGTAACGTTGTGCTGCTGTTGGCATAGTCCACGTCACAGATGGTTCTTGACGTGGTCAGCAGGAGAATGGAAAGACCAAAAAGAAGAAGAAACGAAAAAACAAAAAGAAGTCGGAAG
>VSDK01011317.1:293240-323536 GCA_009767595.1 Symbiodinium kawagutii | reverse complement strand
GGAAGAGCCAGAGGACTGCAGTCCATTGGTAGCGGCCAGCTGTCATCAGCTGCCCGTTTTTGCTGCAGGAGAATGGAGATGCGTCGGAGGATCAGGAGGACGTTTCATCCCATTCCGGTGACGTTTCATCCGGAATGTGAATGACATATATGTATATATAACAAATATAAACAATGTTCGGTTTGTTGGTCACTCAACGGGTTGTAGTCCGAAGAATAACACACATCCAACAGGTCTTTCACAGTGTCGAGGAAATGTCCTTCTTCATGTTGGTTGCTGAAACTTGTTTTGATGAGAACTATTCCATGACATCGTGATCCCGAGCCAATGAGGTGTTGAGCACTGGCAGCTTGAATCAGTTGTTGTTTAAGGTACTTGGGGTTTAGCTCGCGTCCTAGCTGCGATCAGTGAGTCGATGAAAACCTGCAACTGCAATCACTCAGTATATTTTTGTTTTATTTCTTTTCTCAGACTGTTGTTGCGCAGCACAGATCTACTGGAGGAGCATCATTGGTATGTTGGCATGTTCCATTGCAACATGTTTCTCTAGCAATACTGCAATGTTGCAACATTTTTTTCTGATCAACCACCATTAACCACCATTAACCACCATTAACCACCATTAACCACCATTAATCACCATTAACCACCATTAACTGCCATGGTTAACCCATGTTCCCACCATTCTTGCTATGTGGATTCATGGGTAGGTTCCCGTGCCGGGTCCCCAGCTCGGTTTGTTCGGTTTTCAGCGCCAGGAGCAAGAGGCCTCCAGGGGCCTTCTGGGGATTTGGATGCCAGCAGAATTCACCATGGAAAACCATGGGAATTACTGCATAACCCGGGTTTTTCTAGGGACTTTTAGGGATTTTATGGGACTTTTAGGGATAACATAAACGCTTTTATAGGGACTTTTAGAGATTTTATGACCATCAAGCCCTTGTCAACTATGCATGTATGGGTTGGTGGTTTTGTAATGGCTTTGATAGGGATTTGTAACCGTGAATAATGGTTAACTGTAGGGGATAACAACTAACAGTAATGAGGAAACAACTAGTGGTTGGTGGCTTGTATATAGTTGAAACCAGATGAACACTAGATTGCCATGCCATTTGGTTGGTGTTTTCGTAGACATTTTGACTTTCCCCAGTCTTTGGGACGCTTGGTTGCTTGGCCAGCATAGGTTTGGGATGGCAAAATTCGCAAACAACCAGCATCAGTGGCACCGTTGGTACACGCTGCAGCCGCAATGTCACCATGGTAATTACCACAGCGGCTTGGCCATGGTGAGTTTGCAGTAATGCTTATGGTGCTTTCTGTCACTATCACTTTCGATCATGCAGGGGATCTCCGTGGATGTCCTGGCGATGGGGATTTCATTGAAGCCATGAATCGCCATTAACCAACCATCCATGAACCATGCTTTCTTAGTGGCGACAAACCATGAACCAACTCTTAGTAAATAATCAACTATTCGCCAACCTGGGTGCTGTCCGTGAGAGAGACCGAACCGTTCACCAACCATTTACCACCACTCTGGTTAGCTTCCGTTGAATGGTGGGTACCCTCAGTCATCATCCTTATTTTAAAGGCCATTGATAGCAATAAACCAACCATGCCTTGGGGAGTCTCCTATGGCTTGAGAACAAAATGACACCCATGTTATTTTCCATCGCTTGTCCGTTCCCTCGACTACCACGAGCAACTGATGTGAGGATCTCTCGGGCCATTTCCGATGCGTCATCCATGCTGGAGATTTTTTCGCTATTTGGAGGTTTCTCTTACTGGCTTGAGAACCCCAAACAGATGAATGGTTTTATTGCTAAAAAAGATGAACAAAAGAGGATTATTTTGGGGGTACGCCCCTCGTAAGAAAGCAGCGTTTGTGCTACAGCTGTGTGATGTTGGTGGTTCCTTTTCCTGTGCTTAACTGCTGGAAGGTTGCGTATCAACAAGTACTTCAACATCATAAATCATTAAGCTCAACCATCAAAACTGGGACTGATAACTCACTCACTTTATTTTGATATGACTATCAGAGACTATCAGTCACTCTAAGCATTGAACTATGGATGACCCATGATGAGGTCCTTAAGATCAACTAAGGCAGTGGTGAAGCCATTGATGACCAGTCGCATTGCGGGGCTGGTTGGTGACGTTGATCCATGGTGCAGCATCAGCTACATCCGGCTTCCATTCACCGTGATCAGCGGATGATTTTGAGCCAAGCATTGGACCGTTAATGGACCATGCATCAAGAAAATATTGGTGAAGCATCAATAAACCATAGCATAGAACTAGTGGGTAGTAAACCATGATGCTTAAACCATAAATCGGCCATTTGTGATTCACCAACCATGACCACATACCAGTAGCTCAGTAGCTAATCACTAATTAGTAGCTAGTGGTGAGTCATGACATACTACCAAGCATGACATGCCATCAACGCATCCAGAGCATCAGCTAAGTAGCTGCCTAAAAGGTGAATGATCAGCTAATCATGACCCAATATTGACCAACCACTTGACCCAGCATGATAGTACAGAACCACTTGCAACCACTTGACCAACCACTTGACCAACCACTTGACCAACCACTTGACCAACCATAGCAGTAGCCAAGTAGCTACCATACCACTTGACCAACCACTTGAGGTACCTCCATGATGAGCTAACCAACCCTGACCCACAGCTGTTCACCGATCTCCCCCAGGAAGTCGCAGCTTCGGTTCCTGCAACGTGAGGGAAACCCAGCGGTAGTGGCAGTGACGTGGCCAGCTGTCGTTGAGGAATGGTGGTTCATGGTAGGTTGAACACCCGGGTGGATCAATAGCAGGTGAATGGTAGGTGAAATGGTAGGTTAAATGGTGGTTAAATGGTAGGTTACATAGTGGTTCATGATGGTTACGTGGTGTGTGATGGTTCTTAATCAGGGGGTTCAGGTTGGTGGCTGATTTCGTTCATGATGTTGCATGTTGATTTGGTTGAATCTGAGCGGTTTCATGGTGATTTATGGGTGATTGACTATTATCTATCAGGTATCAGGGTTCATGATGACTAATCTGAGCTGTTTCATGTCATGGTGATTGATGATTATTTGTCAGGGTTTACTGATTGCTGATAATGCTTGATTTTGGCGATTGAAGAGTCTTCGTGGCTGGTGCAATAGTCAATGATGAGCATTCATGACTTGCGAGATTCATTAAATGTTAATATCCAAAAGTAATCAAGAGCAATGATACTACTGGACAATCATGGTGAACCATCATGGTAGATGTCAACTTGTGATTATTGTTGTTAGTAACTAAATGCTGATATCCAAGAGAGTAATCATGGTCGACATCACCAGGCTGCAGCCAGCGAGGCCGCAGGATGCTGATGGCGACATGCAGGATGTCGACTTTGGGCCGCTGGTGCAAAAGTTTACCCAGCAGGACCACTTGGAGATATGAAAACTGGCGTGGAGGAGTCATGAAATGTCATGAAATGTTATGAAATGTCACGGTTCTGTTAATGGTTGCACTTTCTGATAGTCATATGGGTGTTTCTTAAAATATGGGCACTCCCCAACCATCCAGTTTATTGACCCTTCATAGTAATAAGCCATCCATAACTTTGGGGTTCCCAGTTGTGAGAAACCACCATATCATGAGATGTGATGATGGGATGATCATCCAAAGAAGTAGTTTTTTGAGTCGAAGTCTCACGTCATCGACATGGGCGTTGAATGTTGGCAGTTGGGCGTTTGTGATCCATGATGGATCATCTGAAAAATGTCGGCAACGGATGAGGAGCTCCAGGTTTTCAGCCATCCACAAGTGGCACCTACTAACCATGCAAGGTCTCCGAGTTGAGTTCGCCATTCTTAAGAGCTGGAAAGCCCACAACAGTGACGACTGGGGGTCATGGCGACAAACCTGCCAATCGACCAACCAAATCACGGCAGCCACGTAGGGGCTTGGCATGAGTCCAGGGAGATCCAGGTAGTCCTGGTTGATTGGTTGATATTATCACTGAACACAATAAACCATGATTGCACCTATCAATGGTTGAACTTAATCAGTCATTGGTTATCATTGATTACATAATTGATCTTATTTTAAAATTTTTATCAATCATGATCATGATTATCATGATTATCAGCCATGGTTTTGGTTTACCATCGCTTGTCATGATCTGAATAAACTGACAATCATGGTTGACGATGGCCACGGGCTGAAGAGTTGGCAAGTGACAGTTGACAAAGACCAATCGCGAACGAACGATGCGAAATCCTGCGGTTATGGAGTTCACTCCCACGTTTGGTGGTTTCTCCAAATAGGGAACCCCCAAGAATGGTTGGTTTGTTACTATAAATGACTATTAATGGATGATTTATGGGTACCCCTATTTTGAGAAACACCCATTTGGCTCATGGTAGATCACCTTCGCCATTTTGTAAGCACCTAGTGCAGCTGGATATACTTTTCATAGCCATCATCAACTCATCGTTGTTGCTGGTCAACATGCCCATTGTTAATCTTTCAAGCATGTTCAAGCCATACTGTTCAACTACACGTCTCAAATTGTCCCATATGTGGTGATCATCCATTTTTCTTTGGCGAATATAGGCACGGAAAAAAATGCATATTACTTTGGTACGTGTTCGTTAGCCAATGTGTGATGGTTAGTGCATCAATGGCACCTGCAACTGATGGTTGCACATCAATTAGATCATCTTTTGGGTACACTAACAAACCCCGGAAATAATGGTTGGTCCTCCCATTCAAAATCATATAATATGAAATCACGGGTGGTTGGAGGTGGAATCAATCAGGCACACGCCTACTACGGACATCATGGTGTTTGTTTGATACCCTTCTTTAGCCTTTTTGAACCGACAATCCCAAACTGCAGGCAGTTTTCATAATTGCGCCGCCCTCATGGATATGCGGCCATAGCTACCGCAAAGCTAATTGCAGGTGCAAATCTGTGTTTTTGTGTCATACGCCTTTATCAATAGATAACACGTTGACATGAAATTTTATTGAGCAATGAATACTGGACGTATTTACCGCATATGTTTATTCAAAATGTATATGACACGTCATATACGTATATATACAATACGTCATAGATTTGTACATATCCAGCTATGTCCAAAGGTTTGCGAATCCATCTGCGAAGGACCAGGACCGTTTCAAGCAGGACACTGAGGAAAAACTGAGGCGTGCCATGTGACGGCTGTTGGATCACCGTCATTATGCAGCTGCTGGTTATGGCTGTATCCATCAGTGACAGTGGCACCCTTGGTATATAGATTTGCTTACATATGTGGCATACACAGGTAGACAGATTGATAGATAAGATAGCTAGGTAGTTAGATTGACAGAGAAAGAGACAGAGATAATTACAGACAAACAAACGCAACCATCCCTGTTGAGGATATTTATCAATGATACCCCCTAGTGGCGCCAATGGTTGACCACCTCCCAGTAAACCCTGAAATGACCAGTTGCCGTTGAATAGCGGAATTCTTGTGGTTTTAGATCACCGTGGTTTCCAGCGCGTTTCATTATGCTTAGTGCTTTGATGAAAAAAAACACGAGTTGGAAAGGTGAGTCAGTTGATAGAGATGTCAACACACATAGGGCTACCACCCAAATCATCCATTGTGAGCCATTGTTAACCACCTAACTGACATCAGCTTGGGCGACATAAAAACAATTGTGTTAATTCTGCGACCTAACCCTTATTTCAGTTTCGAATTAGTAAATTCGACCCAGCGACCTACAAATTATTAGAATTTACCCAGACTGTAGTGATAAACAAAGCATTTTTTGGGTCCACTATTTTGAGAAACCACCATATAGTTTTAAGATTTTTTTGTTGCTTCATTGTGTCTTTTTTGGGGTTTCCCAGTTGACGTCATGCCACTGTAATGACCCACCGGTGTGCTGAAGTCAAGCAGCAGCTTTCCAACTAGTATAGCCAAAAACACTCGGATTATTAACTTTAACACACTCAAACATATAATGTGAACATTGTTTTTTGGGCATATGGGTGTTTCTCAAAATAGGGGACCCTCGAAATCATCCAGTACTAGTATTATATAACCAATTATAACCATGACTAGTAGTAAACCACCCATTTTTGAGGTTCCCAATTTTGAGAAACCTTCCTGTAAGCTACTGTAATTGACTGATGGATAGTCGGCCGTTGAATCACTTGGTTGCATTTCATCGTCCCACTTTATGTCATGTTGATAAAAACCAATAGCATGTGAAGTTGTGAAGATGATTCGGTCAACCAGAGTCAGCTCCATGGCTGTTGTTAATGAACGCATCATGAACGGTTTCAACCATGCTGAGGTTAATTATGTACCATCACTGTTGACTTTCGTAAATCAACAATACTTGATGTTGATGATCCTGAAATTGGTGATTTCCACAACTCAAGTGCACTGTAATTACAAGTGAAGTGTAGCCAGACCTATTCCTACGCAGCGACAATTGTAGCATCACTGCAGACCACCATTAAGATAAGGCATCAAAATTCCCAGAGTATGGTACTATTGTTCACGGCTTTGCTTGGTGATGTCAAACATGAATAGTGGCATATGATAATTGATCATGTCCACAATGACTAGTTTCATTATTAACACAATGGATTCAACTAGCTACTGACAAAGTAGGATGATAGTGGTTTCGAGTTTCTGGTATTGACAATATATCAACACCACTATGAAGACCAGAAACTAGAAATTTACAGTGCCGACACCACTATGAACAGTATCAAAAGTAGCATGTTAAAAGGTATTAACCAGCTTTTTAACACCGCAGGAACACCATTAACCGTATGAACACCACTAAGAAGACCCGAAACTCCAAATCAACAGTATCCTCCACAGTATCAAACCACTATTGACACCACTCTGAGCAGTATTAAGGCCACTGTGAACACCTCATTGAACAGCAACTATGAACACCAACTATGATCAACTGGCAGTGGGTCAAAACCCTGTACCCCTGGTTCCCCTATCATTAACCATTGTTTTCCTTATTGGTTGGTTAATATCCCCCATGAAATTGGTTGGTTAATATTGACCCATAGCCAACTCTGAACACCAAATTCAGACGGTGCACTAATCATTAACTAAACTATTAACCTTATTCACTAAACATCACTAAACATTAATCATTTACCATGGTCATAAGGTTCACGGTTAGTTAATGGTGAACCTTACAACCAGGTAGATGCCACTCAACCAGCACTCCACTATTACTCAGTTACAGTTAGTTAACGGTTCGTTAATGGTTAACCTTATAACCAGCACTCCACTCACTTCTCGCACTCAGCCAGGTTGATGGAGGGCTTGTTGACGAGCATCGGCGACAGTGCCCTCATGAAGCTCGCGGAGTTGACGGTGCCCCCAGGGCCGGCTCGCGGCATGCTAAAGAAAGGTGGTTTTTAGAAGGTATTATATGGTGTTAATATGGTGTTTATAGGGATTTATAGGGTTCTTATGCGGATTTATAAGCCTTAACTATGGTTGATAATAGGAGATAATATCTAACAATAATGGGCAAACAACTACTGGTTTGTGGTTTGATTGATATCTTTTCTACTTTCCCTAGTGTTGACAAATGGTTTGTTGGCTAATATTTTTCATAGGGGTGGTTCACCACCAACCAGCTAATAAGATAATAGTCGCATAAAGATAGACTCATAGTGGCATATGATAGTGGATTATTTTCTTAATAAGGTGGATTATAACATAATCATGGTCCAATAGACTCAGAGATGTGGATGATAAAGGTGGATACTAAAGGTGGATGATAAGGTGCCAGAATGACATGGATGATAGTGGATGATAGTGGATGATAGACCAGGAGTGGATAGTAGTGGATAAAAAACATGGATATATAAACGTGGCCAAGCTGCTTATTACTGGGTCATAATGGATAATCAAGCTTCATAACGCTTAATAGTGAATGATAAGAGTGCATAAACATGGTATATACAACTGACAAAGTCGTGTCTCAAACGGGATTGCCAGAATTAATAGCTTGGGAAAGGTTGACGTTCAAGTCGTGCCTCGGCCCTAAAAATCAGAAAAACTCTTTCTTCGCAATGGGTCACTTGTTTTGACCGCCAATTTCTGGTGAGTTGATGACGCAGGGTGTTTAGCCGATTTGTGATGTAACAGTTGGGTAACGAATGTAGCGTTCACTTTGGCTTTCAGGACTAGTTTGGATGACGACATGACCCGGTTGCTTCTTGCTGCTGCTGCTGCTGCTGCTCCTTGCCAGGTTGTGATTCATAGTAGGTTTAAGCATTGTCTAGACAGCGTCAGGGCATCGTCAGGACATGGTCATCTGATTCACAAAAATCACGGTTTGTTGCTATTTCGGTGTATCAGAAATTGGTGTTTCCCATGCAACATGGCCAAAGGCGCAGAAAACAAGCTTGGGTGTGATAATAATTGTGGTCGAGCAAGAATCCGTGCCTTAAATCTAACGTTCCATGCTGTTCTATCATAGAAACCCGAAGCAAAATCATCAAAGATTCCACCTTTTGAATCACAAGTGTTCCATGCTGTTCTATCATAGGATTAGAGAGCAAAACGATCAAGGAATCCACGTTCTGAATCACTAGTCTTCCTCGGTTTTTGTTTTTTTGCGGTTGAAAGTGCTCAACTAGCGCAAATCTTGTGTCAGGATTCCATTATAGGAATTTTGAAAAGGAATAACTTAGGCATGACTTCTTCGAAACCGCGCTTAGATTCAAGACACGGTGCCTGTGAGAGCTAGGCATGACTTTGATGTGACTTGATCGTTTAAATCTAGTGAATAACAAGGATATACCGTGATCAATGGTGGATAGGTACTTAATCGTTCGCAACGGCTAATAGCAGGGTAAACTAATGTTTAGAGTTGTCAATAGTGAGTAGTGGCTGACAGTGGGGAACCTGTCATGCCAATCATTTGAACATGACAGCTGGTTGCTGTTGAGATGTCAAGCTGCTAACATTTCTCTTATGGGTTAGTATCGCCTCCGACTGCTATGCGCAGCGCACTTGTTTGTGGTCGATGGTTGTTGGAACAGGTTCTGAATGCTGCTCATTGGGGCAGTGTCCGTGTGCGTTCTGGGAATGAACCACCAACATGAATCCGCAGCACCTATCCATGTTAATGGTTGTCCGCATTAGAATCAGAATATTGGTGCGACCAAGTAACATTATAATTAATTGCCATATATTAGCCATAAGTACCATTGGTTGTCCACCCAGTATCAACCAGTATTCACCATATTGGTGGTGTCTCAAAATAGGGGACCCCCCAAATCATCCAATTTTATTAACCATTTATAATAGTAAACCAACCATAACTTTGGGGGAACCCCTGTTTTCAGAAACCACTATGTAATCAACCACTCTAGCCGTCATAAGTTCAACCATGGTGGAGCAGCAAACTGCACCAGCAAAGCTTCGCAAACCTTGGACCAGCAGCGTTTCACTGCAATTTTGCTGCATCTCTTTCGTAGATTTCAACTTTGTGTGGCTTGCTGTCCCCTTCTTGTTCTTGTTGCTGTTGTTATTATTATTATTATTGTTGTTGGCTACTACCCCTCAGTATCAACCATTCTTAACCACGCATGAATCACTTGAGGGTGCTTTTTGGCTCCCTTTGATTCGACATGATGAGATCGGAAATGGAATTTCATAACAATTCTTGTACTAGGACTGCAGTCTCAGAAGGGTGCAGAAGGATTTCCCAGAGCGAATTTTTGGCCCAAACTCTGTCTTCAGACAACGCCCACCTTCCTCTGAAACATGAGAGCGTGGCAAGCACTTGTGGCCATTGCAGGCCTTTTCGGTCCCAGCTCAGGCCAGCAGTACAGGTGCTACACCATCGAGAACAAGTGCACCACGGATGTCTATGTGGCCTTCGGATACGCACGTTCCAAGAACAAGTGGCAGACGGAGGCATGGTGGAAAGTTGCTGGTGGGCTTTCGAAAAAATATTGCTTCATCAGGAGCAGCTATTTGTATGCCTACTTCGATTGGGCTGGAGGGAGGATTGGACAAGCCCTCTCCGATGTGAATTTCTGGATCCGGCTTCCATCTCCGTTTTGCGTCGGCCAGAAGAAAGCTTCAATCACAGAGTTTAACTCAGACAATGTCACCAAGTTCACCAACGACTTGACAGGTGATTCAGCTACCACATGTGAAGGCTTGGGAATTGGAGCAACCATGCGCTTTTTCACAGTGATTGATGACGGCCACTATGACTCAACCTCTATTTCCAAGAGCCAATGTCCAAGCTCGACCCGGCGAGATTCCAATGCCTCAGCCATAGTGCTTGAAAAGAGCTACGAGGCCAACCCAAACAGCACCCACTTGGAGCGCTTCATCAATGCCACCCATCCGCTTGCTGTGTTTGGATACCATCCAGAGGAGGGTTGGTCCCTTGAAGAGGCCCAAGAGGGTCGGGAGTCCTCAGAAGAGCCTTTGTTGCCTTGATGACTAGAGAGTTTTCTGTGATAGGATCCAGATGGATCCAGCCATCTTCCGAATATTTCTGAATGTAGTGTGCTCATGCTCGCACACTTCACCAGCTTGTCAACAAGAACAGTTTTTTTCTGCATCGCCACTGCTCAGTATCCGTCCCTTCCTGCAGAGTTTTTGGGCCAAGGGGTCTAGGTTTTCAATTAAGGGACCAAAGGAATCCCTTGGCGTGTCGCACACTCACCAACCTGCCAACAAGAGCATGTTTGGAAACTTGCATCCGGCCGATTTGCAACAAAAATATCCTGCTCACCGATACACGTCATCGATGACCACAGTTACGAAGCCATCGTGAAATGTGAATGCATGCTTGTTGCAGTTCCTGCTATGTATTCTGATATGTCATGTTTGTATGTCAGAGAGCTGTCCAACACCGACAGGTGCGCTTGCTCATGAGCGGGAAAATGCCAAACGAGATGCTGGCGGAACTAAAGCCATTCGTAGCGCTCTCAGAACGCCCTTGAATGCGTTGAATTTGATTGTTGAGCCTGTCTGATAAGCCTCGGGGATCATTATCACTTGTTGGACGTTGGAGACATTTGGGTGTTTCTCAAACTAGGGATACCCCTAAATCATCCTTTATACAAACCATATGTGATAGTAAACCAACGATTCTTGGCGGTCCCCTATTTTGAGAAAGCACCATGTAGGCCATATAGTTGTTTAGCCATCATTGTTCGCCCCCCACTATTTGCCATCATTAAGCATCGCTAGCCATTGTATATTGTCCCCTATTGACCATAGTTGATCAGTTAATTGTCTAGCCATCATTATCATTATCCCCTATTAACCATGGTTCATCAATTAAATACTATAGTCTAACCATAGTTCCCTGATAAACTATCATGATTATGATCCTCATAAGATACCCATTCAAATTCTTGATGGTCATCGGCTGACACAGCTCAAGTTGATGGCAGGTCGTGTTGATCACCTTGTCACCATTTGTTGGGGATATGATGCATGAAAACGAGTAGCTAAGTGCTACACATTTACATGCATTAACTGATTAAGTTACTAACAAACTGAGTAACTATCTAGTTAACATTAACGAACCAACGAACTAGAGTTCAACATTTGCCTTGCATACCATCAAAATTCGCACCACTACGGAACCGTCAAAGCCGTTCACATCTACGATGGTGAATTGCAAGGCCAGCCTTAGGGCAACTGCGCGTGAGATCTGAGGTTGGCAAACAGAAAGCTTCGGAACTCACGGCCCAGAGCTCAGTGGAGCAAAAAGCAGGAGATTCGACGGATGTACTAATTAAATTACCTTTGAAGTTCAATGGGAAACAACATGAAATAATCAACAAAGGAAATCTTATCACGTTCATCATTTTCATCATCATGTTCATATTTGTTTATTATCATCATCATAGTCATCATCATAGTCATCATCGTCGTCGTCGTCGTCGTCATCGTCGTCATCATCATCATCATCATCATCATCATCATCACTGCGACCATGAGCCGCAGCCTTGTGAACATTGCCCCCCCTGAAGGTTGCACTATCAATTTTCATTTTTGCACTGCAGATGCAGGGATGATCAGCATGAGATTCTTGTTGCTGGTCAGGCCTGGGTCGCGAACTATTGCAAATCTGACAAGTTGAAAGAGAAACTGAGTGAAGAAGCTCCCGAGAGCGTCGAGGAAAAGTGTCCTTGTGCGCGGCTTCAGTGGTGCCGTGGGGAGTTAATCGGGACGGTTAGCCAAGGCGCCAAGTATCTACCTGAATGGTGTCTCTCTTTGTAAAGTTGAGTACTAGATGGTGCTGGGTTGTGCTGGGTTGCCTGACACACCAAGATCAAAGATAAGAAAGTGTTTGGTAATAACGAAGTTCTTCCCAACGCTTTCAGTTTCTTTCATGCAAAGGAACAGAAGATTTGGGATATCCGTTTGGGAAGGCCCATGCGAGCTGTCAGGAGATTGGTTAACTTTTAGGGCAAGATCATGCGGCTGAGCTGTGGTTGGGGGATACTTGGCTGATGATTTTGTTTTGCTGGGATACGATTGTGGCTTTGTTTGTTACTTTGTATCATCACCCCTGTGTCTAGTAGTTTGTACATGTTGGTATTTGAGTATGCATAAACTCCTGAAGTGACTGGGAATGGACGATAAATCTTCATCACTTTACCCGCTTTTGCACTTGGGCGTCACATTCATGCTGCAGGATCCAATGCCACGAGCAAGTCAGTCCGCAATCACCCCGGCCAAAACAATGACAATAAGCAATGCACTTTGCCACACCCACATCCCTTGTCGGGTACAGGACTGGATGGGGTTGTCCACTACATCAATCGTTCTTGGAAAGGCATTGGATGATAGTCTGAAGTGACTTCTGGCGCTGCAACTTTGCATGGCCATGATGAAAACACGCCTTGAACGAGGCAACTTCACAGAGATCCCATGGAAACCAGTTGATCCAATCTGAATCCACGTCGTAGTGAGTCATGGTGACGTAGCCATGGCACGGCAGAAGAGTCTGTGGGTGCCTTGCGGCAAGCCAGTTGGAGGGCTGGCGGAAGAGCAAGGCATACCTGATCTCTGCAAGCTTTCATCCTTAAGGATGGGCTTGAGTGGATGGA
Source organism: Symbiodinium kawagutii (assembly GCA_009767595.1). Classification (NCBI taxonomy): domain Eukaryota; class Dinophyceae; order Suessiales; family Symbiodiniaceae; genus Symbiodinium; species Symbiodinium kawagutii. The sequence continues at coordinate 310,400 of VSDK01011317.1, read as the reverse complement.
TGTAAGGAATGACGATTTACTGGTTGTTCAAAATATTTTAGCTAATTACTATAGCAATTAGTTGGTTGACTAATATTTTCAGTGGGGTTGAAACCACATGAAACCACCAACCATTTCATGGTGGCAAATTATGCTCAAGGGTGCTTGGCAAATGCGTTCAACGGTGATGTTGTGATGGACCTGGTGGCTAAGTTCAAGAGCTGGAACTACAAACTTATGCGCATGCCAAATGATAGGAAGAACTCAACAAGGGAGTGACCTCCGGCAGATTTGCGTTGGTATATTGGTACCAAATACTTGCTAATTAACTAAAGTTGACCACTGATTGATGGTTGAATGGTTCAATACGGTTCAGCGGCATCACACAGATAGTACCAGGATGCGTTTTCTTTGTTTATTTTTCTCGCTTGGTTTGTTGGTTGTTGGTGTTGCCATTTGGGGCGTAGCTTTCACGGAGTCACGACAGCAACGAGTCGTTCCATGAAGATGGTCACACACTGGGATTGTTGGTGGATGTTGATGCACTAATTGTATCTATAGTTGTTGGTTGATTCCGTGGGTCATGTATATTGTGATGATGGGTAATTTAGTTTCAACCATCATGCTGTTGATTTCTCCTCACAAGCTTGGCGGTCAAAAGCCGAAACAGGAAGCATGCTTGAGCTACTGCCCCAGAAAATAGGTATGGGACAAATATGTACCATGCTACCCGCCATAAGGTTCACCTTGGGTTCACGTGGCCCCCAGCCTTCGAAGCGACCCTGGCGGCACCTTAGGATAGCGAGCTGGTGGCCAGTGTGGCCTTCCGACCTCAGAGGTGCCAGCCGTCCAAAGGCGCGCCGGTTCCAGGTGGTTCCCGGTACCGGCCCCACGGGTACGATCCAAGGGATGCCAAGGGTCCAGTGGATTGGCAAGTCTTCGAGGTGGATCTATGAAGATCCATGTAAATCTAGGTCGCTGAATCATATAGTCTTGAAGCTGAATCTAGTAAAATGATGGTAGATTCTGGTAGTGCGCAGGTCATGCAGATCTTTTTCAGCAATATATGTTTTGTGTGTGTGTGGACGCCCTGAAGTTGAGACATATTGAGACTCTTCTTTGGAGTTACCACTGCCATCCAGGTGCTTGGATCGATTCCACCTTTCAAGCGCAAGATGTGCAGCTGGCATATCGGCTGTACCGCCAGAAGTCCCCTGTGAAGGCCAGCACTGAGGGTTTTCAAGGGTGGCAGGGTGGCGTTGGGTCTGGGTGCAAAAATGGCTGACTTTTTGAGTAGTTGCGCTGCATAGAAGACTTGAGGTAGGATCAGGTAGGGATTCAGTCCATTTTTTTTCTGTTGGTTCAAAGGGGGATCCCGGGGAATTGCGGAATGAGCCACAGCTTTAGCTGATGGCTATCCACCTCTTAGTTGGAACTGCAGCCTATGGATGGTAATTAGTCATGCTAACCATGCAGAAAACTGGAAAGGAGTCAATGGTCATACACAATCATCAATTAGTAACGATCTGGGGAACCATGATGAGGTTTTTCATAACCCTCTTCCGGACTTTGTTGAATTGGCTGATACCTGGGATCTCCGAAAACGGAAATGGGATCTATTTTGGAGCTTTGTCGAAAGTTGCTAGACTTCCGCCATCCATCCCAAGACTCATAGAATTTGCTGATACAGCAAACAATATTTGTTCTTTACCTTTTTTAAACTATTGATACATATGTCAAACGATTTACCATAATTTTTAGATGATATATACCTATATGTTTTGTTTCTAATAGATTTACCGTGTCAAATCTATTATTTGCCTCTTATTTTTCTGGCATTTCGCAAACGTAGATTCTTTTTGCACAGCCGTTTGTTGCATTTTGCTGTTCATCCTTTGGATGTGTCATCAGGTGGACCCAATGCCACACGGGTTTATCCAAAGCCATGGTGTACCCCCGAAGTCACTGATGGTTTCCCTGGCTATGAACAGTTGGATGGTTGGTGGCTACCACCATGGCTATGAACAAACCAACGATTGCGGGAAATCCAGGCCTTGTTGATCTACTTCCACGCCAACGCTGAGTTGTGCACTGATCTAGAGGCCACCCAGCTGGGGGGCACTGAGGGGTTCGTCTCTTACTTGTGGCTTGGCTTATGAAAGGATCAGTGGCCAAAATGGTTGGCATAGCTCCTGGATGCTACTGGATGCTGATGAGTTTTGGCGTCCTTAGGTCCACCTCAAAGCGAAGTTCAAGTTTAGCAACAAGACCTGGGTGTGGCATGGGTGGACAGAAACAGGTCAGCATGGTGTAGATGTTGAGAATGGCCAAGGTGGTTGTGGTTGGCGGATTTTTTTGGGTACTAGCCTTCACCAATCTGAAACTTGAGGAAGCTGTTGCGAAGAAGTGGTGTTCATTGTGGTCCTTTGGTAGGTTTTTGGTCGATTGGTTGGTTGGTTTGTATTTCTGGCCTGTTTTATGGTACTAGTCACTGGTGTTTCATCATCATGGAACAACCATCAACATCAACCCACATGATTTGAAGCCTCGGTGGTACCTCTTCGATGGTCAGGGTGACGTGCAGAAGTTTTACGACTGCGGATTCGGCGCAATTCTTTGCCCCGAGGTGCGAAGCGACTGCAGATGGGTTTCCGGGCCCCTGCTTCGTAAAGTGTTAATGATTAACCCTATGATGGTTAAGTTGCTAAGCATATAATCAATACTATAATCATTTGGTAACCAGTACAACATCATAATCCATAACACTCACTAAGTATACTACGAATAGTCAACCACTACCCACCACCACCCCATTCCCATGGATAACCCGCTACGAATCCACTGATCCATGGCTCATCTCCTTCACCGGGCGCCGTTCGCCCCAGTTCCGCGGCTACGCGTGGAGCGGTGGCACACCGGGCCTGAGATTTCTCTACCCCGACTGCGACGCATTGATCCAGGCTATCATGTCGCTGGGCACCAGCCATGGAGGGGCCATGGCCAGAGAGTTTGTCATGGATGAAGCTATGAACCATGCATGATCCATGCATGAAGCACCCTTGCAGCATGATTCGCATGATTTAGATTCATTCAGGCCATGTTTGTTATTTTTCATGTTTAAGGACCTTCAAGAATCATTTTTAGCTGGTCATTCAGAATCCTTTGGCACTGACCGTCATGATGGAATCATTTGCATGAAGCATCCTGATGTGTCGAGCCCTGGATCAGGCGCTACCTACCATTTTATCCGCGGCAGAGATCGAGGTGGTGATGCAGCTGAGGGGTGGCTGTGCTGTCAATGGCGCGGCTTGTTGGATATGCTGCCGGTTTAAGATAGCCAGCTATAGAACTTTGCCAATGCTACGTGTAACCTGGCGTATTCATCATTGCTTCGAAATGGTCTTAGATCCCCTAGCATTTACCATCCTGAACCACTCTCAATCCTTCGTAACCATCATTGATTTTGAGCCATGATTAGGTGATATTGTTTGCCATGATCAATGATGTTCGACCGTGAACAAAGCATAAATGAGTTCACCATGCTGAACCATGACACAAATTTTCAACCATTCTAAACCACATTTAATCATGCTTAATTAACAATCATTTTTGGTGGTGCTTGTCCCTAGTTACGAATCCTTTTATGCATCATCCACGTGTATCCCACTGGAGGCCGATGTGCCCGTGATTCTGCACGGCCGGAGCCTGCACCTCAGAGTTCAAGGATGCTGATATGGCGGCCAGGTCAGAGAGTTGATGTTTTCTGATGGCAACCTTGAAACACCGAAAAATGATGGTGGTTACCAGTGTTTTACTGATGGTTCAAGGATGATTTACCTGATATAGGATGTAATTACAGTTGATGATGTTACCTTGCAACACTAGTGTTTGATAGCTGATGATTTTTACAGGAGGATTTTTACTGATGCTTGATAGCCTCGAATGATGCTTCTCAAAGTGGAAGTCATAGCTCCCTTTATCATTTTACGGAACCACTTGGAAGCCGTCTACGGAGCCACTCCGAAGTCGTCGCTTTCACTGATGAACGATCACACAACTTCATGGAAGTCTCCAGAACTCTGGAGCTCGCAATCATAGAATCCTCATGAGTTCTGCAGCAAAATCTCAGTATTAAATGAATATCTGGCAAACTTGGAAGAGCAAACTTTTGCAGAACCGCTATACAATTCCCAAAGTTGGGCTACTTGAACCATCATTGACCAGCATTAACCATCATAAACCATCACTAACCATCATAAACCATCATAAACCAGCATTAGCCATTGTAAACCAGTGGTTCACCATTGATAAGCTGCAGTGGCTACCAGTTGCTATCGAGGTTTGGGAACCGTTTGTGCCATCCACTTGGCTCGCCTGGCGCGGCACTCAGCGCGCGCGCGCGTTGCCGCTGCGCTTGGGAGTGAGCTCCGCCACGCAATGCTCCGAGGCTCCGAACGCTGGAGGCCTCATCATCGAGGAGGGGCGGGCAGTGCATTTGGTGGTGTTGCTGTAGTGGTTGGTGTTGTCTTTTAAACATGGCAGAGCAGTGGCTGATGGTGGCATGTCGGTGGCTTAATAGGGTTTTTTTGCAATGGTGATCATACTTCATGGTTGAGCATGCTGAAGTTTATCAAACAATGCTCGTGATGTAGTTACAACACTTAACAATTGTCAACATTCCTATCATTTCTTCTAACTACAAGTGTCAGAACAAGTCACAACAAGTTACAACAGTTAAGTTCTATGGTCACCAGTTGTGGTTTCAGATCGCTGCCAGTCCGGCGTCATGGAGCTCTTGAAGCTGCCGATGGTGCGGCAGTTCGTGATGATGATGCCGCAACTGCTGCAGGCCGCCACGGTGTTCGCTGGAGCTGGGTCAGCATGCATCACCAATGATCAGCCCTGGCGTGCGATTCTTTTGCTGGAGAGGTGTGGTGAAAATTGCTGTAATTCTTTGGATGTGTTTGGTCGCTTGTTTGGTCGCTTGTTTGGTGAATAGTTGTTTAGTTGGGATTGTAATGAGTAATTCCCGACATAGTGGTTAATTGCATCTTATTACAATATTTAATATGTGTGGGTACTATTTAGATATCATACTGTAACCAAAACTATTGCTTTGTCAACTAGTACTGGATCCAATGATTATTGATGGCCGGGCATTAAAACCATAGTTCATGCTTTGTATCACTATCACCCAATCCAATTCATTCATATTTTCAAAATTCATAGTGATTCATTAGCAATTATCAATGAATAGACATAGTTGGAGCACATGACATTGATATCTAATCAGATCACTATTTCACAATCTATCAATTAAATTGTGAGATAGTGAAGATGAGTTAGTTGGAAATAATATAGCAATTATCCAAGTCAACATCTAAGTTGTCAGATAGTTAACATCTTAGATTTTAGAGATAGTCAACATTTGTTAGTATTTGACCGCCAAAATTAGTTAGCTACTTGAAGCAGGAGCCATCTTCGATTTGACCGTTAACATCTATGTTAACATCTTAGTCACTTGACCGTTAACATGTGGATGGCTGGCAGCTGCCTGTGCCCAGGCCTTGAAGCAGGAGCCATCGCCTCTGAAGCCTTTAGAGGAGCTGCCAGAGGTGCCGGCCGTGGACTGCCATTTCTTGGGGACCTTGGAAGGCCCCAGGTTTTTGAGTGGGGAACTTGGGTGGGAGTCACTGTATGTTTGGTTAATGGTTGTTGATTCATGTTGGTTAATGGTTGTCAATCTTGGTTGTCACTATATTTGGGTAATGTTGGTCAATGGTTGTCAATCTTGGTTAATGGTTGTGGGTTAATGGTGGTTGGTTGCATTCACTTGATTTTGGAACATGTTGGTTAAATTCTTTTTTTGCGAAAACATCAACTGCGCCTATAAGATCGTTGACATCGCGGGGTGTACGGCAACTCAGTTGTGATCCTTGTGCAGCTACCCATGGCACTTGCTCCCTGCTCCCAATGCTACCCGCGTTGCATGGGCTCCCAAGCTGCGTTTCGAGAGCATTGCGCACCGCTGCTGCGCGAGCGACTTGAACGAGGCTGATTGGCGGTGCTGAGGATGTGGCATCCACGGCAAGTTGGATTGTTGTTTGGTATGGTCAAGTTGCGGATAGACAGTCGGTGTGGTAGTGTGGGTTTTGTGGGTTGATACTGGTCGAGTTTGTATTGTTCTTTCCTGGTTTGAGAAGCGTGGAAATGGACCGTGTCCACTTGAGTACCATGAGCTTGAGACTATGAACCCTGGCCATCAATCTCGTCCCTAAAAAAGAACCCACCAACGACCAGCTGCATCCCTCCATTAGGCCATGGCGCCGCGCGCTCGGGGTATTTTGGGAGGCGCGAACGTTTGCGCTCAGCGGAGTGGCCCCAAGTATTTTGGAGGATTTCAATGGTAAATTTACCTAAATGCTTTGAAAGTTATTGCCAAAAGGGAAATTTACTCCACTTGGACGTGGATTTCATGAGGCAAGTATTTGGAGGATTTACCTGGCCAATATTTATTTTCTTATGAAATCCACGTCCAAGTTTTTGGTGTTGGGAAAGCGTTGGTGTGGAAGCGTCGATGAGATTTCAAGATGGTTTTGGGGAACTGGCTTGAGAAAGCGCATTCTTAATCGTTCTTAGGTTTTTACTGGTTAATCCTATGTATATATCCTATTCCAATTGTTGACTAGTTGACTGGTTAACACCATGCTAGTTGACTGCTCAATTGTTGTCCACCATTAAAGATCCTAAATCAACATAGTGGATCTATTCTCTATCACTTTTGATAGATTAAGACGAGATCCACTGGTTCACACTTGTATAATAGATTAAATCAACCACTACATCGCCTGCATCTCCCATCCGCCCAACAAGCAGCACGGCTCCTTTCCAGATGTCCACGTCAGGCACTGCCGCCCTGGCTGTGGGCGGTTTGCTTTGCCTCAAGGCAGAGTTGATTCAGCGGTTGGCCAATGGTTCATAGGAAGGTGTTACAGGAAAATATGCAGGAAAATGGTGGCTCTTACCATCCAATGAATGGTTTATCTACCATTTCGGAAAAAATACCAGGAAAACGGTTTACCCTCTGGCAAACTCACCTGGAAGCTCGAAAGACCTTCTTTCATGTGTCAACCAGCGATAAATGGTGAATTTTCTACTTCTAGGAAAGTTTACAGGAGTGTATTTACCATCATTTATAGGGGTTTCCTAGTAATTTGTCATACAAATCAGCTCGTTGATGGGTGCATAGCGTGACATTTTATGTCTCGTGACAGCGCTGAGCTTCGAGTTGGGATTGCATTTTCATGCCACAGCCTGCTGATGCTCGTACCTCTAGATATACTCGTGTTTAGAGTATGCATGTATATGGACACTGCAACATTGTATACACACCTTCATGGGAACGCTTGTCTTTGACTACATCGGAAAAAACATACAAGATTATGTGGCTATGTGCCAAAATAGTGGTACCGTAAACCATTGGTTTATGATACATGTCCATTATAAATGGCCATAATGGGGGTCAATAATTTTGCCGCATACCCACGTGTCTATACACCTGGACGGTATACGTCATTTAACATGCACATAACGGCGGACGCATTGATCTGACGGCCTCAGGGCAGCGACCCGGATTTTATCGCCCCACGAGTGCAGCAGCGGCTGGTGGCAGAACCTCAGGCATGGTACTAGTGGTGGGGTGTTGGGTATCACACAGGGCTGGAGAATCATGGTGGTACCATGATTCCTATTGTATGGATACCATTGGTAGAGGTATATGAATCAGTGGTAATATTAACAGGGCTGGGTGTTGGGTACTGAATCATGGTGGTATATTGTATAGATACCATTGGTCATAGTCAGAGGTGATTTGTTTTGTCAATTAATTAGTCTATCAGATGATGCCATGGTGAAACTAGTTGATTTTGGTTGCTGATGGTTCATGATGGCTACTGGTGATATTGTGATTGAGGCAACACCCAGGCAGAGCACCCTGCAACCCCCTGCAACCCTCCCATCATTTCCGTGGGGAAAGTCGCCAGAATGGTTGGGGCCTCACAACTGCGCACAGCTTCCAGGTCAGTAGATTAGATGCTTCTTCAAGGACTGGACTGTGCTGCCTTGCCAGGTTCGGGTCTATATCTAAAATTCAGGGTATATTTGGTTGGTTGGTTGACTGATATTTTTCATGGGGTTTGAAACCAGCAATCGGTATATATTCTATGCATCATATGATCCTAAGATATTCAGATAAATTGATGATGATTTGTACATATTAATTGTCTTATATCAGGGCCAAACAATGTTGTGCCGTAAATGTTAGAATGCAATGGTTTACTGTGTCCGTACAGGACTAAGGGGATAGATGGGGATAGACATTCACTCCTTGACAGTGGAAAATTGGCCACCCTGGCCTCTCCAATCACGGGCTTTGCGGCTGGAAATGCCAAGCCACCCACGCAGCTTATCAAGGAATCCAGTGCCATGGCGGGGCTGTGATTGATCAATCAATCGTTCCTTCAGTGTACCCAGTGTGGCTTTGCATGTTATTGGTGGTTTTCTGAATTCCCATAGGCCGATGATGGTAATTCAACATGGAAGTATCATGGAAACCAGAATAACTACTCCATGTTTAGCGGCTATTGTCGGTTACTATAGAAAAATGCTAGCATAGGGATGGGTATAGCCATACGCAACCAAGCAACAAATATAGCCAGTAACAGCATTCATTGCTATTCCTATTGTGTACATTGGTGCTTTTGAGATGTCTAGTGTTAATTGCCGTGAAAAAATTCAATGAAATATGCATCTCATCAGCCACCGTCAACCATCATTCATTGCCAACCGTCATGAGTCGACATGGTAGACCACAATCAAATATGATGAACCATCTTGCTTGCTTGCTTGTTTGTTCGCTATGAATGAACAATTTCGGATCATTTACCATCGTTTACCATAGGCAGATGGTTTCAAGTATCAGCAACAACACAGCGCCAGCATTTACCGATAGTATTTGGCAGCATTTACCAACCACGATTAGCACTAAAGCAAAGTTGAACCATGGTGAATGATTGAGAGTTTTTACTCTTGTGACCATGGACCATCAAAACCATCAAACAGCAATCAATCGTCGTGGTTGCTGGTGACTACATCTCTTGGTTGAATCAACGTGGCCATTAACCAAACCATCAAACTCTCGTGAACCAAACCATCAAAGCTCTTACGACTCGAAAATTACGCCTAATCATCAACCAAACAATGAAAACCATCCAAAAAACCATACAAGCCATCGATCAAGACACATCAAAACCCAACAAAAGCAACCAAACCGACCAAACCAACCATCGAACCATGGGTAATGCACCCTGATCCACCCATGGTCACGGTGATCCCCAGGAGCAGCACTGGCGTTTGGGGCGCCGCCGCCAGTGGTTTGGCGTTGGCCGCCATGACTCTGTGCAGAGGGACCTGGGTACAGGCGAGGGCAGGGCATGGTTGGTTAAGGTTGTTTGAGGCTGGTTGAGGCTGGTAGGTTAAGATCGATTAAGGTTTGTTAAGGTCAGAAGATTGTTCGGTTGATGATATGAACCACTTAATGAGTCACACTTGTGTTCACACCTAAATGGTTCACACTTGTTGTAGCCGCTTTGTCATACTCACTTCTAGTGTCAATTGTACAGGTTCTAGGTGTCACTGTTGCAACTATGGCCAATTCATCATTCCTTTACAGTGCTCACTTACTTACCTACTCACTCATTCACTCACTCAACCACTTACTCACTCACTTACTTACTCACTCACTTACTCACTTACTCTCTCATGTACTTACTAACTTACAAACTATCTACTAAGTAACTAACTTGCAGTACTCAGTTCTTGTTCAAAATTGGTTGGATCTAAGGGATATGCCACCTAGAACCGCATGGTCGCATCGAACCCTTCGCGCCTGACGCTCCGCTTCCAGGTGAGGAAAAGCCGAGCTGTTGGGGCCAGGAGACGACGGATGACGCGACACCTCAAGGGTCATGGTGGTTGATGGTGGTTAAGGGTGGCTGAGGATGCATACAAGAACGGTTCGAAAAGTGGTTGAGGATGGTTGATGAATGTTGATAGTTTGGGATGATTAATTATGATGTTTGATGATACTTTATGATGATTGATGATACTTGATGATGGTACGCTTACATCTCAGAAAGCCAAACATCGCAGCCTGGAACATGATTTTACTCACTGAGGCTGGATTTTTTCAGGTTGGCTAGATGTGGGACCCAGACCACCAATTCTGGTACCGATGTATGTTGGTTTTGCGTCTGTGTTGGGGGGTCAACCTCCGCTCCAAGTGTACCCTTGGCTCTCACATCCCAGAAACTGAACAGATCCAAACTTTTTGCTTGCTATCAATTATTGATCACTGCTATCCATGAATAGACGACTTCAACATGTTGAGACCAACCGTCAACCGACCATCAAAACATTCTAGGTTGCATCAGTGTCGTTTATGTCGCTTTTGTTGCTTGTGGTTCCTCATCTACCAGCGACATGGTGCTATCAGCAGCCAGATGGGGCCCGCAGGAGTTCAGAGGAGGACAGACTGGGGACAATGGCAAAGCACTTACCTTCTGAAACCACGGTTCCATGGCTATGAACAAGAATTTTATTGCTTAACAATGATGGTGTTAAGAACTTACTGGCTACTCCCCTGAGATTGTCAAGAACCTTGGTCATCCAACTCGTACAATCACAATTGTCCTCGTGGTTTTATCAACGTGGCTGTCCCATCCCGAAGTGATAGCTTTCAGTAGGGGAAAGCATCATTTGTTTGGGGGTATACTATTCACAGACAATTCCATTTGGGGATGAGTCAACACCAACTAACCAAAAAGGTGGATGTTTTTAGTGAAACGGGTTGCCCCTTCACACGACCATTATCTTCGTTTTTGCTGTGTTCTTCTGGGAAATGGCTGACTTTGGATACACTTCGGTAATCGAACATGGCAATGGAAAATCATCATTCTCAATGGGTAAAGCATCTAATTTACACACAGTGCTTTCTCAAGATAGCGGACTTCCAAATTGGATGTTTTGTTACTATCAATGATTGCTGTTGAATGATTTTCGGGGGCCCTGATCTGAAAGAAACCACTGGATGTAGCATGCATCTCTTAACACCACCACAATTGAGAGTGGTAGGAATACTTGTGCTTCCGGTTTTCTGGATTTGGGATCACCGCAGCCCTTATTCACAAACATTAAAAATCACCAGATCGTCAACCATCAACCATCACCATCCTAATTACGAGCCAACCATAAAGCAACCATGGTCATCTCAACTGCCTCACCATCCAACAGTGAAGGTCATCAACCATCAGCCACACTCAACTCGGGCCATCTTCATCAACCATCAGCTAAAACTAACGATTACTAACAATCAACCATCCAACCATCCATCAACCATCACTAACCATTACTAACCACCAACCAGTCAACCATCAACTGCTCAATCCTGGAGATAGATCAGCCGGAGTTGCGCCATGGCGCCATGGCATTGCAGTCGGCACTGCCACGGCCAGCGCGACTCCATGTGGCAGGTTGGATGCTGTGCTGCAGGGTGGTTGAGGTCGGCTCAGCCGGCTTGGTGATAGTTTCATAGTGGCGAGTGGTGGGTTGATGATGGTTGATGATGGTTAGTCATGGTTGAGGATGGTTAGTGGTTCGAACAGATTCGATTCAACCATCAATAAGATGATACCTGATGTTCTAGCACCTCTTGGGATCGTTGATGATGTGTCACTGTAGCCCTGGCATTGTCCATCGACGAGATGACATGGGGCCTGGGTGGTCATGGGGTGGCAGCGATCTTCCACCAGCCGGTTGCTTCTCCCAAACCTTCGAGGTGCTTTCGCCACCAAAGGCTCCGTTGGAGCTTCACTCCTGGTGTCCAATGGCAGGTGCGGCGGGTTGCGTGGCTGGTGGCCCTGGTTTGTCGAAAAAGTCGCACGGTTTCTGGGATCTCAACTGGGGGAAGTACTGGGCCAATTTCTGCAAAGACGATTTATGAACATGCTCAACTGGGACCAGCAAGTAAGACGCGAGATAAACGTTTTGGTTCCCATCCCCAAAGATCAAAGATCATGGTGATACTGCATAGTAGCTCAAGTGTACCTTTGTTTTGGAGCCCATATTAGCACATAAGAAATCGGAGATGGAATTTTTACATGTTTCGTTAATGGTCACTGAGTGACATCCCCGTCGTAAGATCTAGGCTTTGCAACCAGCTGACCATGCCGCTGGTAAGGCATTATTATTTGGCAAAAAAGCCATGGTGTCCATGATTGTTGGATATCCCTGTGATCGACCTTGAAATATCAACCCTTCCTGTAATGAAGCATTTGAACGACCACCATGGACCATAAACTAACAACAAACCATTGAATAAAAGATATTGAACCACCCATCAACCATGAAACAAGCATTGGTAACAACTATGAGTCATCATTCAGCACTACCATCCACTACCCATGATTCCGCATCAACCAAGGCAAAGCTGAGACATGATCCCTGGGTCCTCAGGCCCTTTTCAAACGGCTTGAAACGGCATCGTTTTGAGGCGAAATGTGGCGCAGTTGGGCGGTGTGTGCCTTTCGTTGGTGGGGCCCTCGGCTGGCAGAGTGGTGACCCTCCAAAAGCATCAACGGCCTAGCAGTGCTTAGCAGCCACTTTAGGAATGAAGCAGCTGGAGACGTTGGGTGAGGTTGAGCTTCAAGATTGGCCAATCCTTCGTCTTTAGCATGGTTAATACGTTCTGATCATGAAATCAGTTGAAAATTGAGTGTGGAGGAGAAGTGCTGAGACTAGCCATGGTGATAGGCTATGCCCCAGCACAACCAGGCAGTCAGTCGTGTGCCCTGGCACTAACCAGGTGATTTGCCGAGCAAGGCAAGCTACTAGAGGTGGGGCTGTTCGAGGGAGGCTGTAGCAAGGTAGAGCTTTCTGTGTCAAGCGAGATCGGTGAGCTACCAGAAGCTTGGAAACCAGACCGAAACCTTCGTGCTGTGTTGAAGTGGTTGATCCGACCATTTTCTGGAAAGAGTCTTTTACAGATATATTCTCCTGTAGATTATAAAATACTATAAAGCCAGGCTTCTTCTCAGGTGTTCCCATCAACCCAGATAGCCCCAATATTAAGAGACGACTCGTGACCTTGGTCGAAAAACCGCTTCGGAAATCTGCTGCTGCCAGGGCCAGGCACCAAACGCAGCCCGGGACATCGGCAGTTTTGGTACGTGCGCACCAACAAGGCCATGGCCGGATCCGGAGCCATGGGGGAAGGATCCTGATCACTGACAGTTCGGATAAGCAACTGACGGGTGATTGCTTGCTGCAAAAATTGACTTGTGAAACTCAGCACTTTTTTGAATGTTTTTCAGTGGATTGTATACCATGAACTATCTTGATGAAAATGTGGATGATGTCAACTTAGAATGAGGGCTTTAGTAGCCTCATTCATTTCAATTTTCCTGGTCCTTTCCAATCATCATAAGCTACTATTCCATACTATTCCTTTATATTCCCGTCGGAAATGCTGGTTTCTTGGAATTGGGAACCCAGTAGATGAATGTTTTTTACTATTAATCATAAGAATTAACATTAACCATGAAAACAATCATAATTTTTGGGGTAACCTTTATTCTAAGAGAGGATCAAATACTCTTAGATAGGCTAATTATATTCTAAGAAAACCTAATTATATTCCAATCCCTTCCTTGTTGGTTTCACTGAACCTGCAGGTGGGATAGGCTGGCACCTGCGGCAGGCCATCGTGGCAGCTCGCTCCGCAAGGGCTCTGCAGAGGTTGTTGGAGTCCTTGGTGGAGCAGCAGCGGCCGCTGAACGGTGACCTGGCCGCCGACCTGGTGATGCGTTTGGGGATCGGAATGGTCACTGAGAATGGTGAATTGATCCCTAAAGGGTTTTTTATTCTTAATTTAATTAAGTGGTTACTAAAATGATTTCTACTATAATTTACTGAATTAAATGATTACCAATAATGACCATTTAATCATTTTAAGAACCACTTGAATTCAATTCACCATTTGGAAATTAAACCATGTTACTGTAATGGTGAATTGAATTAGTTCATAGTTCATAGTTCTAGTGGTTCATAGTTCATAATGGATCATAATGGTTATTGATCCTTTTGTATCATAATCGTTTGATTCCCAATGCTTTATTTCAACATGATTTGTCAAAATGACGCCGTGACGCCGCATATTGTGTAGGCCATGAGTTGTGCATGGCCGTGACAGCTCTGAATGCGGTGCGACGATGGTATTATTCCCGCCAGGTGTGAATTTGGCCACGATTTTCCACAAAGTCGCCAAGATGCGGGAAGAGGCCTGACGGATTGCTAGGGATATCTACGGATCCAATGTTGTGTTCATGCTGATTGATGGATGTTCTGACCTTTTGGATGAGCATTTGCTGATCCAAGGGATAGATTAGTAAAGAAGATCACTCATTCCAAATCCCGAGCATCTTCCCAGGTACCTTTATCACAATGCCTAGCCATATTTTGACCTATGCTGCTCTTTTCATACATTTTTGTTCGTGACACTTCCACCTGGCACCTGCAGGTCTACACCCCTTCGATCCTGGCCTTTCTGACCGCAGCTCTGCGTGAGCCCTCCTTGGCGTTGGACGCCCGGCAGCTGGCCACGTGTTTCTACGGGCTCCACGGCGTGCCCCGCGCCACGGAGCCCGAGCTGGTGGGGGCCCTGGTGGAGGCCCTGGCGGCCAAGGCTGCAGGGATCCGGAGCGCAGACTTCACGGCGCAGGCCGCGAGTGCCAAGGGGGTTGTGGATGGTGGGATGGTTGGAGCATGGTGGAGCTGTGAGCCATGGGAAGATTTGGATTCCAACTTGTTTATATCATTTGTTCATCATTCAAAAGATGGGAAGATTTGCAAAAGTCGTACAATTTAACACTTTCACTATATATGGACATTGCATTTGCAACTTATGAAATACAAGTAGACATGAGATTGCATCACGAGCATCATGTTCCCATCATGAATCATCATCATCATCATCATCATCATCATCATCATCATCATCATCATCATCACAACAGTTTGCAGCCGGTACATTTTGGTGCCAGGCAGCGAGTAACATGCTCTATGGCCTCCAGAATCTCTCCAGCGACTGCCCCGGAGTCCCACGACTGCTCAGTGCGTTGGCAGAGCTGTTGAAGGATTGGCCGTCGAACGCGGAGATCCTCACAGCGCAGGGAGTAGGTGCCAGGGTGGCAAAATCACACGGGTCCAACCCAAGCGTTAAGGCTGTTCATTTAGCTGATTGTTGCGCGGATCCCACCATGGTTTAGTGATGTTTAGATGATGTTTAGTGCATTTTATGTTGAAATCCCAAAAGTATTGGTTTTTTCCACTGACTGTTTCAAGCACTGCCAAGCACTCAACCGTTGCTCCCAACTCTTTCATCCAAGCACAAGTACTCAACCGACTCAACCAACTTCGCAGGCAATGCCCTCTACGGGTTGCAGGGCCTCAGCATCTGTGCTGAGCTCCGAGAGCTGCTGGTGGTGCTGACGCCCATGGTGGCAGCCGCCCGGTCCTTGGACGCCCAGGCGGTGGGCAACGGTCTCTACGGGCTGCAGAGCATGGCCAGCGACGCCGGAGAGGTCCGGCAGCTGCTGGAAGTTCTGGCGGCGAAGCTGGCGACGTTTTGGGGACAACTCACCGAGCAGGATGGGGACCAGGGCTGGTTGGGGGGGGACCGTTTGGGGGGGGTGCGAATTTGCTTGGGAAGGGATGTGGGAAGAGTTTCGTGGTGAAGAGGGTAGAGAGGTTGGCACGTAGATTGTGCAAGAGAGATATAATTTCTCGATTTGCTTGTCCATGGACAGCTTTTTCACAACGGCCGAATTTGTTCCATCTCGAAGCAAAGTGACACCAACCAAATCCCACAAAACATGTGTGTGTGTGTGTCATGTGTTTCCCAGCTGAATCTGTTCATCAGCAAAGCTGGGTGGCAGGAAGCCAGCAACGCCCTCTACGGCCTGCAGTTCATGGACCCGGAGCTGCCCTCAGTGAAGTCCATCTTGGCCGTGCTCTCCCGTCAGGTGGTGCTGGGCGAGGGAGCTAAGTCGGCGACCACCCGGCGTCGTGGCAACAGCCGGCACCCGGTGAAGACGTTGGACACGGAGCCTCCCAAGGTGTGGACAGGTTGGGCCAAGGAGACCTGGAAGGATCCACCAGCAGCAGCTGGAGCAGCTGGATATGCCATCGACCTTGGCTGCGACATGGGTGGCTTCGCTCGGGCACTGGCCACGGCACGGCCTGAGCTGAGAGTGGTGGGCTTGGAGGTCAGGAGACAGGCAGGGGACCAGGGGCTGTAGTACAATCTAGGTCTGGCTGGCTTTTTGGTGGGGAAACGCTCGTATTTTAGGGGTACATGACAACAAATTGTTGGTTAACGGATCTTAACGGTTTTGTTTGGGAGCATTGCCTGCATTGTTTTTGAAGATAAAAAACATGAAAGCCAATGAAGCTGGGCATCCCCTTTCATCAACTACTTTAGTAGTGGGGGAAGACCCCACTGGGCGATGTTATCCGCACCATGCAGAGGTGGTTGCGTTTGCAAAAGCTCGAGCAGAAGAGGAAGGACTTTCAAACGTGGCGTTTCTGCAGGCAAGTACTGGCACCGAGTGGATGTACGAGTTGCAGTGGTCACAACTCAACAGTCGTGAAGGATCGTTAAGGTTTGTTGCTGTTTGTTGCTCTCATTTTTTGCTGCTTGCTCATTTGCGATAGGCCTAGTTCAATGCTGTTGCCTCATTGTTTGGTAGTACGTTCCCAGCTCAACCAAGCAGCTGGAAAGTACTGATTGGTGATGTCACTGCGAGGACGCAGTAACAATGTGAGGGTGGCAGTTGTACATGCATTGGTTCCTTACCCCTCAAGTTCCCGAGTTGTAGTAGTAGTAGTAGTAGTAGTAGTAGTAGTAGCAGTAGTAGTTGTAGTAGTAGCAGTAGTTGTTGTAGTAGTAGCAGTAGTAGTTGTAGTAGTTGTAGTAGTAGTAGTAGCAGTAGTAGCAGTAGTAGTAGTTGTAGTAGTAGCAGTAGTAGTTGTAGTAGTAGCAGTAGCAGTAGTAGTAGTAGTAGTAGT
>VSDK01011317.1:247286-264410 GCA_009767595.1 Symbiodinium kawagutii | reverse complement strand
GGGTGTTGATCTGGATAGTTCTTAAACCTGGTTGATCCAGTGAACTGTTCAGGTGAGGTAGGTCCAACCCTTGATGCTGGGGCCACCTCTGATCTTAAGTTCATATGTGATGGGATCCTACCTGATGATCAGGATTGATGGATCCATCCAGCACCCACGTTCTCTTGGATGGAAAAAGAGTGAAGCGGTCGTTGCAGAGCAGTGTTCACTGCTCGTTAAAGAACTTCGAATTGATATATATATATATATATGTAGAAGCAATATGAACAAATAGTAATAATGATAATGATGATGAAAATAATAATGATGAGATTTGTTTGAATAATATACTGATATGTATATATAATGAATAATAATACTCGTAGCAAAGATAATAACGATAATGATTTATATAATGTTTTTGCTTTCCACAGTTGATATAATTGGTGTACATCTACATGTTGTATGAATCCCATTCTATTTTCAACATTCCAGAATTACCATACATAATGGCAGTACCATGTTAATCAACTACCATTAGTCTATCATCAATAGCAGGTGATTTCCTGCCAAATCTCAGGTTTTGAATTCATATGGATCTAGCATTAGCAAAGCAACATTAACCATTATTATTGTTGCTTATTGCCCCTACTATTCACCAATTTTAATGAATACATTGTTGTAAAAACCCTATAGCCTATAACTCCCTAAATTTCTACTATCAAGCAATATAAAGCCTCGTACATCATAGTGAGTGATACTACATAAACCACCATTAGTATAAGCGCTTCTGGACTATCATTGCCGGATATTGTCTATCGCAACTGAACCCATATCCGTGTTTCTCAAAATAGGACCCCCCAATCATCCAAGTCATTGAGCATTTATAGTAATAAACCAACCATTTTTGGGGTTTCCTATTTTGAGAAATCATCATGTAGTAGTTGTTTACCGATTCTAGCCTATAGCTACTTATTCTCCATTACTCTTAACCGCTATTAACCGTTCTAAATTATAAACCAACAATTTCTGTCAACCATAGTAGCAACCACCCATATAAAACACCCTAAAACCTCCGGTCGTGTTGCCTGCTTTAGTCGATGTAACCACCGCGAGGCTACACCGTCCGCCGACGCTGGCACGACATCGTCCGGTGCGGGCTGCAGCCACCATTCTGTTGCATCGTTTTTTTTTTGCAGGTGAAATAAACGGTGAAACAACGAGCAGCTGAAATGAAATTGTCCGGTGAAATACGGCGAAATCTTGGATGATTCTGGATTCTGGCTATGTGTGAAGATGTTCTCTATTCTGAGATATATCTTTGATATAGCAAATATTTTGATATACCTTTAATATAGTAACTAGGCTTGGTTTATTGCTGAAGTATTCTCCACAGTGTTTGGGTCAATGGCACGGGCCTGTGGCGTGCAGGTTCCACGACTCCTTGCGATTGGAACTGGCCAATGATCCCGTTTTGGATTGCAGACGCGTCAAGGCGCCGCCGTGCCGTAGCCATGCTACAGCACCCAAGGCTGTCAAAGAATCAGTTGACATGTGGTTTTGTCCTAATTTGACATATGGTTTCAAGATGTTTCAAGGCTTGAAAGTATGATTTGATATGTGGTTCATCCTGGGGGATCACAACTCTGGTTCCTTTGGAAGTTTTTGGTTGACTCAAGGCTTTAACCCATTCCAGCAACTCAGGCCTGACTCAGATTTCGCATTCAACCTAAGCCGTCATCACTCATCAATCATGATCAAGCATAATCAATCACTCATTAGTAGTGGATCAACTACTACGATCAACCTACGTGATGAACAATTAATCAACTAGTAATCATTAATCACTAATCATGAACTATTAATCAGTTCCAATCATTAACAATTAATCATTAACTACCGGCAGTAGTGAATCAACTATGATCACTCATCATCTATGGTTAATCAATGATTAACTACCATCATCAACTAATCATCTATAGTTGCACCCATCATCTATGGTTGATCAGCCATCATCAACCCAAGTGGGTGCAACTTCAATCCGGGGCCAAAACGAGTTGCATCATTGATCGAGCCAGGCCAAAGTCCCAGTGCTCCCCAGCCCCGCAGATGTGGACTCCTGGTTGAAGTCCTACGCAGCCACCAACGATGCATGCGCCCGGGGGCCGAAAGGGTGGGGAAATCTTCTGGATGAGATTGCGGGGCTGAGTGAATGTGATTTTTTAGTGGCTTGATTCTTGATAGATCAACAATTATAAGGGTTGACAATGATTGATGATGATTGGTCATGCATCGATTGTTAAGGATCAACAGTTAATGATTCGTACTGATTTGTTAATGATCCTTACTGGTTGATATGATTCAAAATGGCAAAGGATGGCTCATCACCAACACAGCAAAGTGATGCCCCTCGGTGATTCCATTTGCCACTGAACAGTTGCTGATGATATCTTCCACTAAGTACCCAAACGTGAACTAATCCACGCCTAGAGATGCATTCCTTTTTGGTTTTGACATTCTTTTTGTGGTGCCATCCACACCATGTTCGTTGAACAGTTGGGCCCTGTTCTTGGCCATCAGTGTCCCATCATCAAGCCCTGTCGCTCTCATCAATCTATTGACGTTGGGTTCTTTCCAAATCAGGCTAGGTTTGATCATAACACATGATAATGGCTATGTATCAATATAAAGCATGAGTCACTCATTCCAACATGATATACAGATTGAAATACATACACTCTAAGCCTTTAGATATGATATTAATCACCAACATCAATCCCTATCACCCAGCATGAGCCACTGAGATCAGTGACGCCGGCCACCACCGCTGACCCGAGGCCTTAGGAAGAACCTCCACAGAGGTGTCTTGCAAGGAGCAACGTGGTCCACCGATGTCGAGGGTTTCGCAACAGAAATGGCTATGGGGGCAATATTCACCAACCAATCTGTGAGTTATACCCACAAACATCACAAACTGAGATTTTTGGTATTTTTTGGGGTTGGAAGGAAGGATTTACTATTTGTTTTTACTTTGTGAGCTGTCAGTGGGTGCCCGCGAGCTGGATGGATGTATCACAGAACCATAAAAGGATATTTATTCTTGGCAGGGGACCTATATTTCACCAAGCAGCAATGTATGGTCACCGTGGTAAGGTTCGACAAGGAAGCCAGTCAAGCATAGTGCATGTCATCCCATCAAAGGTGTCTTTGGGCTGACAAAGCTACTTCTTGAGACTCAACGTGTACCTGCGAGCCCCTCCCCTCTAGCTTGGTCACCCTGTAAGCCTGACACACCGATTCTTTGAACCTTGGCTTTCCAACTTGCCATGGATAAACATCTGAGGCAGGTGATGGGACATGACTTAGGATACCACCGCAGCGCGGGTCACAGCTGAAACCTCCGGTGATCCTCAGGAGTTGACGGCTGCGCGAAGTTTTCATGAACTTGGAGATCTGCACTGGTCGGAGCCTCTGAGAAACTCACGACGTGCTTCCAAGTACCCAGTGCTTAGTGACTTCGATTCACCGTCCTTTCGCCAGGGATACCCGTGATATGATGATGGATTTGTGTGTTCAGTTGATAGCGGTGATATTTATACAATTCTATGTATGACTCATTGACTATTGGTAGACAACCATGTTTGAGAGTAGTCTATGGCAGGTTCACGGGGATGGTATTGTTGGCCAGATTCATCAAATACATCGGGTATCATATTCGCTTTGCTCTTCAGGGCTCATTATTTTTCAATGAGCCGTACCCCAATATGACAAATTTACGAAATAATACCAACAGTATACACCTTATGTCCCAAAATCTCAAGTTGCGTCAATTCCACAGTGATGACTCAACCTACATGGCACAAGGGAATATGGTGAGAGCTTATGAGAGCTTGCCATACCTGAGATCAACATGAGTTTCGTGACTTTCTTGGGTCCACTTAGTTTCAAGGAGGGTCAATGATGCCTGAGGATGTATTGCCACAACCGGCTGGTTCCTTACTTCAAGGATGCGACCAAGGCACCTGCCGGTCTTGCAGATTTCTGACGATTTAGTACCATTTTTCTGCCCACAGAACTTGCGTCCAGAATGAGATGAACGGACATCCAAGCATAGATATGATCATTCTTGTAGGTTTTGTTTTTTTGGAATGTTTTGGACATGTTCAGAGCAAGTGTACAGTTTTGACCCTCACTGGGATGCGTTTTGCCGAAATGCAAGCGCAGACTTGAGCAGGTGGTTGCCCAAAAACTACTCTGTTTCTCTAGAGCTGCATGCTTCTCAAAATGAAGCCAGTTAAGATATTATATCATATTGCAGTGTATTTTTCCGTTTGGACTGTACAGGATGCGCACATATTAATGTGTGTACATAAGATATGCATAAGACATCCATAAAATATCCAGATTGGATTCCATACGTTGTACAATGTTGTACATGTAGATATTGATTTAATAAAGTAAACCATAATTGTAAATATGGACTAATATGGACATTAAATAATGATATTTTATGATGACAAATAGATGTACAATGTATAATGTATAATGTACATACAACCCATACTAAACATAACATAAACCCTTCCTAGACCCATACTAAACACATAGTAGGGTAAGTATGTTACATAAAAAAACACCAGATCCTGCATGCCATGATACGTCCTGCATTCCACTTGTGCCGGGCGCCAGGTCCTTGAGGAAGTGCCCACGGAGGTCCTGGCGTCGTCCCGCGCCCTGCGACGCTTCGTCACAGGGGGCGTCAGCGGTCGGCCGCCGCCCTCGGTGGGGAGCCCAGGTCGGGCGCCTGCGATGGCAGGGGATGGGTTTTGAGGGAAATTTTCAGTGACTTTCCATGGTTAAAAGTAGAGAAACCAAGGGATTTTCTATGGTTATTAATTGTGAATTTTGATGGTTAAGTAGGGTTAATAATGGTGAATTATGTTAATATTGTGTTAATTATGGTTAAACATTTCCACGTTAGTAATAGGTTGACATGGTGATGGGTTTTTCCATGGTTAATAATGGTTAATAGTGGGAAACCAAGGGATTTTCTAGGGTTAAGTATGGTTAATGGGCGGAAGTTGGGCAAACTAATTATGGTACTTATAACGGTTAATAGTAGGGAAACCATGGGATTTCCGATGGTTAAGTAATGTTAAGTATGGTTAATAGTGGTGAATTATGGGGGATAACCAACGATGATGGCCAATAATGGTCAGCAAATAATAGTTTCCCCTGGGGGTTGTTGGGCTAACTATGGTGAAATGACATGATTTTGATGGGGATTAGCTTGGAGCTACCAGGAGTGTTCTAACCAAGGGTAGGTTGGGTTGTACGCTTACCATCCACCACTTGAGATAGACACCAATACACTTTATACACAGTATACACTTGTACACTTTTACATGATCACCAACCAATTGACTTGTACCCGTTCCGAGTTTTTGCTTGTCGGAGTCATAGAGTAATACGAGTTCTTCGAGTTTTTGGCGATTCATTCAGTAAACCTATATAATTTGGGCTGTTGATGGCCTCTGTAATTGCGAGGCCCTCAGGGGTAGGTGGAACTATAACATAATCAAGTCCTACTATTCTACTACACCTTAGTTGGTTGCACCAAGTTTCTCCCAACCACTTGGCTTCCCTTGGCTGCTTGGAGCACCCCGGGGGTTGCCGTTAACTACGCTGGTGCTGAGGCGTTGCCCGTGCCGCCGCGGTTCCTTGGGAAGCTGCTCCCAGTGCTGCCCGAGGAAGAAGAATTGGCGCGCGTGGCGAGGCGAGAGAAGTTGGGAACTGCTGGTGTTGCTACCGGGATGGCTGGTGAACAGAAGCGAAGTACCTATGGATAGATAGATAGATAGATAGATAGATAGATAGAACCCAATTATTTTTGGATTTTCCATGGATCTATGGAAATTTGGCTGTTGAGCAGCGAAACTACTACGTAGCAGGTGAACAGTGTTCCGATCCCACTGTTACAACCAGATCTGGATCTACCTATGGAAATAGTGAAACTACCTTTGGATCATTTCAACGGAACCATGTTGCTGTTACCTATGGATCTATGGAAATTGGCTGTTGAAATTTCAATGGATCTACCTATGGATCCATCACCATTCATGAAGCAATGGTTGTGATTGTTACAGTGATTACCTATGGAGAATACTGCTGCTGGTGAAATTTGGTTATATCCAATAGTTGCGAAGTGTTGGATGAACACTTGGTGACAAGGAACAACAAAGGTATTTTGTTCAGGTCGAGGGTTCTTCTTTCCCATTTGTTGTTCCTGAGGAACTAAGATAGATGAACATTGTCAATGGCTGTTGCTGGAAATGTTGACCAATAGAGATGGATTCTCCAAAGGTAATCGGCAACCTACGTACAAACAAACTAGATGGGTTTGCATGGACTGTTCACTGTGGATGCCTATTCATTCTGGATTTTCAGATAATCTTTCTATAGTACCAATTTTCAATTTTGAACATGACAAGTCTCCAGAGGCAAGCAATCTAGGTGGATTGCCCATTGATGCGATTGTCAAAGGATTGCTATCAACTAAACAAGTGGGCATTTACTATTTCAACGATCCTTTCACAGATCATTGCTACCGAGGCGCAATGGTGGATGGCATCATCTCTATGGAGTATCCTTTGCATTCTGACCATGATTACCCTGCTACCATGATCAATTCTCAGAAGCGATCATTGTTCATTGTTTAGCATCATGAACCATACTTAGGAAACCATTATTTATGGTCAATATTTAACCATCAAAAACCATCATTAGCCATCAACAAGCACAATTGCCCATCATTGACCATCATTGACCATCAGCAGCTAAGCATTGACTATCATTGCTTGAAACATTACCATCACCATTAGCATCATTACCATTAACTAGGTTGTTAATCCAGGAGCTTTTCACCATCATCAGGTGATTCATCATTATTAACCATAATCCATCACAAATATCAGATAATCCTGGTTGTTGTTATTAAGCATATCAATTGATCATTACAATACCGTTTCCATGATTCACCACATCCACAAATCACATCCATCCACCATCATTCCTACAATCATTACTACCATCTCCAACCAGTTCCCTAACCCCCAATCATCAGGTAATCATTACTAGGCACAATGATCATCAGTGATTTCCATCAGCATTTTTCACCTCCATTCAGCATTACCACATTAGATTTCCATCATTACCACAATGATTCATCAACATTTGCTGTAATAATGGTGATCAATGATTACTAAACATCATTTTCCATTACTAATTAGTAATGATGATTCATCATTGATCACCATTTTTTTTCATCAGCATTTTTCACCATCCATCAGCTCACCGGTGCTGCGCCAGGGAGTTCCGCAAGTCCAACTCTCTGGGGGCGTTGGCTTCGCGGCCCAGGACCGCCGGTGCCTGAGACGGCCGTGCTGGGGGCACAAGCATACCATCAGTGCTGGTGCCATGGTGCCATCATTGAGAAAACCTAGGGGCTTGAGCATCAGTGCCGAATGATTCTCACTGGTTTTCACCACTTTTTAAGTTGGATGTAACCAGAAACAACCATGATCAGATGTTATTTTGAGCATCTCCTTTTGTTACCATCCCGTTGTTTACATATTAGTAACCAGTATCAACCTAGGTAATTCCCATCTCTAGGTTAGCCTAGGTTAGTAACCATGACCATTGGTAGCCATTTTCAACCACTAGGATAACCATAAGTAAGCTAAGTTAGCAACCAGTAACCATTGGCTATCATCCCCTGTTGTTTCACCATTGGCCGGCAAGAAGTTCCAGGACCACAGGCGAATCCTGGCGGAGAACAGCGCCCAGTTGGGGCACCTGGTGACACGCTGACTGGAAGATAATTTGTCTCAGTCAAAGCGATCTAACTAATCTAGATGATCAAGATATAGGTACTGATCATATAGCTATGATCATCAAGTCATGTAGCTATGATCGTCATTACCAAGATATAGCTATATAACTAATAACAAGATCATCATAATCCTAACCAATATCAAGATCATCACTCAACATAGAGCAATATTAATCAGGTCTTATGAATAGATTCTTGCTATATGCTGTTGGATACTATGGCATCCACTGATGATGACTTTGATTCCTGGTTTTTTATATCGGGTCAGTGGTGTAACAGAGCTGGTGAAGTTTTGAGTGGCTGTTGGTTGGGAGCGATGAGTTGAGCCCTTCGGGGTATCCCTACACCCTTCTAAAGGGGAAGCGGTGCCAGGAGTTACCAGCAGTGGTGGAACCAGTGGTAGGCACGATTTGTGTCAGTCAAAGCTGTATCTTTAGCTATATCATCTCCTGGAAGACAAAACTGATAGCAAAATTATCAATCAGTATACAACTATATTAATCATATTGGCTCATATGGATGATTATTGCCACATATGAATGATTAATGAAACCATGTCAGTTGCAATATTCAATGATATAGTATATGGTTTTATTGAAAGGAGGCCAATGTTCATTATTCATTTTAACATTGACATCAAGTGCAGCCAATCGTGATTGATACTGCTGGTGACTAGCCAAACCTTTGTCTTGCGATTCCTAAAAATCATTTTGATAGCTATGTTGATTATTCTTTTGAGCCTAGAGTCTCTATAGCCAATTGAATTCTTGAGCTGATGAATGAGTAGCTTAGCAGCTACACTTAATTGATCACTATCTATGCTTGCTGGAAGGTAGTATGATTGATGCATCAATGATCGGTGCATCACACTTACTCTGGCCTAATTTTCTCATGAGGGCTGATGGATCATACCATCCATTCTTGGGACACTGTTCATGAACAAACCCGATTGATGTTTGGACCGGAGCTGGGATATCTCCCTCTTGTTGATCCTTGTCGTTGACCTTTAACCACTATCAGCATCTACCAGCCAACCAGTTGCAGCATTGAAACTGTCGATTTCTCCGGCGTTTCTGAGGTTCTTTGATGATGAATTCGAGTGCGAAGAGTGGATGAATTTCCGGACAAGTCATCAATGGCTCAACAATGCTCAAAATGCTCAACAATGCTTCCAGTACCAAGGCCAGCATGATGGTTGAACCAGCTTAACACTTGCCGACTAGCGGCCAGTACTCATGATGGCTTGATTCGGAATTGGTTTGGACATGTTTGGACCAAGGTTTCTTTTCGTTCCATCCCTGAGCTAAGCCCATGGCGATGGAAGACTAGATTTGCGTAGGGAAGCGTGGCCTGCATTGAAAGTGCGGTCGTGCTCAGAAATTCAAAGTTCGACAGCTGAGCAGTGAAAGTCACCCCTGCTTCTTACTTGTAGAGGCACGGTTCAATGGGCACCAATCAACCAACCAACCAATAGCTGTGTGAACATCCCAACAAAAACTACTTTGGTCATTTATTTATTGGATGTTCCCCAGGGGTACAAGGTATTGGCTATACCATGATGAAGCAAGTTGCATAGTTCTATTTAGATCATTACAGCTTGTTCAGCCGTTCTTTGAAATCCGAAGCAAGCCTTGTTTTTTTGGATACTGAACAAACCACCAGAACAACCATTGGATCCCAAGCAATCATTACAGGTTGCTACGACCAGATCCAAATCTTCACTGCTCACATGACATTTTTTCGGTGCTCGACCCAGTGCAGCTGGATCGCTGGAGGCCAATGACCGACACTGAACGCAGCTGATCAGCTGGAAAGGGAAGTTGCACAGCAGCATGGTGAACTGCTGGGAAGTTGAGACATCCACCCATTAACCAAGCCTTTACCAAGCCTCAAACCCAACCATGATCCAAGCAGCCAAGCAGTGAAACCCGGCTTGGTGATCTTGACCACTACTTCAAAATATTTTTACATAAACAGTTTTCAGTAATTCTTGAATTTCACTTTTATTGTTTGAAGTTAGTTTTCTTAGTGATTGATTGTCTCTGTGCTGCTGCAGTTGATGTAAAGGAAGGTTGACCTATGGATACTGACAGTAAACTATGGCCTGGTTGGTGATTGATCGTTTAAAGACAGAGTTCACCTTCGCAAGCAATGCGCAGAGACCTTTGCCATCAAAGTTGCTGTTGCAGGACGGACAGGTTGAGTTTGCCACATCCAACGGTCAGGCACGGACAGATGCCGTATGCCGTCCTGGGTGATATGTGAGTGTGAACCACCAGCAAAAAGATCATCATCATCATCATCATCATCATCATCACCACCACCATCCCATGAGTGTGCTTTCAGCAAGTCGCTTTTTCATTGATCATTTGATGTTCGAACCGCCACCACCATCCACCAACGACAAGTCGTTGCTCCCCATTGATGCCTTGTAAACGAGCCAGCTTCAGGTAGCCCAAGCTGCGAATTGGGTCTTCTCCGCCAAGAGCGCTTGCGTTCATCCCGAGAGGAAGGAGCCATACTTGTGCCCGGAGCTGAGGGCAGAACTCATGAGTTGGTTGCCTTCGGATGCTGTTTTTGTATGTTTTTGTGCTGTGAACTCGTCCAGGCAACCAGTGGTAGCTGAAGTTGCAGAGCCGGTTTCATACTT
Organism: Symbiodinium kawagutii; assembly: GCA_009767595.1. Lineage (NCBI taxonomy): Eukaryota > Dinophyceae > Suessiales > Symbiodiniaceae > Symbiodinium > Symbiodinium kawagutii. Next base: position 253,890 of record VSDK01011317.1, on the reverse strand, counting down.
TCAAACAGGTTCATTTATAGTGGTACGAGTGTGTTGAATCCACCTGGTACCATGAACCACATTTTTTTACTTTTAGTTTCTGAAAAGATCATCCTGGAACTAGAAATGGCTATCATAGGAAACGAGCAGACTTTGGGATCTCACCGTTGTGTCCATTTGCCAAAGTTACCGTCCAGGTGGAGATTGTCCACGCAATGGCAAGGTCTTGAATGCCAACAGAGAGGTTCCTTTGGCCAAAGTGTGCAATGACATGACCTGTTGGTGTGCGGCATTGCATGGTGTTGGTGCTGTTTCTTGCTGCAAGTGTGTAAACGTTTGTAGGTATCAAGAATGAAAGGAGCCGCAATGATAAGTGCTGTAAAATGATCAAACATTGTTACTGTTGCTTATCATCGAAGGCTTTAAGCAGCCGTTCAGCAATCATGAATGCAACCGTGATTATTATTATTATTATTATTGTTGTTGTTGTTGTGGTGGCGGTGGTGGTTGTGGCAGCGGCGGTGGGGGTGGTTGTTTTCGTTGTTGTTGTCGCTGTGTTTTGTTGTTCGCTACCTGCTATTGGGCGCCACACACCTAGTGAGCAGATCTTGCGGATGGTCCTAGTGATTGATTCATCCTGAAATGATGGTCATGTTTCTGTCATTTGCCGATCAATCAGCAAGCTGATCCTCATTCGTTGTAAGGAAACCATAGGATAGCTATTGGCTAGATATCATCAACATGAAAAAGCATCAACCAACATCATCCTGCCAAGCAACATCCAACCCACCAACCAGTTTCCCAGGTTTGCGCGACAGCGGCCCTGGTCTCCTCGGCCAAGAGCGCTTGCATTCATCCGGACAGGAAGGATCCATACTTGTGCCGGGGCACCTCAGCTATTGCTTGTTCCAAAGCCGTATTTGGATGTGCATTCCCACTTTGTAATTAGGAACTCATCATTTCTACAGGGCTTTGTTCAGCTACCTTATAGGGTTCATAGCCATGGTTATAAGCCCTGCCCTGGTGTCAGTGGTGAGTTGTTAGCATCTGGTTGACTCCATGAAACGTAAACTAACCTGGAAGTTGAACAGCCACCATTTGCAGCTGCTTTACCTATCAAACTTGGTGAATTTTAGCTCCCCAGGTTGGTGACTTCCAGGGGGTAATTGGTTCGCTCCAACAGCAACTTGCTGGAATGGTCATCCAGCTTTTTCGTTAGTCAACTGGTCAAAAGCTCACCACCATTTGATGTGATGGTCATCTAACTACTTTATCAGCAACGCAGCTCACCCACCGAGCTCATCTCCCATGACCTCCATGGCTAAGGTGGAGATTGCCCGCGGAATCCGAAGATGGCCGTAGCAGCTGCGTCGGCGTCGTTTGAACAGGATGACAAGGCACCTGACAAAACCGACAATCGACCGTTTGGTGGTTTCTTAAAATAGGGGATATCTAAATCATCCAGTTTATTAACCATTTGCAGCTTACAGCAATAAACCAACAATTTTTAGGTTTCCCTATTTTGAGAAGCCCCAGTGGTGAACCAGCTAGCGGGGCAATGGGTTGTGAAGAAATCAGACCGCTTGCCTCTCAAATTACATGGTACAGTGCTGGATCTCCCTTGAACCAGAAATTCAGGTAATTAGCTGGCAAGAATCGAAGCTGTTTGAACCTGTTCGTCGTGTTGATCTTGGTTTGACTTCGAAGTTGTCAAAACGCTCACCGCTTGCTTCACCGCATGCTTTGTCGATTGCCACCGAAGCACATAATCTCAGCTGTGCTGCCAAATCCATACGAATAAGCCACCTATATTCTGGCTGGTGTGTTTTGCATTTTTTGTTTTCCCCTGTGATTGATTATTAGCAAATGGTTGGTTGACTAATATTGTTCATAGGGGTCGTTCAACCACCAACCCATGAGCAACTCATGAAGGTGTAACCAAGCAGCTGGATCTACCATGGTCCCAAGTCGCTGCCGTGCAGGTGTGTGCGGCTGCGGCATTTGTGTCGTCCGCGAAGTCTCAATGCATTCATCCGGAGAGGAAGGATCCTTATCTTTGCTTGGTCTCTCAGTGAGGAGATGTGACAGGAGACGGCTGTTGATGTTGAGATGTTGATAGATCTTATGAACCTGCTTGGGGCTTCTCAGTGAAAGGACATTACTGTTGTTGATATGGCTGCGGCTCAAGAAGTAAGGTGATGAACCATTGAAAGACCTGACACTGCTGTTGATGTTTAGATGTTGATACTTGGAGCTTGTGAACCTGCTTGTTATTTGTTATTTGTTGGTTGGTTGTTTACCATTAATGCCCACCATGGTGTGTCTCCTTCAAGTAAGAGGAGGCCTTGGACCAACCTCTTGGAATCATCAAGATGATCCATTGTGAAGCCACATGCTGTTCCAATATTATGCTACCATGTTGTTCAATTATTAGCCACATGATGATCCAATATTCATTGGCCATTGCTACCATTACTAGCCATTATGTTCGTCATCACTTCTCGTATGATCAACGATCAATGGCAAGCCGTGCAACCGGCAAGCGCTGAAGATTTTGTGCTTGCTAACACAAGGGGGTTGGTGCTAGAGTGCCGAGCATCATTGCTACTGATGATCCCCTAACATAGGGCTTTTTTCCATCCAAAAATCATGGGCTTCACCTCACTTTGGATGGTTTAGCAGCCAGGGGCACCTAACCCTGGCCACTTGGGGTGCCTGTCGACCTGGCTTCCACAGCCCAGGTGGAGATTGCCCAAGAAACTTTAAGGCAGCGACTACTCAGGCGCTGGAATTGCTCAGTGGTTGGTGGAAATGTGATGATAGATTCAGCTGGTGTTGATTCATGATTATCCATGATGGTTCATCCACTCCACATCATGGGATTCAGCGCTTGGTGGTGGTTGATCCTGGTATGTTGATGATGATGCAATGAATCAACACACCAACCCACAATAATGCTGATGAAATGTCTAATTCCAAGTTAAATCTTCAACTCTTATTTTTCACCGTACTTTTGGGACTGCGAGCTGTCAGGGGAACGAATCCGCTAGCTCAAGTTGCTTTTCACTATAGAGATTCTGTTAAAACATGGTTTCCTGGGGAGATCTGGGGACCATTCTGAGCTCCCAGAGGTTGACCCCGCCAGTTGCTCCTGTCATGTCACGAAGCCATCGATTCTCACCGCGGCCAGGGCTGTTGCCATTGAAAGCGGAGCGGAGACTCGGCCATGACATGGCATGACGGGTTCACAAGGGGACCACATGGGTGAACCTAAATGGTGGTTTCCCAAAATATGGGACCCAAAAAATGGTTGGTCTTTTGCTAGAAATAGTTTATATAGGGATGATTTGGGGGTACCCCCATTTTTAGAAACCACCAAATGAATGATGATCACTGATCACTGGTGAAAGTCAATGATCACAGGGGATCCGTGGGTGAAAAACATGGGATCACGGGGCAGAGTTCAAGGTTTTCCCATGTTTTTCCTACATCCTAGGATTTTTTCTCAATTGAACCTTGGAGTGCTTGGAGGAAAGTCTTGACGTCGGATGATGGTTTTTGCACGTTGATCCCAGGGAGTAGTAGACGTCTTGGCAACGAGTTCGCTGCGACCTCAGCTGGTTCAGGGGCATGGTGTCCAATGTCGCTGAATGGCTTGATCACCAGACAACCTGAAGTTGGGAGATGACATGATCAGGTTTGCTGCCTCTATCTCCATCAGATACTTGGTTCGTTATGTGAGCAATCTAAACCAGCCGGAAGCTGTGTGCTTTGTAGGAGACGCCACTCACCGTGACATGGGAATTCCACACCAGAGTCGTTGTGGTTGGGGAATTGCAGAGGGATTGAACAAAGAAAGAAAGGTTTTTTTCTGCAGGGCTGTCCTTCCAAGTATTTGATTTTCTGCAGCTGACCTGAGTTTTTTCAGGGAAACATCATCAAGCCTGACATGGCCATGGACAAGGACTCCAAATGACATGAATGCAGTGGTAATATGCAGTGAAGACCCTGGAACTTGGTTTAGCCCAACAGGTGGGGTAGAGGCCCTTGCTCTTGTTACTGGGTGCAGTTTACTCATCAGTGTCAACAATCTCATCGTTTGATGATGACATCGGGTTAGGCGTTTTACATAACACTCCCTGTGCAACGGGGCGGATTGCGACATATGATTGTTACTTGCAATCAATTTTACTATGTTTACCACACGAGACATAAAAATGATGAATCAACAAAAAGCATCAAAAAGCAACATCACAATCAGGTTGTGGCAAATAGCAAATCAAAATCACAATCATGAATCAACAGCAAATCTATCATCGACAACAACATCTAACCCCAGGCAGGTGATTTTGCTATTCAACACCACCCTTCCTGCAGCTGCACCGCCATGGCCTTAGCGGCTTCCAGCGGCCGCCTTGGTGTGGATGCCTCCCTGGAACTCTCCTCGGATGAGGACAACTGGAGCAGTGGAGATGCCTTGGGGGTTGGTGATGGTGAATGATCAATGATCAATGATGGATGGTGATGGGCTAATGATTGGTGATGATTGGTGATTGATGACTGTGGTTGGTGATGGTTAGTGATGATTGCTGATGGTTGATGATTGTTAATGCTTGTTGATGATTCATATTGTTTTAGTCAGCTGATGCTTGAGTTATGAATGGATGGTTAACATAGACACTTTGTTAAGAACTTCCTTTTAGTGTTAATGATGGTTCTGGGTCAATTTTGGATGATGGTGATGCATTTCAATAAATACAACAGGTCTTGAGACATGTCGTGAAAGCCCCAAGTCAGCCCAGTTGTCGTTGTTGTCGTTGTTGTTGTTGTTGTTGTTGTTGTTGTTGCTGTTGCTGTTGCTGTTCCTGTTCCTGTTGTTGCTGTTGTTGCTGTTGTTGCTGTTGTTGCTGTTGTTGTTGTTGTTGTTGTTGTTGTTGTTGTTGTTGTTGTTGTTGTGGTCGTTTGACCTCATCAGAACTACCACCACCGGGTCACGGTCACGCAGGAGGTCGGACTGCGCTTGCCCTGGGGCATTCGCAAAAAGATCCTCCACAAAGGCACTGGACCAGAACGGCCTCTGAGTGGAGACGAGGCATTTTTGATCCGCGTCGAAAGTTTTCAAAGATCCGCGGGTCGTTCGGTGAGGGAGGTCCGGAGCTTTCCGGATTTTTGATGGTTTGAGAATCTGATATGGTGACAACCTGATTGGTAATTTAATGATATGACTGTTCTTTCCAGGTTTTGGACCAGTTTTAGGAAGAGAGTTCTTGCTGGCAACAAGAACAGACAGTTTTTTGGGGGGGAAAGAACCTAAACGATTTGCAAACCTGCCTTAAATGTCCAAGCTTAATATTGTAAAGATGAAGAACTGAGCCCTATTTGTTTATTCAATGTTACATCTCTCATTCTCAAAAGAATGCTCGCCACTGAAGTCACGGCCCTGACTGCATATTTCTTTGGATTCTGACCCTGTCCAGGGGGTCAACCCCTTAGCAAGCTGCCTCGACGCCGTCAGGTGAAGGTTCATCTCCAAGGAAAGCTCCAAGATGGCGACGTGTCCATCACTTCCACCGATGAGCCCTTCACTTTCGTCATTGATCAGCAACCCCGAGAAGTCATTCAAGGCCGCAGCATGCCGCATCCATCTTCTCATTGGCTACACCAAGCCTCAAGACAGGCTACACCAAGCCTTCCGAGAGATTCTCCTGTCATAGGAAAACACCTTTTTTTCACCACTTGAGTCATGTGAAACCAAGTTGTTTACTTTTTTTTGGATCAGGGGAAAGGTTTTCCTTGTGTACTGGCGTGATTATCATAGCCACATGTCCTGCTTTCTGATGCTTAGAATGATCTGCCTTTGTTGGAAGGCTTGGAACTGGGGGTGCAAACCATGGCGAGTCTTGGCGTTGAGCTCGCTGCCCAGCCCTGTAGGATGATCTCGATCCCAAAATCATGCAGTTTAGATGGCCTCCATGCAGTTTGACTGCGAAGTTTTGGTCGAACATTGCTTTGGCAGTTTGCCAAATCTATTGCTGTCAGAGTCGCTGTTGCGGTTGTTAAGGACAAAACTGAGGTCATACCGGCATTTTTATGAACAACATCTAGAGAAACTGGGGCCAAACTGAACACTACTCACGGCAGCACACCCGATCAAAAACCATAGAGTTTGACGCAAGTATTCTCCTCTTGAGATCTGACGTCATGATCTATCAACACCCATCCTCAATGGTCAACAATGGTTTTCAGTGAGAAATGATGTTGAATTTAAAATTATTTTTCCTCATGGGTACATCGTTGCCAATCAAAGTTCACTGTTCTTCCTGATGTTCAATTGATTTTTATGTAAAACCATCATCAACCATTGACTAATTGGTTATTATTGATCATTGTTATTCAGCATCCTTCACCAACATTGAGCAGCCAATCAACCAACATTAGCCAACTGGTTAACCACTTAGTCATTCATCATAACCTGCAACCAACACCAAGCGGTTGTCGTTTGTGATCAACCCTTGGCGCTGCCGAGGAAAGGGGAAGTGGGGGCCCTCAGATGCAGCGGGTTTCTGTGGGGGGGGTCTAGAGTTCCACAGCAGTAGTAACCAAAGACTAGACCAGAGGTTCAGCA
>VSDK01011317.1:229278-247187 GCA_009767595.1 Symbiodinium kawagutii | reverse complement strand
AGTTCAGCAGTTGATTCAGCAGCAGTTGTTTCTGGCTTCATTTCAGCTGAAGATTTGACTGTGATTGTTAATAAAGTTTAAAACTAAACCGCCCGTCCCGTTCATCACTTGTTGTAGTATTATAGCGAGAACCATATCAGGATGCCCACATAAACAATGGCTATATGCGGCTAGAAGTGTCATAATATCCACTAACTTGTATAATCACATGAACTATACATAGAGAGTATCTTGGCTTAGTAGTGATCTTATATCCAAGAACAGTCTACTTCCATAGCATAAGCCAACCTCACCTCAGCAGCCACGGCCATGGCCATATCCATAGCCACCACGGCGCCCATGGCGCCCACGGCCCCCGGTAGGTCTCGGAGTTCACCATCGCTCCGCGCTTCGCCTACGACGACCTCGGGGCACCGCCCCTGGTGCCGCCGGACGCCACGCTGATCTTCGAAGTCGAACTCGTGGATTGGGAGAACAAGTCCGACGTCTTGGGCGATGGCCGTGCCTTGGGGGGAGGGGCATGGGGCATGGCACAGCCTATGGGATGATGTGGAGACGCTCTGGGGGGTTCTCTACCCTGGGGATGAGGATGTAAGTGGTTGGGGGTGAGTGGGGTGGTGGTTCATGATGCTTGAAGCCACTTAGAAGGTGATGAATAGTTGTAGAAATGTGTTGGTAGAGTTCATTGCTGCCACGTGTCTAAATTGTGTGGAATGAAAGAGTGATCATGGAAAGTGCAGGAACAGTTTGAATGGGATGAAGTGTTCATAAAGGTTTTTATCCACATGAGCTGATAATGAGTTCGCGTGTGGACTTGATGATGGTAAAAGCGCAATCTTCATCCCTCGGAAGTGTTTTCTCATTGTCAGGTGCCATCAAGACCATCACAGAGAGAGGTGCTGGAAAGATGAAACCACAGAAAGGTCAAGATGTCGTCCCTTGGTTGAAAGTTGGAGGACACAAGCAATGCACGAGCAATCCACAAGCAATCCTGCTTCAGCTGAAGTAAATAAGCATTCAGGAGGGGTTTTGCTTAAGTTTAATCGTGAACATGTGACCATTCAGCAATCCATGTGCATTCAGGAACCGCGTTTTGTTTAAAACCCCTCTGAATAGTGAGTGCCATTGTCCTTTGGAAAAGACACGTTTTTCAATTGGCCAAAACAATTCCATGATGTTTGACCACAACTCAAGTCTCATGGGATCATCCTGAGGGAATACTGCATTCGCAGGAGCACCCCTATGGTCAAAGCCAGCAGGTGGCTTCGTTGAATCGCCAAAGTGGTGCACCCCCCACCATCATAAGCTTTCTTGGGGAGGCATGACAAGCCGCAACCTTCAAAGATGTGATTTGCAAAAGGGCTATGACTAACCAATCACAGAAGCAAGCGGCGGTAAGCCAATCTGTGATAACCTGCCTCGCAGAATTTTGAGCAGAAGATGATTGGGTCGAAAGCAGTGTTGAACAACATCCATTGCTCTTGGGTCTTGATGACATTTCTCATGAATCATCACCTGGAGCTGCGGCTGACCAGCTGGGGAATTTGAATTTGATGAGCCAAGTCCCTCAGCCGCCTTGGCTGAGGTTCTCTCCATAAAGGTCACATCCCGAAAGGGCGCACTCCTCCAGGAGCAGCTGGAGTTAGAACATACCGAGCCTCGCCGTGGAGTGCCCCCAACGGGGAATGCGCCCATCCCTCGGGGGGGATGGACATCTCCCCCTGGTGTCCACTGGTCAAGCACACCTGTGGCTTGGGGTCCACGGTGACAACGGGCTGAGAATGATGCCTCCAGAATCATCCGTGAACAGTTATTGAACATTTTAAGAAGCATAAATCAAAATAATGACTGATCATAGATTCTCAACCTTGAACATTCTGAGCCATCAAAGTTCTTGACAATTTGCCCAAATCTGGCAATCACAAGGGCCATCCACCGGACACATGGTGTCCAGCAGATCAGTGGTGTCATTGAGGTGGGAGCAGCTGACTTTGGCACCATCTCACCCATCATTTTCGAAGTACTGCGGAGTATGGTGGAGGGAGAACGAAGCCATGTAACTTGGCGATCTGACTGAGATCAACATTGGAATCAGTAGGTCTGTGTGCAGAATTACATATCATATATCATAAGTGGTTAATTAAGTATACAGTATGTACTTTTGCATTTACATGTTCAGATACATAGATATATAGACATACATGTTCGATTACATCTATACGTATTTGTGATTACGTGTGTATCTCAGTGAACATTGAAGTATTTAGCGAAGCGTGTAAGCTGTGCTTTACCAGATACCTTCAAGCTAGATTTGCCAAGAGGCGATCTGAGTTAGAATGCATAGCTATAGACGTTCATATTCACTCTCAAATAACATGCTGGGTGAAAAGAAGCCGTCACAAAACATAATGACGACTCCTGTTCTTGGGGTGCGAACAGAAGGGCTGCAGGTTGGGTTGGCCCACAGCCATGTTTATGTGCATGTGATCATGGTTGCTTTGGCCAGTAGAGATTGGCAATTGTCAAAAGCGGTTGACATTCGCTGGTATTGGTTGATATATATTCAGCCATATTCAGCCATGTTCGTCGCAGATTGACCCCGTGTGCGGCCATGCTTGGTCATATTATGTCATATTAATTCAACATGGGCAATATGTTGGGCCATGTTCAGCCATGTTCAGCCCTGTTCTGCCTTGTTCAGCCCTGTTGTGCCCTGTTGAGCCATGCCTTGCCTTTCTTCTTCCCATGTCAGTGCTTCGCGCATTTTTCCGCATCTTTGCGTTTACTAGATATTTGCGAGTAGCGCAATGTTGTAACATAATTAGACATGTTTGGCCATATTGTGGCCGCCTGCCATATACTGCCATGACTTTCTCGTGATTATCTGATGTGTTCTATGGTTCTGCTCTGTGTGGTTCTGCTCCGCCTTATCCGCCCCAAAAGTTCACTCCACTTCATCCATCTTAATCCATCTTAATCCAAAAAAAGGTATGGTATGGACTGATCTAAAGATAGAATATGGTAGAATAAAATAGATAAAGGCAACCATAGGCATCCATAGGCAACCATAATATGCTGACATCATGCAACATCGCCTCACCCTACGCTTTCCTAGGCTTCCATCTTCCCCCAGTTCCCTCCCAATGGGCCTGAAACAGGCCTGAAACAAGCCTGAAACAAGCCCCCTACGTTGCTGTAACTTCTTGCTTGCTTGGTGGCATTTTAACCTTTAGAATGCGAGTGGCTAGGTCTCGTCGCATCGCAAACTCGCGAACCCCACGACAAAGTCATACAAAGCCATGTCATGTCCTTGTTTTCATGTCACGAGCACCCATGAGATCCCATGAGCACCCTTATCGCCGGAACTTGATTTATCATTTTGTGCGCTATGTTTGGCGTACGTTCCGCCCATTTCCCCCCCTTTTGTAACTTTGCGTTGCACGCTTGCTTGGTCAACATTGGTCAACTAGTTCAACATATGTCAACCACATTCAACCACAAAGCCGCCGAAGAATGTCCAAGAGTCCAAAGTATGTTCTACCATGTTGTGCCATATTCGCCCATGTTTGTCCCAAGTTGTGTGTACCCGCACGTCCCACAGGTCGGAGAGGTCGAGGTCCGGCAACAAAAACAAACGCAACCCCCAAAATACCCTCACGGTCGCAAAAAACAAAGGCCCAACAGCAACCAGCAACCACCTGTCACCTGCCTGTCACATCCTGTCACTTCTTGATGGCATGTTCGCAAATGTTCACATCAACAATACCATTATCTGCCGGTCACTTTGCTTAGCTTCTATGTGGCTTGTTCTTTTGTGTTCTTGCTGGGGCCCCAAAAGAACAAACGAACTTTTGATCAAAGGTGCCAGGATGTTCTCGGTATGTTGACCCATATTCAGCCATGTTCCTCGCAAATTGAGCCCGTGTGCGGCCATGTTTGGTCATATTAATTCAATATGAGCAATATGTTGAGCCATGTTGAGCCCTGTCGTGCCCTGTTGAGCCATGCCTTGCCTTTGTTCTGCCAATGTTTGTCCCAAGTTGTGTGTACCCGCGCGTCCCACACGTCAGAGAGGTCGGAGAGGTCGGAGAGGTCGGATGTTCGCAAAAAACCAAAAAACACCCAAACGTCTGAAACAGTTGCAAGAAACCGGTGTCCCGCCCCCCCCCAGGCGAACATCTTCACGCAAAAAAAAAGGGTCACGTTTCGGGGGGGGGGGGGGGTTTTTGCCCCCCCCCCCCCCTAAGGTAGGGGTGATGTTGATATTGGTTAATTTTGGTTGATGATAGTCTTTGATGGCGGACAACAGGTAGGAATGGTAGGAACCATACAAGTGACACCAAAAACACCAGCAGTGGTTCGAAGACCGTTACCCTGAAAGTATGTCAGCAGACTCAGGGTATGGGAACAAACAGAGCCAATGATACCAGTTGCACTGTTACTGCTGTAGACGGGTCTTGCTGTTCTCACAATAGTTGTTAAACATGCCAGCAGCTGTTGTTTCGCGATATAGCTGATGACATTTCTGGGTCCATCAATCTGTGTGGTCCTTGAAATGAAATGCCCATCAGCAGCCTGACGTTGGCATAGTACCGCCTTTTTTTCACGCAATCCAACATTGTAATTTTCTCATCTTTTCCTATGCAGTTATCATTAGGTATCCTGGTATCCTGTCATGTTCTTGCCAACAAATCATCAGAACATTGACATGGCTTGGGGTCACCACCGCTGCCATGTCCCTGGCTTTGCCGTACGCCTGCCTTGTATCCTGTTGCGACCAGGTGCTCCTCCGTCGCTTCGCCAGCGACCAAATTGTGGTGCTTTGTCCGTGAAGGTCGTAGCTGGATGCTGCGCTGCCGTAGGAATCTATATCAAAAAAAAAATATTATTCCAATCAATAAAAAAATATTATTACAATCAATAAAAAAATACTATTCCAATCAAAAAAAAAATATAGCATGGGAAAGGAAAGCAGGAAGGAAGGAAGGAAGGAAGGAAGGGGAGAGAGGAAGGAAGGGGAGAGAGGAAGGAAGGAAGGAAGGAAGGAAGGAAGGAAGGAAGGAAGGAAGGAAGGAAGGAACGTTATAAATACCATGGGAAATGCAAGGTTCCAGCTCCAAAACGTTGTAAATACCATGTAAAATGCACGGTCCCAGCTCCAAAACGTTGTAAATACCATGCAAAATGGAAGGTTCCAGCTCCAAAACGTTATAATTTTTTTTTGTGGGAAATGCAAGGTCCCAGCTCCAAAACGTTGTAAATACCATGGGAAATGCAAGGTTCCAGCTCCAAAACGTTGTAAATACCATGTAAAATGCACGGTCCCAGCTCCAAAACGTTGTAAATACCATGCAAAATGGAAGGTTCCAGCTCCAAAACGTTATAAATATTATGGGACATGCAAGGTCCCAGCTCCAAAACGTTGTAAATACCATGGGAAATGCAAGGTTCCAGCTCCAAAACGTTGTAAATACCATGTAAAATGCAAGGTTCCAGCTCCAAAACGTTGTAAATACCATGTAAAATGCACGGTCCCAGCTCCAAAACGTTGTAAATACCATGCAAAATGGAAGGTTCCAGCTCCAAAACATAATTTTTTTTTTGATTGTAATAATATTTTGTTTTTGATGACCGGTAGCTACGAATTGCCTTGCAAATTGCAAGGAATTGTCCCAGAATATTTTTTTTTTGATTGTGATAATATTTTGTTTTTGATTGCCCGGGAATATTTTTTTTTTGATTGTCATAATATTTTTTTTTTGATGGTCTTACCCTGCCGTAGGGTGAGTACCACCAGACGTTGAGTTTTTATGTATTTATATATATCATATATCTATCACTAATGGCAAATAATTAAGTTATAACTTATTACTCAAGTATGATGACTAACTAACTATGAGTTTATATTCCACTTATGAATGGCAATCTAAGTCAGAACTCAACTATGGTGACTTTCTAGCTAACTATCATTAAGATGATGTGGATATATTAACTATCCATTGGGGTAAAAGCATGATATAGTTGATGGATTGAACATGATCGAACTGAAACGAATACACTATCAGTAGCCACATCTATGGGTTTAACAAACCCAACATGGACTCTTTATGACTGGTATAGCCTGTATCATTTCGTTCATGTACATCAGTAGTATCACTGATGGTGGCTTCACCGGCTGGCAACTGTCCAATCGCGTGCGGTGGTGGGGAATCACACCTGGCTTCTCATATGTGTTCGCAAACGTTGCATAGAGTTGAGTACCTTCGTGTGCCATGACTATTGCGCAAGCTAGTTGATCATAGGGCAGACTAACAGCACCACCAGTAATTAGTAGCAACCAACGTGAATATGGACATGGGTCAGTACCAGCTACCAAAAACATGGGTCCAGTATCCAGTCCTCTGGAGTGATGGAGATCCACTTCCATATGCGGTCATGGCGTGGGACTTGGATAATGGGCTGTGGTGATATCCACAAATGCTGGTTAAACAAGCTCACTACTGGTTAAGTGTGGTTAACAAAGGCTAGCTAATGCGAATGGTTGTCAACACAGTGGTGAACAATGGCGACCGATGGGAACATGTTTTTCCAATGTCGTCGTGGAGCTCAACGATTGCAATCAACGCCATAGTTGGAATGTTGGTCGATTCTTGGCTCCACAAACGGCGTACAGTACTCCCACAATGGGCAGGTTTCCCGTTAGTAATGGCTCTCTTGAAAGGTTGGTAGGTAACACCATTTATGTCGAAAGCCATGTGTACATCAGGGTTTCTATACCATAGGACAGGGTATCCATTGTTTTTTTGCCCGTGGCGGGGTGCCTCAAAAACATCATGTTGTGATCTCAATCCCATCAATATATGGATACTGTAGCTGTAAATGTTAATGCTTGATTAATCGTGATGGTTAGTCATGGTCAACAATGCTTCATAGTGGTTACCCATGTTGCCAATGGCTAGTGATGGTATCAGAATCATAAAGTATCATTGTTAACGCAGCTTAGCCACCAATCGAGATAGTTCCCAAGGGGATTTTATGTGGAAACTATGGGATTTTATCAGCACCATTCACCAGTTTGTTAGCACCACCATGTTATCAAACACCTCCAATCATCCATCATCAGCCACCATGGTACCTACAAAGGACACGGCCCACAGCGGCGCCGATGTGGACCTCACTTTACTGTGGCTCGGTGCTGGAAGAACTCAGTGGGCTCCTTATTGCTCCTTAGCTGTTGACCAACTTCAGCTGCGACGCTAATGTTTGTCCAACTCAGCTCCGATTTCAGTACTTTCAACCCAAAATGTTTATCAGCAACACGTTTTAGGTTCACCAATATTCAATAATGACCCGCATGGTCAAGAAAGACTGGTTGATGTTGTCGCAGCTGTCGATTGTTGTACTTCCGCTGGTTTGATTGAAAGTCAATATTTTCCCGAATGGATGATAAACCAACCTATAGCTTTTAGTGTTCATTAGCCAATTTGGGACAAATGACCAGCCAATGCTTGGCGTTTGTTCCGATTGTGAGTGGATATGACAACATGCCAATGGCGTTTGCCTAGAATATATCCATGATCAACCACCCGAAACTCTCAGGAACATTATTTGTCACGTTTCTTCACTATTAATTTGCTGTACACATTACAAAGACTGTCCTAAACAAATCAGCAACTATTATCCGGGCCTCAGGGTGAGTGCTGTAGCATCGGTCCATTTGTCGCATCGCCCAGGAAAATTTTTGAGACTTCTGATATTTCGCCAGAAGCAGATGGGACTTTGCTGAAGAAACTCTTGGTCAAGGGCGATTCTGGACAGCTTGCACGACCTTTTGATGCGGTGACTCTGCAAGTCAACCAAGTCTCAGTGCCTTGTCAGCCATCAATCAATCGAACCAGTGGTGGTTTAGTAACTGCCGGATCTACCGGCAATGAAAGTCTGTTCATAACCCCCTCCACTACACCAAGTCAACATAGTCAGACCTAGTCGCCATCCCCAAGTGACAGCCTTCTGGAAGCGAAACAGCTATGGGGATACCCAAACCTTTGTGGATATCCCAAGTGGTCGAACAACCAGCTCTTTCTGAGTTTGCTTGAAGGTGATAAAGCGAGATTTGCCCGTCTCCCACCTCATTTACATTCTGCCCAATCCCAATCTTGGATTGGTTTGATTAGAAGATTCAACAGGCAAGACAACTTCAACATAACTTTACCATTAACCATCCTGATTCGTTCATCCATCAACATGGTAAAACAGTCGATTTAACCATTGACATCTATAACTCAGATAAATGATTGAACAGGTAATCCAGCAACAGCCGTTTCCGTGGGTGCCATTTACAAGCTTCAATGTTCAGCCTGCAGCTTCACCCTGCATGGGTTGCTGGGCGCCGAAGGATGGCCCTGAGATGCTGCAGATGCTGCAGTTTCCTCTTGGAAGAGGAGTCGTGTGTGACGCCCTGGACTTTGCAGCCGCCACCATGTGCGTGGGCGAGGAGGTGCTGTGACCAGATACGACCGGTGAGGTAAGTCGATGCCAATCGATGCCTAGTTTTGTCCACCGCAAATCCACTGAAGTCATGGAAATTCGCAGGGAAATATGTGGAAACATGTCTTTTTTTGGGCTGGTAGCATTAGGTAGCTGGGTGTGCTCGACATTTGTCGAAAGCGAAACGAGTGTACCAGAGCAAACCATGGATGTAACGACGCAACGCTAGTGTGAACCCGTACAAATTTGTAGCCGTCACTGCTCTTACTTCTGACACACAAAGTTCATTACTCGTTGTTGAAACCTGGCTATTTGTAGGATGTTCTGCATTAGCCCTCAGCTATAGCTTTGCTGGGACATCAGTTGCTGACATCACCACGTCCTCTCCACGAGAGGCCAAGCTAATTTGCACAGCTCCTCTCAATTTTCACGAAGCTCAACTGGGCTTGGTGACTGGGCTGGCTGCATTTGTTGTTTGACCCTCAAAACCAAGAATCCTGTACGCAAGTTTGGTGGTACAATCCCTGTACAAAGGTTTGGTTGGCTCTTGATCCGTGGGATTTGTTGTGGCCCAGCGGCGTCCAAGGACGTGACCAACGTGGAGAAAGCAATTTTCAAGGTGAAACTCACCAGTTCTCACCTCAGATGTCAGCCATGCTGAAACCGATCTTTTGCCACAGCATCAGGGTAGGGCGACATTGAACAGCAAGGATAGGGTAAGCTACCGGGTAATCTGTTGCCCTCGCCAGGTGTGCGCCAGGGTCCTGAGCTTCAGTCGCTTGAGGGTGCCGAGTTGCTGGCCAAGAGCGATGAGTTGAAAGATGCAGCTGGCAGCATCTTCAAAGCCGGACGCCCCTCGGGCTGCCATGGAAGGCTCCTGGAGTTCCCTGGGGGTTCTTCGGGGGTTCCTTGAAGCCTGGGCTGAGTCTAAGCTAGGGAAGATCATGATAGATCATGATGATCACGATGAATCATGATCCCAACCACTGGTGATATGGAGTTGTTGGACTATGGGTCGTCCCGCTGGTTGCAGACTCAGGCTTTGCTTTGGCCTCAGAAAGTTACAGAAGGCGCGGCTGGGTCTTTAAAAGTCGACTCCACCTTGGTCTCACGTTGATAGCTTTTATTCCGACCGTAGATCCTTTGTGCAAGTTCATGCTCGGTGGATGGGGTCAAAATGATTGACTTGTTGGGCCGATTTCAAAATCTCAAACTGGCCTTGGAAGCAAACATCGAACCCGGCACCTGGTGGTTTTTGAAAGTTGGGAACTACTGACTCAAAACGGATGGTTTATTAAAGATTACTCAAATTCACTAATTTCTTGGATGATTTATGGGGTACCCCCATTGCAAAAAACCAAAAACTACAGCCTGGGCGTCTCAGCGCCAGGCTGTTTATGTCCTTGGAGGGGAAAACGCAACCGGAAGTGCAAAAGCTGCGGGCAATTTGCCAGCTGAATAGAGCTGCCTGTGCCTCGCCACCGTTGTGAAGATCGTGGGTGGCAACCCCAAGAAGGGGCAGAGAGGTTGCGTAACGGGAGGGATGCTTACATTTGATGCGGTGAATCACCAGCTATTTACGGTTGAACTGGGGTTGGTTTCTTGATATGAATCTATGTAATTAATAGCAATTATTCTCAATAGCTGGACCTCCCATCATTGACAAGTGACTCATGATGATAATCGTGAAATCAGTGGCAATGCTTCTCCCCTGTGGTTACCAACCCTGCACCCCCAAAAAATCCCAACATGCAGATTCTGGTAGTTGCTACTTATTTTCAAGGCTAAGAGCTATTGTTCATCGTCCATCAGCGTCCTGTTTGCGCATTTAATTACTTCCAATAGTATCTTCCGGCATCCCTTTTGCAGATGGGGCACTGATCTCTTTCCTGGTTTCACTGCTTGACTTTGACCTTTAAAGGTTACTCTTCCGCATACCTCCTGCTGAGTTCCAAACAAGAAGTGCACCATTTGTAGTCTTCACTCACATTTTGATTTTCGCACAGGGTAGAATTTGCATTATTGACCATAAACCATCTTTAACCACTAAGCAATATGTGAAACTCTACCTATAGCGTATAACAAGCCTGGCGGCCTAACCACTTGATCACAACTTACCACGGTAACCCATGGGGCTGGTGCTGTTTACCGCGAGGTTTCCTGAAACTGGCGAAACCACACCGAGCCAAAGAACTCTGCGATTTCGTGCTGGAAAAGGAACCGGGGCAACTGAAAGCCCTCTATCGCCGTGCGTCGCTTGACAAGAACTGGAGCGAACCAGCCAAAAACCATCAAAAACCGAAGATTTTGCCATTTTTTCCACCAGAAATTGTCATGCTTGCTATGTTTTCCCACCAGAAATTGGCATCTCGAGGTGGGTGGTAAGATGGTGGGGTAGCAGCACCTCGCGCTGATGCAAACCAAACCTGCTGCAGAGGTCGGCGGAATTCCAGCTCTCCAACTTTTCTGCCGCCATGAAGGACCTCACGGCCTTGCTGAAGTTGCAGCCCAACAACGGTCACTTGGGACCTGCAGTGACAACCAGTTCCGAACCGTGGCATTGGGCCATGAGTTGGCAATGGTAGACGACAAGGGTGGTTGCTGCTATGATGGTTTTGTTAAGATGGCGGCTGAGTGCTTGGTATTCCCCACGTAGTCTGATTGCTGAGAAACAATCACCAATTGTGATTTGAAACCTGTCAACAACGACAAGTGATGGTTTAATCATCAGTAATCATCAGAATAGCCATCACACATGCCATCATGACCCAACCATACCCGACCATCATCAACCATCAGCAACCAGTTTTGACCATGAGTAGCCATTATCAACCATCATCAGCCATCATCAACCATCATCAGCCATCATCAACCATCATCAGCCATCTTCAACCATCATCAATCACCATCAACCATCACTAACCAGTTGGATTTGGCCGTTCCACATCTCTTCACCACCCTCCTGGTGCACCGGCAACGCTGCAAACCCGAGCTGTGACGAGCTTCCGAGGTGAAGCTCGAGCGTTGGTCGAACAGCTTCGCGAGGCTTAGCCGTGGGATTTGAGTGATGAGCGATGAAGAACCATCAAAAACCAGCCCAAACCCATCCAAAACCATGGTTTTTATGGGTTTCAGTGATGATTACCATCAATTAACCATGATTAGTGACGGTTGCTGATGGTCTGTGACGGTTGGCGACGGTTGGTGATGGTTAGTGTTTGAAAAATGCATCATAAACCCATCAGTTACTATTCAACCAAGATAACATGAGCTACATTGAATCATCATGACAAATCATCACTCTCAGGACCGCTCGCAATCAATGTGTTTAGTGTCCACTAGGGTCAGTGATGATCATTAGTGATAATTATTGATGAATATCATTGAAGCACTTGCAGTGCTTCTTCAGCACAGTGCTTCTTCAAGCCAAGTTCACAAAATGCGTTTCCCACTGAAATCCCACCAAATCCCAACAAAACCTAAAATTGCCTAAACAATTCCCAATTGAACCTAAATTCTTCCCAAATTATTCCCAATTCATTCCCAACTTTTTCCCAATTTTGGCCCCTCCGTCCTCTCACTGTGAGTATTGTTTGTTAAGTAGCCTAAAATTTTCCCAATGCATTCCCAATTTTGGCCCCTCCGTCCTCTCCTGTTTGTTAATTAGCCTAAAATTTTCCCAATGCATTCTCAACTTTTTCCCAATTTCGGTCCCTCGCTCCCACCTTAGCCTAATTTTTTCCCAACTGAACCTAACAAAAATCCCAGCTCACCGCTTCACAATCTTGGGTTGCTCATGCTACCCCAGTTTCATGGAAATGTTTTGGGATTTGTTTAGCCACAAGAATCTGCATGTTGAGCTGAAGAAACCCTCTTCTGAAGAGACACCCATTGTGCTTGAAAGAGAATAATAACTGCTGAATGCTGGTTGCGCACATCAGTGGCGGGAAGTGGTGGCTGGAAATTCTCATCATAGTAAAATGTGAAGCGAAAACCAATGGTTGATGCTGGTGATGGGCTGGTGATGGTTGATGACACTCTGTAGAGGTGGGTGGATTCAGAGTCCAGTTGCCAAGCTCCCCTTTGAGCAAATGGTCAAGCTCCACGCACGTGAGCAAATGGTGATGTCAGCTTGTTGATGTGTATCAGGTGGTATGGATCGATACAACCACTGCAATCAACAGACGTCGACTGTTTTGTTACCAGCGCCACGTCTTTCACATAGCAGCTATTGGCCATTATAAACCATGAGATTCCCTGTTTCTAGCCATTGTCACCCATGGAATATACACTATTAACCATGATTCTTATTCAGTGAAGTGGAATATTAACCATTCTATTTACCATTCTATTCACCATTCTATTCACATTTATGACCATTATCAACCCTGGAATTCCATTGGCATCCATTGAAGTGGAACCATTCTCGCCAGGCTCAGCGGGAGTATGCCAAGGAGGCGCCACAGCCCTTCCCTGGATCCAGGGAGCTGCGATCCTGTGATTCTGCCAAGCTAGCTGGAATGAATGTGCTGAATCAATGGTGCATTTTATTGGATTCACCATTGATGGTGATTGATGTTAACATCATGATGACATTGGTGTTTGATGACGGATAATGCTTCATAATGGATGACAACCAGTAGTGATGAATTAAGCATTGTGAGAAGGAAATGATGTCAATATTATTGGTTGTGACATGTATAGCTATCTCATGGTATCTCATGGTATATGCATACCTGGAAGTACCTCCCAGCCGCACTTTTCATGGGAACCCAACGGCTGGTGTGCAATTGGAACGTCCAAAGCGGCGAGGCCAAAGCCGCTGCCAGTCGCATGTTGGGTGAGAAAGCTCCTGAAGAAGGACTGCTGAAGCTGCAACCACTGGAGGGTTCTTGTGCACGGGCTGATGTGGTTAGAGTTATCCATCAATCGGTGATGATTCTGCTTCAATAAGGCATTGTTATAGATCCAATAGGGGAGGATTCTTCATCAATGGAAGATATGAGCCGCGAAGGAGGGTATTCTCCAAGAATAGATGCATCATAGTCGTCAATAGGTAAAAATAGTGCTATAAGCATCCCCTAGGAAAAAAGCCAAGCTTGCGTGTTTTGTACCATCAATGAAGGTGAGATTGCCATAATGTCATAACCATCCCCTACTGCTATGACAAGAGCCAAGCTTGTGCGTTTTGTGCCATCCATAGGGCATGATCATGAAGTTGCTTCATGACCTCCCGCCAGGAGCAGTGCAACCGGAAGAAGTTCCTTGGATGCCTGGGTGACAGATTCCCTTCTGTCAGATTTCTATGGTTCGTGATGCTCACAGGGAATCGAATGTTCAATGATGATTTATTGCTGGTAAATAATGGTTTGTGAGTTTGTGATGGTTAATACGGATTTTTCAATCCACCGGTATAAACCAATATGGACCATCATGAGCCATTATCCGCCAATATCACGCTCATGAGTCTAACGTTATTTTTTCGGAAAATTGTGCAAGCAGAAAACCATGCAACCATCCTTCGTTATGGTTTTCCACTTGACATAGCTTCTAATCTCGGTGAGGAACATATTCCCAGAGCAGTGACCCCCAATTAACCACAGGGTGGCAACCACTCCCGCGGCTGGTGACCTTCCAGCCAACCATAGAAAAGCCATTCCAAAAAGGCGAGCAGACGAAGCATCAATAAACCATGTTAGCATATATCCAGAATAGTTGATAGAAACATACAAAATTATGCAAACAAACGCATATTTATAGTTAGAGATACACGTATGTATCAAACCCCATCAATCAGATCTGCGTCAAGAGACTACGCTCCAACACCAAGGGAGGAACGCCGCGGGATGTCCCTTGACCCATTGGATCAGTGCCGAAACCAAGCAGCACAGGTCTGGAGGCAGCTCCTGCAGAGACTCATCCCGTGCTTGCCCTGCGGAGCAGAAAATTGTGGCGCCACTGAGGTTTGCCGTGCATTCGCGTTTGGGTGGCTGCGCATGAACATAGTGTAGTGCTAATTATTAGTAATTAATAATTACAGCAATAACTACGATTTTATAGTGATTTGTTGATGACTATAATATTGTATTTGTGAATAATCATGATTGTTGTTTGAAACCATTGATTATTGTATTATGCAATCATACTTGTTAATAGATACGATGCAATAGTTGTTGATGATCTAGTTGGCAGTTATCATATTTGAGTGTTCGTTGCCCACGATCTACCTTAGAACTGTAAATGATCTGACTTGGAACTCACTTTAAGTTGTCAATGCTAGATCATTGTGGATGGCAACCGACCATGAGAGGAAGTAACCTCGCCAGGGTTGTTTGAGGACAAAAAGAGACGATCATGCCCGGCGGAAGGATAACTTGGGCCTCGTTGTTCTCCCGAAGCTAACAGGGGACTTCCCTGGTTGATACTGGTTGTAGTTGGGGATTAGATAAGGAGTTCTGCAAACCCGTCGGACTCTCATCCCAAACATTGGTCCATCCTTGCTTTAAGTAAAACAATTTCAGCCTGGCGGCTGAAACACCAACAAAAAATTGAAAAAGCAAAACAAAAGCAAATTCAAAGCAAACGAAAAAGCAAAAAAAGCAAAAGAAAAGCAAAAGAAAAGCAAACATCTATAATCCAAAAAAACAAAAAGGCGAACCACAATGTAAATTTGCATTTTTTTTGCTTTTTCCTTCGCTTTTTTTTGCTTTTTTTTTGACCTCGCTGAAATATGCACCATAATTTGAGAATTGTGCAAATCCCCAGGCAAAAAGTGAAAAACATGCAAAATAAAAGCGAACAAAAAACAAAATAAAAGCAAACACATGCAAAATATAATTAAGCAAAACAAATGCAAAATAAAAGCGACAGAAATGCAAAATAAATGTGAAACATGCGAAATAAAACCAAAAACGGCAAACCAGATGTAAATCTGTTTTGTTTATTTTTTTGCTTTTCCATTTGCTTTCTTTTGCTTTACGTGTTTTTTTTTAGTTATTTCGTCGTATGCCAAGCGAGGCTGCTTTGATTTCCTTAAAACGCATGGAAAGAACCAGCTCCACTATCCATAAGCTAGCCAAATAACCACGCACCTGTACTAAGCCAATTGCAAATGGCAGAGCCGTTGCACGAACAGAGGGTCGCTCAGGAACTGCAGAATATGTCCACGCATTGGGATGTTCGAGCAATCTGACCAGACGTTTGTTCCTTGTGACGCTTTAGATGGTTGACATCAAGAGTTCGCTGGGTCTGAGGGGGTGTCAATGAGGTAAGTCTCCAGTGTCCAATTCCCTATTTTTCGTTTGCGCAATTGTGAGTACAAGTGGCGTCTTCGGGCAGCCTGTACAAGCATTGTTTTTTTGCGAGGTCAATCTTTGCGCGTTTGGGCGGCCCAGACACCTCGTCAAACGCATCTCGGCCGAAAAAGGTACATCGCAGCCTCTTTGCGCTAAGGTAGATCTTGAAAAAGCTTTTTGCGAATAAATGATGATCTTGGGATTTCTTGGACATGTGCCGATGACCGCCGCGTGCAACTGAGGTATTTACTATGGCACATGCTGCTGAAGCCAAACAGGTGGACGGTGAGACACAAAACCTCTGGGGTAGTCCCTGCAATTTTTTCTTTCCTTGAAATGGGTATGGGTCAAAATTTGACCATCAATAATACGGAAAATCACAAACACTAATAGGAAAGACAAAGGCTAAACCAACCATTTTCGTGGGGTTCTTTAGATTCGGACCGCCCAAAATTGTGGTTAGTTTATTTTTGTGAATGATGATTTGGGGGGTCCCCTATTTTGAGAAACACCCAAATGGTGACCTTTTGCCATGTTCTGTCAAGGGCTTTTATAGTGCGCAGAAACACTGACTGCAAGACTGTTTTGGGCAATTCGCATGGCTTTTGCTTTATCAACCCTTTTTTTTTCAACTGAGTGACGGCGTGTGAATACACACCTACTGCATCATACATGTCAATTTGCAGTTCTTTACATGGTTTCCTTTTTTTCTTGACTTGCAATCTTGCGCTACAGCGCGCCAAAACTAGCCAAAACATTGTGTATTTTGATGGCGCATCGCTGCAAGAGTCTTGAAGTAGAGAGCTTATTTGATATATTTCCTAGTGTTTGATCTGTAGTGTTTGATCTGTAGTTTGCGTTGTCCACTTTCCATTGCTTTTGGAAAATTAGTAAATTGGTTGAGTGTTAAGTCCGTTCACGGTGAGGGAATTGCGCGGAAGTTTACCATTGCTCCGATTCTGTTACCGCATGTTGCGTACCGCCCTTTGCTGTGAAACTGCTTGTCGCAAGGTCTCACTCTTGGTCGGACTCTCTGGGTAAGACACTCTTGGTGAGACACTCTTGGTGGGACACTCTTGGTGAGACACTCTTGGTGGGACACTCTTGGTGAGACATTCCTGGTAAAACGCTCTTGGTGAGACACTCTTGGTAAGACACTCTTTGTGAAACACTCTTTGTGGGAGACTCTTGGTGAGACACTCTTGGTGGGACATTCTTGGGAAGACACTCTTGGGGAGACACTCTTGGTGGGACACTCTTGGTGAGACACTCCTGGTGGGACACTCTTGGTGAGACACTCCTGGTGGGACACTCTTGGTGAGACACTCCTGGTGGGACACTCTTGGTGAGACACTCCTGGTGGGACACTCTTGGTGAGACACTCCTGGTGGGACACTCTTGGTGAGACACTCCTGGTGGGACACTCTTGGTGAGACACTCCTGGTGGGACACTCTTGGTGAGACACTCCTGGTGGGACACTCTTGGTGAGACACTCCTGGTGGGACACTCTTGGTGAGACACTCCTGGTGGGACACTCTTGGTGAGACACTCCTGGTGGGACACTCTTGGTGAGACACTGTTGGTAAGACACTCTTGGTGAGACACAAATTGTAAGACACTTTTGGCAAGACACTCTAGGAAAGAGACTCTTGGCAAGACACTCTTTGTGGGACACTCTTTGTGAGACACTCTTTGTAAGACACTCTTGGTGAGACACTCTTGGGAAGACGCTCTTGGGAAGACACTCTTGGGAAGACACTCTTGGGAAGACACTCTTGGGAAGACACTCTTGGGAAGACACTCTTGGGAAGACACTCTTGGGAAGACACTCTTGGGAAGACACTCTTGGGAAGACACTCTTGGGAAGACACTCTCGGTGAGACAGTCTTTGTAAGACACTCTTTGTTGGACACTCTTGATGACCACTCTTTGTAAGACACTTTTGGCGAGACACTCTTGGTGAGACACTCTTGGCAAGATACTCTTTGTGGGACACTCTTTGTGAGACATTCTTTGTAAGACACTCTTTGCGAGACACTCTTGGGAAGACACTCTCGGTGAGACAGTGTTTGTAAGACACTTTTTGTTGGACACTCTTGGCGAGATACGCTTTGTGAGACACTCTT
>VSDK01011317.1:172523-229229 GCA_009767595.1 Symbiodinium kawagutii | reverse complement strand
ACTCTTGGTGAGACACTCTTGGTGAGACACTCTTGGCGGGACACTCTTAGTGAGACACTCTTTGCGAGACACTCTTTGCAAGACACTCTTGGTGAGACACTCTTGGTAAGACACTCTTGGTGAGACAGTGTTTGTAAGACATTTTTTGTTGGACACTTTTGGCGAGATACGCTTTGTGAGACACGCGTTCTTAGACACTCTTGGTGAGACACTCTAGGTAAGACACTCTTTGTGAGACACTCTTTGTAAGACACTGTTTGTAAGACACTCTTGGTGAAACACTCTTTGTAACACACTTTTGTCGAGACACTCTTGGTGAGACATTCTTGGCGCGACACTCTTTGTGGGACACTCTTTGTGAGACACTCTTTGTAAGACACTCTTTGTGAGACACTCTTTGTAAGACACTCTTGGTGGCACTCTTGGTGAGACACTCTTTGTGAGACACTCTTTGTGAGACACTCTTTGCAAGACACTCTTGGTGAGACACTCTTTGTGAGACACTCTTGGTAAGACACTCTTGTGGGACACTCTTTGTGGGACAGTCTTGGTGAGACATTCTTTGTAAGACACTCTTTATGGGACACTCTGGGTGAGACACTCCTGGTAAGACACTCTGAGTAAGACACTCTTGCAAGACACTCTTGGTGAGACACTCTTTGCGAGACACTCTTGGTGGGACACTCTTGGCGAGACACTCTTGGTGGGACACTCTTGGCGAGACACTCTTGGTGGGACACTCTTGGCGAGACACTCTTGGTGGGACACTCTTGGCGAGACACTCTTGGTGGGACACTCTTGGCGAGACACTCTTGGTGGGACACTCTTGGCGAGACACTCTTGGTGGGACACTCTTGGCGAGACACTCTTGGTGGGACACTCTTGGCGAGACACTCTTGGTGGGACACTCTTGGCGAGACACTCTTGGTGGGACACTCTTGGCGAGACACTCTTGGGAAGACACTCTCGGTGAGACAGTCTTTGTAAGACACGCTTGGTGAGACACTCTTGGTAAGACACTCTTTGTGAAACACTCTTTGTAAGACACTCTTGATGAGACATTCTTGGTGGGACACTCTTGGTGAGACACTCTGTGTAAGACACTTTTGGCGAGACACTCTTGGTGAGACACTCTTGGTGGGACACTCTTGGTGAGACACTCTGTGTAAGACACTTTTGGCGAGACACTCTTGGTGAGACACTCTTGGTGGGACACTCTTGGTGAGACACTCTGTGTAAGACACTTTTGGCGAGACACTCTTGGTGAGACACTCTTGGTGAGACACTTCTCAAACACGCGCAACGAAGCCCAATTCTTGGTTATTCGTATCCTCCCCAGCCTTGCGACCGAGCTTCCAGAAGCAGCTGCCATTTCACCACGCATCATCCGCGCTTCCAGAAGCCTTCGAAGCAGCTGGGTTTCCAGCCATTGTTTTTTTCGCTGCATCTGGGCTCCAGCCAGTAGACAGCGCGCTGTCCGACTGAGCGTTGTGAGTGTGAATTCACTAAAGAAATTTGCCATGTCAGTGGGGACGCCGCAGCTGGTGAGTTCACTGGGCTGTTGATCGCCATCATCAACCATCAGCCAGCACTAAGCATCAGTAACCGCCATGACCTGGTCAATGACCATCGTTGATCGTCATCACCGCTTGGGTCATGTTTTGTGAGATGAAGTGCCCCCGGAATACTTCGGAACTGAGCCCATTATTCCCTGAATAAATCTATACCATGAATGGAGATGCTGTGCAAATCAAAAAGAACTATCACAAATCGTTCTGACACATATGTTTTCTTAATTCCAGATGATTGCTTCCCGAAGGGCAAGAGTTAATAGCACCTAACCTACCCATTTGTACCTACATATGGTTGTGAACCATAGCGATATGGTAGTTCATAAATTTCAATAGTGAAACGCGAAGTACAAGTTACCCGCTTCCTACCCGTTTCCAACCAGATTCCCAACCAATTAGCTGCCAGTTCCTAGGCAGTTCCCAATTCCGAATCCCCCATTCCAATCAGATTCCTGCCAGGTCCGAAATTCATTCCGAGGTTGCTGATGCGCAAGCGGCGCCCCATGTCAATACTTGACCAGATGGTTGGTGTTGATGAAAGCAAAAAATTACATCTGGTTTGCCTTTTTCGCTTTTATTTTGCATTTGTTCCGCTTATATTTTGCATTTGTTTGCTTTTGTTTTGTTTTTTTCGTTTTTTATTTTGCATGTTTGTCGCTGTTTGCTTGGGGATTTGCGCAATTTTCAAATTATCGTGCGTATTTCAGCGAGGTCAAGACAAAGCAAAAAAAACAAAGGAAAAAAACAAAAAAATGCAAATGTTCATTGTGGTTTGCCTTGTTGTTTTTTTTCGTTATTCATGTTTGCTTTTGTTTTGCTTTGTGTTTGTTTTTTTTGCTTTTTTGTTCGCTTTGAATTTGCTTTTGTTTTGTTTTTTTAGTTGCTGTTGGTGTTTCAGCCGCCAGGCTGAAATTGTTTTGTTCAATCCTTGTTTTGGCATCGATATATTCCAGTTGTACACCTGCAGCACGAAAGTCATACGCAACAGGTTTTTTTCTTTTTTAAAAATAAACTATGCACACTGCTGTCCTCTCCCATCTCCAAAGCATCGCTTGATTTGACGACATTTTTGTGACGCACAAGTCACATTCCCAGGTCCTCTGCCAAGATGTCGTTTCTGACTGCGTTGTTCGTTTCACTGCGTTCTGAATTTTCCACTAAGAAACAACGGCCGGCCAAGGGGCTGGGTGTGCCAGACCCCCAACCTGGTAATCCCAACCGCGATGAATGGACTCAGATCGAAATTGATGTAGATGCATAGGAAGTTTGAACAAAATGACAATTTTTGTTCACATTCATATTAGATAAATGCTTTGGATATTTCTGGACATTTCTGGGTGCTCTGTGTTCCTGAGATGGTTCTTGAAGCGGGTGGATTTCCGAGTTGGCCCTGACGCAACTCTTATTTCCGTCTCTGCAAGAGAGATGGACAGGAGGTGCCAGCAAAAACTCTAGACCCCCAAAATGCTGAGGAGCAAAAAAGAAGATCTGCGGAGCAAAAGTGGCATGTTCTGCTTGCTGGAGATGGAGAACAAAAACACCGTCACTGGTGTCTTTTCGCAAGTGCAGGGCAAAAAAACCAAAAAAAGTGGTCAAACACTAACCTTCATTTTTCACACTTTTCAAAGAGTGCCCTTGAAAGAGAGCGACTTCACGTCCAGCAAGCTAGGTCTTGCTCGCACCGCAGGTGAAGATCCCAACGCTTGTGATTCATGGTGACTTGGATGAGGTGCTTGGTCTGTTGCCCTTGGGGATCTGGGTCAACATGATGGATGACACCGGTGAAACCCTGAAGTTTGCTGGGATATCATGGTGAAGGTTGAAGAACCTTGGTACACATAAGTCTATAGGTGTGAATTGATTATGGTGAATTTTATATACATTAACCCTTGCGTACAATGGCAAGTACAGGTAAATGATGGTAGATCGATTCCGTGAAGCTACTCTATCGACAACTCCACCTTTTTCTTGCCATTTGAATGTACATTGCGGGTGGCTCGAAAGAGCGGCCATTCTTGCGATGGGTTACAATAAGCATCAAATACATGGTAGCTCATGTGGTTCAAGTACAGATGATGCAAACTCAATGGCCAATTCTTAAGAAGAGTTCACAATGGTGAATGATTCTAAATCGCGGACCTCACTGATTATGCTTATGTTGGTTAGACAATTCTCAATGGTTAAATGATCATGTTACCGCGGTTAATCATTCAGTAACTTGATGACTCATCAATTGTCATTGGTTGGTTGTCATTAAGTTAATCATTTGATTGTTAATTGTCAATCCCAACAGTTTCATTTTGCCACGTGCCAGATGAGCCCCATTGATCAAGCAGTAGCTGCTCACCGGGCTTGCGGAAGCAGTGCCTGGATCTCAGCCACGGCTATGCACTTGGAGGGGCCATCCACACCTGGATGGGCACCCTGCCACCAAGCAGATCCCTGGGTTCACATGTGCACCTTGGATCACCCTGCTTCTCTGGGCAGATTTCACCTCCTTTCCCAGGAGAAAAAACTCATTCGGCTGGAGTCTCAGTCAATGGCATTTTTGTGTGCACCTGTCGAGCTGTTTCCCAGGGTCCAAAGGGCTGGTTTTGGGAGACAGTCCTGGACTCTTTTTGCGTTGAGCCACTGGAGGAATTTGGGGTTTCTCAAAACCGTACCTTAGAGGATAATGCGTGCCCTGATAAGCAGAAAACCATGTATATAATTTGCAGTGTTTGTTCAACTTTATTAAAGTTCATTCAAATAGCTGGTTGGTATAGGCTATTGCTGGATGCCCATGGCTGACAGCACACATCCACTGATCCTACAATCTGCGCATCTGACCGTGGTGGCATCTTGATATTCCCGCACCTTTTAGTTTTGATTAAGCATGATGTCTAGATAGCTTGCTAGTGTGTGTATATATATAGCTGGCTAGTATAGTTTTAGCTATAGTTACAGCTGATTAGATACCAGCTATATCTGGAATTATGATAGGCTACTGTTTCCACTTCACTGGATGATCCACATCAGCTAGCTTGTATTTGGATCACCTGCCACATGACCTACCTACGCTAGGTAACCGTTAATACTAACCAACCATATCTGGGTTAATGCAGGATTACATAGTATATGGTTGCGGAACCAAAATAGTTGGCTATACACTGTAGCTGGTTATCATACAAGCACGCTAACATTTACAGTTTACTGTATCTCCAGTTTACGAACCAACATTGATCCGAAACACAACCAAACCAACCAGCTTTAGGATCCTAGCTATCCTAGCCAGCTGTGAGTATGCCAACCACCCATAACTGGTGTCTGAATGACCTCGTCAGCTGGTCATGTCTTGGAGGTTACCGTTTGTTGCAAGGTACGCCAGGGCCGGGCATAACGACCTGCGTTTGCTGGCCAGGAAGGCAAGGTGTTGGTTGGTACCGGTGGCGATGCTGGTGGTGGAAGGATTCGGTTATAGTAAGATGAGTTTCTGGTGGAAAATTTGGTAAAAAAACATCATGTGAACAAGGAAGGATACTACAAACTGTGATGGTTTAACCTGATTTTGAGGACACTGCAGTTGAACCGTCAGGATTTGGGATTTCGACAAAATCTGAGGTCTCCAAAAAGATATTATGTGATTCTTCGCCGGGTGAGCATGTGCTTGAACCTATGCTTTGAACAGAACAAGTATGCTCCTGAGCTTAGTGACCAGCAGAGGCTCATGCTTAGCCAGGTTGAAACCTTCCCTGTTCTTGTTGGGGATATATAACTCACCATAGCCATAGCCCTGTTTTTGTTTTTGGTTATATACAATTTGCCATCAAAACCATTGTAATCAAATTTCGTTCACTACATAGTAACTACTACACATCATTGTAATCCACTATTTGCCAGCGTTACCATAATCAACCAGTATTGTTTGCCCATGACTAGGAGTACTTTCGCGAAGTGCAACTGCTTTGCGAAAGAGTTGTATCTGGCACTCCACAGGCGCCGGCCTGCCTGGGTCATGCTTCAGAATGGCCTCTGGAGGGTTGCAAGTGGCAGCCTTTTGGAAGAATGAAAATCGACCAAGATTAAACCAGTGTTCTAGTAGATGTTGACACTCAAAAAGCATGAAAAGGCTACCTTCCCATCCTTTGAGCATTTAGTTGGCCTTGGGTTGCGATGGTCGCACCAACACAGGTAAATCATCAATGTTGAATGTCTTTTAAAAGCTGCTTGAATTTGTTTTGTAGACGTATTCATTCCCGGTTCAACGTCAGACAATTTGCCAAGGGTTGTGGAACTTGGTACTGAATCCAAATCACTGATGAGACACATGTTGAGATCATTTGTTGGCACTGATCTTTGTTGGGTCAGAGCCCAGGGGAAAGCACCAGTTTTGGGAGCATCAAGATGTGCTGAGGCAGTTCAGACTCCAGAAGCCACTGGATGGCTAAGCGCACTGGGAGAATTCTTTTCCTCAACTTCAGCAACTCGTTCTGCAGAAAAATGCTTGAAATTCGTTAGGCTGTTGAGGTGTCGCAATGGTGATGAGGACTTCAGCAACCCAAACCACGTTGTTGAGCCCTCTTGTTGCGGTTGTTGGTGGTATCCAAGTATATCTAGTTGGTGGTTTCAAACCTTTATTATTTTCCCCAGTAATTGTTAACAGATGGTCGGTGGACTTGAGCATATTTTTCATGAGGGGTTCAAACCACCAACAAGTTTAATAGCCATTGCAAATCATTAAAATTGTTGACCAACCAACCAATCAACCACGTGCTTCAACCACCAAGCTTGAATGATCATCAATTATCAACCACTATGACCATACCAAGCCATAAATAACCACTATACTTCACCATAGGTGCTTCAACCGCACCAACCAACGCCGTTGCCCCCGGGCGTGGCGCTCCGCAGCGCTGAGGCTCTCAGGTGCGTTCCCGGCATGCGCCGCTGCTTCGGCGGCGAGGATGCCATCGACGCGGCGGAAACGCCGCGCTGAAGAAACGACGCGGCGCGGCGGAGCGCGGGCTGCGCGGGCTGCGCTGCCGGTGGTGGGTGTCCTGTTGGGTGGAACGGTGGGGGATGGAGGAGGAACTGATTTCATCTATGGATGATTATGAAGGAGGAACTGAGTTATGATTATTCAGCATATTAATCTATGAGGTGGGATTTAGTCTATGAATGATTTGATCTGATGAATGATTATGAACTGAGGAACTGCGATTTCATCACATTTCATCTCTGAAAGTATCCCCCTGGCAATTGGTATTCTTGAATTTCAAGTACTGAGACAACCAAAACTGAGTTGTCCAGCAAAGAACGAAACTTTACGCCTGCTTTGAGGCTGACCGTTTTTCCCCCTCAAAGCAAACAGGACCGAACATAATCATGCAATATCAGCCGATAGCATTCAATATCATTCAAACTCAAATGATTTCATGCGTTTTCATGATTCCTGCACACATCTGAGAACTCTTGGCTGCTGTTGTCCAGTGCGAAACGTCGGCATAGTGTTCAACAATGCCCAACTCATCACTAACTTCGCTGGCAAACATCTGGTCTCCAAACGTTTGTTTCCCTCCAGTACAATGCAACCCTCCATCTCTAAAGAATCAGGACCCGTGACATCATACCCCGAAGTGGATAGGAGCATCTAAGTCACTGAAAAGATCGGAGCCAACACTCCCAAAACATAGATCAGAACCTCCAGGTAAGCCTCAAAGCAGGCGTAAAGCTTCGTTTGTTTTTGGACAGTCTTCCACGCGCCATGGGAAACATTTGCGATGCTGGCGAGGCGTGGGGTGCTTCAGCTTGCAGGTTCTAATAAACAGTGATATTAGATGATATTAGATGTATATCAGAATGTGCAGGGACAGCTTTCGTACCTCCATTTGCCTGCGCTTGGTCACATTGAAATTGCTGTGCAGGTCGGCGTCCGAACGTTTTTTTCCAGGGTTGATAGGAGGTTGACCATCTAAGGGTGTTCTGCTCATTGTTGAATCACCAATTCTGGGGAGTCATGGACACTGCGAAGGCATTCCCAAATCAAAAAGACAGAATGGTTCAAACATTTTTATTTTCCCTAGTATTGCGAAATGATTAGTTGGTTGCCTAACATTTTCATAGGGGTTGAAACCACCAACCAGTTATCAAATGTGAACAGACAGTAGCCACCACCCGTCACCATGGCGATCACTGGCTTCTCCCTGGGACATCCACCAGTGCTATCGCCCTGGACAGCAGCTCAGGTGAAATCACCCTGGATCGAAGATGTCGACTGCAGCTCGGCCCACGTTCTGATCGAGGGAAATCCTTGAAGGGATGGCTGGCTGTTGATTGCTGGAGGCGGTTAGTTGATGTCAATGGTTGGTTAACAACGGATTCTGATTGTTCATCATCAAAGGATTTTCCGAATTGATGATTCTTCATTGATAATTCAACGATAAAGGATGATGAGAGAAGAATCATCAGCAGCTCACAAAAACATCCTCCAACCGAATGCCGGCAACCCGCGCGTGGAATTGAGATTGACGTGGAGGGAACTGGAAAAAGCAGTTGAGGCGTTAAAGAACCCACCAGATTCCAGGTTGGCAACGACTGCGCCATTGCGTTTGGGTTTGTCCAAATGTGATGGGCCACTATTTTGCCTTTTGACCATGAACACTCTCACAACCACAACCCATTGGCCATGCTGCAACATAGTTTGTAACAGTTTCAGGTTGACTAATTATATTCTAGGAAATGTGTCGGGCGTAGGCACAAGTCATGGAGACCCATGACTACTCAAACATTGACATTGTAGATTGTAGGGCATTTGTTTGGGGTAATTACTTTCTCCATGCACATACCCCTTCCAGACCTAAGTTCTCCTGGGGCCAACTATATCATCAACCATCCATCCACCATGCAGCAACTATCCAACTGTCCTGGACCATCAGTTTATCCATCAGTCCAACCAGTCCAACCATCAGAAAAAGCGTCAGTGCACTGCCCATCAACCAACCAGTGACCACACCTTGCAGATACAGCTTACTTATTTACTTTCTGTGGTGATGCTTCATCTCAAAATGAGGAGCCAAGATCAAGGCCATGGGCATGATGCGGTGCCATGGATTACCGATATCAATGTGAACGAGTTTAGGGTGTCAAATTTTTGAGTCCTGACTCGATCCTCACGTGTCACATTGGAAGTGGCGTATTCATATTCATGCATCAAACATTATACATGCTTAACTTACTCCTTCTTCACTTTTTCTGCTGCAGCATACTATTGTTTCTCACGAGTCCTGGCCGTCCCGACATTCTGCCCCTTCCCCTTCCTGCATTTCGTTGCAAGGTTGGGGATGAAGACCTCAGATTACCTGCAAAATGTGATGAATAGCAACGCACTCAGTCCATTTCCTCCCGTTTTCCAAACCCCAAAGGCACCTATTTTGTTTAGCATACCATCATTGGCACAGTTGCCCAATGGGAGGAAACCCGCCTGGAATCTGAAGATTTGGAGAACGGAAATTGTAAGACTGATTTGCCCTTGAACATCATTGACTCTATAACCATGGTTTATGTTGAGCTGTTCGCTACCAATGCAACATGTCCTTTGTTTTGTTTAGACCCCCTGCCCATGGTGGTCACATGCGGTCACAAACACCGAGTTTCTAGGAGGATGGTGGTGGGAGGAAGCTGATTGATAGCAGGGGGGACTGTCACTACACTTGGCTGAGATGGTTCTGATATGTTCTGATCCTCAATATTGGATATGTTGGTTTCAGTCCATTTGTTTTTTTCATAAGGATGATGAGAGCCGTATTTCTTTTTTAAGGTATCGTTTTTCAAAAAAGAATAAAAAAGATACATTTAGAATATTACCCTTGTTTCACACTTTGTGATCCTTCTTTTGCCATGGTGGGGTTCGAAAAGACTACCAGGCAGATCAAGCAGTGGGCAAAACCTAGGCCGTCGTTGATGGTGGATTTTTGGACCCTACTCGCCGGTTTTGTTGGGTCCTTGCAATGGTTGTCATTTGGTATGTTTGGTCAACCTTCAGCGTATAGACATGGTTGTGTCGAGGCAATGACAGTGTTGCGATTGCTACCCAGGCTGGGCGGGTCTGTGAGAGCACGCTTCACTAGTGGTATACAAATGATAATGATGATGGTGATGATGCGACAAACAACCACGTTAGGGCCGGTGGCCAACACGTCAATCCAGCGATTTTGAATCCAACCATTGCAACTTGCACCAGGAAATGTCCACAAAAGAGCTTCCATTGTTGAGGTACATGGCTGATCGAAGCAGTACAGGTTTCACCAAGACAAGAAAATTTGAAGTCGCTGAAAAGACCGCGGCTTTGGCATGGTTTCTCGAGCTTCCAATCAGACAAGCTGCATGTCACTGTGGTTGCAACATTGGAGGCATCGCCTGTGTTTTGGTTCAAGTCAGAAGGCAGCGCATCACGAGAACACACTAACAACAGCGAATTCTAGCGTAGGATTTTCTGCTCAAGGTTTGAAGAGAAAAACCGCAAATCCGATCAAAATGAAACATAATCAATTATGAACCACTCCAAACTTGCGCGCTCTATCAGAGGCCAGCAGAGGTCCAGCCAGCATTTTCATCATTTTCATTTTTGTGCAAGCATTGTTTGACAAGAGTTTTGTTGGAGAGAGCTGGGGGACTGGCAGAGGGAATGCTACCCGCCCGTTTTTCCAGAAGCGCAGGCTGTGGAGGGATGAAAGTTTCAAGACGGGGTTGAGCGGCAAATGGTTTTTCTGCAAAACAAATTGACACAATTGACCAATGTGTGTGTGGCTTCGAGACAGTAAATAGCCGGATGAGATTTGAGGATGAAGTTCTGAAACTCTGGCGTTCGCCTTTTAGCACATCATGATATATACTTTCAAATATGTTCAATATTTGTGGGTTTTGAAGTTTCACACGATTTCACACATGTTCATGAACCACTACACCCCTTTTCTCATGATTCTGCACCTTTCCATCCCTTTTTGAAGCTATTTAGTATTCGTGCCAGCACAATTTGTAGCCATGGACTCAGCCGTACCATGATGACAAACACCATTCCGTGCGGATGATTGACTGCAAAATTTGAACTAGTTTTTATTGCCAATTACTTCACAAAAGGAATTCCTGATTTGATCATGAGATTACATGTTGCATGAGAATTGTTGTGAAGTTGGGAGATCTCATCCAATATCAGAACTTGTTCTTGCGAAATGGCTATGGGTCAAAACCCTGTGCCCCTGGTTCCCATCATTAGCCATTGTTTCCCCTACTATTGTTGCTTAATATTGTTGGTTAACTGCTTGACCCACAGCCAAATGGTTAGTGATCAGGATGATTGAACAACTAGTTGTCCAGTGAGTTTGTGCTGGCAGGTTTGGCAAAGGACTTGGGCCGCAAAGCCGCTTTGAGGCGAGGACGGCCCCGTCCCTGCGTGACATCCCAGATGAATTCTGATAGATGAGAAGCAAATTGGAATTTCACCAAGGGTCACTACAACATGTTATTAGCAGCAACGGTATTGATGGGATTGCCCAGGGTGTACTCCTACAAATGGCTGGTTTCGCTTATGAACACGTTAGATAGATGTCTTTCAGGGACACAAATCTGCCCATGTGCAGCCTCCATCACACAGCAGTAACATCGTCGCAGCCAAGCCTCAGCCGCAGATCAACCTTTGATGATGTTTTCTGCACCGGGCTCAATAACACCATCTGCAAACCTCTCCCAGTTTGATGGTGTTTTATGTTTGGCATCTTGCCTAAAATGCAAACCTCAACAGTTTTAACTCGAATGTTTTTCTTATTAAAACTGTTGATAAGCAATACAGTGCAAACTGTTGATAAATCTAGTTAAAACTAGAATGCTGATCAAACTTTGTGCAAACCTCTCCCAATAACAAGACCAGAGTTTGTTCAGCGGCCTGGAGTTTGTATCCCCGACGTCTCCATGGCCGTGCGTTCAAAAAAACATGATGGCAGTGGTGTCCGTGCTTAAGTACTGGCCTGACTTGAGGTTGGAGTTGGAGTTATATATCTGTCATGTTTGGTTTCTTGGTGTTCGCGATGTCCTGGAACCACTCATCATTAGCCACGTTTTAACCATCATTGAACATGATTTAGCCATCATTGACCGATGTTCACCATTGGTATCAACCATTGTTGGTCAATGCCAACCAGCTTATACCATGATCACGGTCATTTGAACCACATTTCACAATTATTGACCATTGGCCAGTTCACTACCCATAAGGAAGCACGAGTCAGAGTTTTCAATCATGATCAACCTGGATTTATCGTTGCCAAGCATTTCTGGCAGCAAGGTTGTCAACCTCATGATATCATACAACCCTCACATTCCCTATTGTGACTATTATATTTACTCTCAACCATTAAGTTACTTTTGTGTTTTCAAGGGTTAACCATTCTGAAAGGCTATGCTCAGGTTATGATACCCTAAGCAATCTGAACAAACTTATTATTTGGTCATGATAAGCTGAACCAAATTATTGAAAAACGGTCACCTGATTATACCATTGAAAAATTCATGGCCCAGATTATGATCAGCTATTGGTCATAATTTGAATTCACCTGGTCATAAAACGGAGTCATACCATTGAACAACTGTGAAATTCGTGGCCCAGAACCCGGAACCTGTCACCAATCTACGATGAGAGGCCTGAAGCTTCGTATCATGTGGGAGTGGCAGCGCGATTGATCCCAGGCGGGGACGACGATGTTGCGCGCCTCGCCGTGGTGGTGGAAAATGGTCTACGGTCCATGGTGGTTTCTCAAGCCAGTTTGGGTAATGGATGGTTCATTGCTATAGAATAAGGAAAACCCAAAGTTATGCCTGGTTTATTGCTATAAATGGTTCATCCAGGGAATCCAGGGGTACCTTTATGACTTGAGAAATACCCATACAACCTTAGAATCTATTGGTAGATTTGTCATACCATTTCTAAATGAATGCTGAAATCCATGTCGTATAGATGTTTCTGGATATAATTATCATCAGGGTTAAACTGGATGGTTGCCTACATATTATATAGTGGTGCTTCGTCTTGGCTTCCCTAAATGGGTGGTGCACCTTGTAGCATAGTTCCCTGTTATCATCAGCTTTGGCACTTTTGCTGTTTCTCTTGCTGGCGGATCCACACAGATAGTGTACCTTTGGAGAGATGGGTGTTTTTGCCTTGAAATAATCATGACTTCTGGGTGGATTCGTTGCAGATACGGCCGTGCACACAGCTCTACTGCTCTACATGAAACAGTTACTTATCGTTGGCTACTTGCTGCCCACGATCATTACCTCTCAGTACCACCAGCGCCATTGCAGGAATCAACTCTCATCAGCAATGAGCCAACATTGCCGAGCCAACCAGCCAGCCAGACAACCAACTAGCCAACCAGCCGCAAGCAGGAAGAGCCAAGCAACTAAGCCACCCCAACCCCACTCAACCGCCCGCCAAGGCCACCCCTGCCATGGAAAGGCAGCGCTGGTCTCGATTGATGGTGAGAGTTGTCACTTGATGCTGCTGGTGAGAGTTGGCATTTGAAACGGTTATATTCCACCTTATTATAGCTTATCTATTTTGTTTGTATTCAAGTTTCAATGGTGTTTGACGCAACAAAACAATGGTTTCACAACTGTGGTTCTCAAATATGGTAGCAACAACAACAACAACAACAACAACAACAACAACAACAACAACAACTACAACTACAACTACAACAACAACTACAACTACAACTACAACTACAACTACAACTACAACTACAACTACAACTACAACTACAAGTACTACTACAACTGAAAAACTTCACTTGATTTCAAAGTGGAACAATAACAACTCAAAGACTTCATACGATTTTACCGTTTCAGCCGCCACCAGGCTGCGCCGGCACATCCCCGACAGCAATCCTTTTCGTCCGCGGTGGAAGAGGTGGTGGAACCGCCCAGCAGAGCACAGCTGTACAGGTGCGGAGCAGCGGGCAGCTGTGAGAGATTGGAACATGCAGGGGTTTAAAGTGGTTAATAATCGGGAAACCATGGGATTTTCTATGGTTAAGTATGGTTAATAGTGGTAATATAGCGGTGAAATGTGGGCGATTACCAACAATAGTGGTTAATGGAAAATGGTTACTGATGGGAGATGACAACCACGAAGAGTGGTTCAACAACTCCTAGCTGATGGTTTTTCATATGTTTTCCTTAAAGCAGATTAGGTACAATGCATAGATACCTTTATCATGGGCTGGAGCCAAGACTGCAATCTTGGGGCCATTCAAAAGAAACAGAAACATATAAGGCAAATACCATTCACTGCCATTCACGGATGATGCTTTTTGCTGGTGAGTTCTTCGTGCACAAGGATCCACGATACTATCAACCGCATCATTATAATCAACGACATGATGAGACATAAACCACTGACAGCGTCATCAACTTGTTTCCACACGACTTCACTCGCTTGTTTTACTGAACTTGTTTATCAGCACAATAAAGACCACCACAGTAGTGCATCGTTACCACAGTAGTGCATCGTTACCAGCAATAGGATTCACCACTCTGAGTTTCTTGCGTATTCACTCGAGGATTCCTAACAGTGTTGACTCACCATTCGCCACCATTCAGTGACGCTCCTTGAAACCACCGCTGGTGGGGTTGATCATAGATTCTCCACTATTACCTCTATGAATAACCACTGTGAACGAGAACCATTACCCACCACTATTAAACTCCATGAACTTCATTGATTATCCACTATTGACTATTAACAACTATTATTAACCACTATTATTAACCACCATTGAATCACTATTCAACCACCATGACCTTCACGAGTGCTTAGCATCACCCGTCACCACTGGAGGTGCCTCCAAGCTGCCGCCGTGCCCTTTATCGGGTGCGTCCAGGGCTGGGTGAGGAGGTAGTTGAGTTGTTGGGAAGATATGATCCGCGCATGCGGATCATCTACACTAATAATGGTTAATAATGTTCATAATGGCTAATGATAAGGGTTAATGATAATAATAGTGATCATAATGAGCTATGAGAAGGGTTACCCTCCAGTAAACTAACCTGGCATCACCTGGCTAGCTGGATTTTAACCAACCATTTATAGTAATAATCCATTACTAGTCATTTATAGTAATAAACCAACCATTTTTTGGGCCCCCTATTTTGAGAAACCACCATATTTCATAGTGAAACCTACCTACGGAAAACACCAATAAATAGTGGATTTTCCATTGTCAGGTTAGTTTACCAGAGGGTAGTACAAGGTGGGCCCTCCAGTAGTTATAAGTTGGGTTATGGCCCCGATAACTGGTAGTTAAGCCATGTTAAGTTAGTTATGAACCAACTTATGAGTCGTTGGGGACCCACCTTGTAGATGAGTATAGGGTGGCCAAGAGATACGAGGTATATATGATTTGCTTCAGTATGATCATTATGATTGTGATACAGATTATTGGCCAACCAGGTTTTTGAATGTGATTACAGTTTGCATGATTATTTAATGATACAGAGAATTGGCCCAATCCAACAAGGAGATCTCTCAGCAAGTAAGATTTGATGATGTTGTGGTGTATAGTCCACAATGGTAGAACAGATTTGGATGATTTTGGTTGATTGGTTGTTTGAGTTGGTAGATCAACAATGCTCAATAGACATGGATCACCATCAATTGGCAGCTAGATTAAGCAACCATGAGCAACCATAGGATATGATGGTACCCATTATGACTAGTTGGGTGGTTACTTGGCTGGCTGCCTCCGTTGGTAGTGCATTGGCGTTGATGTTCATCTTGGTCGGTCGTTTTCTTGGAGGACTTGACCGCCAACATGTTTCAGGGTCACCATACAGCCGATTCGGGTTGCCCAAATTGGATCCGCAGTCATGGCACCCACTTTGGACTGATCTACAAGGTGGGCCCCCTAAACGTTAGCTAAGTTGGCTTATAACTAGGGAAACTGCGAGTGATGGAAGGTATAACTATAGTTAAATGGCTTATTAACCAACTTATAACCAGGGTGCCCCACCTTGTAGGTCCAACTAAAAGCAGGGGAAAGATCTGATGAGGATAGGACTCAGGTGGTAGAACTTACCAACTTGTTGCCAAGGGGATGAGCGATGCGCAGGTTTGGCTTCCTCGACAATTTTTTGATGATTGTTTTCGGGGACCTCATCGACAGCACTCTTTGTGCTGCTTGGCGGCCTTGGACCTTGGTGAAACATCTATAGAATCTATCAGGGTAATCAAGATGGTCTTTTGCTTTGCTAGGCATTGCTATGGGGGTTGAATGGTTGTGATCCATAAACCGTGATGATGATGATGATGATGATGATGATGATGATGATGATGATGATGATGGTGATCATGGTGATCATGGTGAGTGTAAAGGACTATTCACCAACTGTAGACAAAAATCATAGGAAAACCACAGTAACTAAGACATCACCATTAATCAGCCAGCAATTAAGCATTAGTCAATCGGTAACATCAGCTGGCAAGTCATTGACCAAACAAAAGACTTTTGATGTGCCTCCGAGGGCCAAGGCATGATTCCAAGCTGAAGTCCTCGACATCCGTAGAAATGGCTCTGTGCGCATCCCTGGCTATTGAGCATCATTAACCATTGGGAACCATTATTGACCACCACCATCAGAGATTCTTAATTGTCAGTAGCCACAGGCCACAACTACCACATATTTTGACTATCAACCGATCATCATCAACAACCATCTTTACCATTCTAAACAGTCAGTATTGACTATTCACCATCAATAACTGTTATCAGCATATAGGTGAATAGTCTGAATAGCCTAATAAGCATCATCAATCAGCAGGATGTGTTTTAGTTGGTAAACAAGCCAATCATCATCAACAGCAACAACATCATCATCATCATGAATCATCATCATCATCATCATCATCATCATCATCATCATCAGCAGCAGCAGCAGCAGCATTATCACCATCAGCTGATAGCAATCAACCACGACAAACTATCGTTGATCAACCATCAATCATCACCAACCATTATTTGGCTATGGGTCAAGCAGTTAATCAACCAACTTTCACGGGGGAGAAGTTCACCAACGATATTAGAGGGAAAACAAGCTGATTAATGATGATCAATGGTAGCACCTGGACTACAGGGTGAGCTGAGCCATGGCCATCATGAACCACACGGAAGCTTCACGAGTCACCATTCACCATCAGCGCTTCTCCCACTGACGGCCTCCATCTTCGAGGTGGCCTTGAACTTCAGCACGATGGCAGCGCAGAGACCTCAGATTCAGCGGCGACATGATGATTCCGAGGGCTCACCGCGGGTCACCCTGGTGGATCTGGGGCACGGGGGCACCAGAGACCTGAGCTTATCACCAGGATGATGAGGGCTGATGGTAGATATAGCTTGAGTTGAGTTGCTTATTACCCAACTTCTAAGTTGGGGGGGTACTGTCTTGTATCCATGGTGGATGGGGGTTGGTATTGGTTGATATCAGTTAGCTACTGCTATGAAGCATGGATTGCAACCGTAGTATTGACCATGGACAACCATAGCAAGCAAGCTGATTGATGAGTGTGACTATGTTGGTTAACGCTTAATGATGATTGACAAGCTCAGATTGTCCAATATGATGG
This sequence comes from Symbiodinium kawagutii, assembly GCA_009767595.1. Classification (NCBI taxonomy): domain Eukaryota; class Dinophyceae; order Suessiales; family Symbiodiniaceae; genus Symbiodinium; species Symbiodinium kawagutii. Next base: position 212,009 of record VSDK01011317.1, on the reverse strand, counting down.
TCTTCAGTCGGGACACCACCACCACGTGGAACCGTCCATATTAACGATCACTAACCACCGTCATGATAAGACGTATGAACCATGCTTAGGCTATTTTCATGCAGAGATCACCAGTGTCAATAGGTAGACCAGCTATAAATTGTGGATTTTCGGCTTCCAGGTTAATTTGTCAGGGAGTATCTGACTAGCCAATGTCATTCTACTATACATGAGCAACAGCTTTTATTTACAAATGAATTCGTTAATCTTCGGGTGCCCATGGGGCTTTCTAGAAAACCCGGAATTCGCATGTAAAACGAGGTAGGAACACCTCGAGAACGAGTCTCCGTGGTTCATGTAATGTATCCTTATCATATCCTCATATCATTTCATGTGTGCATTTGTAGCCTGAATCGCAAATGTTTAGGGTTCCCAGCCACTCATTTTCCAATGCAGTGGCGCGTTGAAACGCGCCTCCGGCTGAGCGGATCTCAAGTTGGCAACTCCTACCGAAGCTGACCAAGCGACAGCGAGATTGGTTAGTCGGACAAGTGTGCCTTGGTTTTTCTTCACATTCTGAAATCGTAGGTGACCCAGAACGAGGTCCAGAACGAGGTCAAATCAAGCACAGAACGAGTCTAGAGTAGGTCTGAGTGAGCAGTGGTCCACCCAAGATGCAGCTCATAATAGAAAACGATTAAGACTAAAGGTATTACAAGGTACTACAAAATAGTACAAGGTACTACAAGGTATTGCAAGGTATTACAAGGTACTACAAGGTACTACAAGGTACTCCAAGGTATTGCAAGGTATTGCAAGGTATTACAAGGTATTACAAGGTATTACAAGGTATTTCAAGGTATTACAAGGTACTACAAGGTACAGCAAAGTACTACAAAGCACTACAAGGTACTACAAGGTACTGCAAAGTATTACAAGGTACTACAAGGTACTACAAGGTATTACAAGGTACTACAAGGCACTACAAGGTACTACAAGGTACTACAAGGTACTAGAAGGTACTACAAGGTACTACAAGGTACTACAAGGTACTGCAGAGACAGCAGAGACGAAGACAGCGTCGAGAACAAATCAATCAATGAAGCAGACAGTAGCACATCGTCCAGCTCTTCAGATTCCCCAACAAATTCAGATGATCCGTGAAATGACAGCCAGAAAAAAACGTTGCGGCGTTGGAGAACGAGTCAGCCATTGAAAAACCAGCACGGGATTGGAGAACGAGATAGGAACACCCGTCATTTTCAGTTAATTGAGCCAGACAATAAATAAAATCCGTCGCTCACATGTTGAGGACTTCCCCCAATCTTGCATGTCAATACTCTGACTAACCAGTCGTTCATGGTTCAGGCGAGTATCTACCTAACCAAAGGTTCATGCCAGCTTAATATGTCGAGTACATGAATCAACAATCATTCATGGGTCAAATGTTCAACCGCCCAGGGCTGCCATTGGCAACACGTGTGGATCTCAGGGGGCTGCCATGGTATTCCAGCTTAGATGGGTGATTTTTTCTGATATCATTTGCAGATCACTAGGAATCTACATCCTACCACTCTGGATATGATGTCAACTCCAAACTCCAGGATGCCATCACTCTGCACGTCCGTGCTCGGCTGAGGATCAGTGATGGCGCCGGCATTTGGTCGGGCCAATGGCTGGAGTCCAAAGCCAAAGTGCTGGGCTTCGAGGAGCGGAAACGGTGATGGCGGGTGAATTTCCACTGGAAAACCCTGGGGTTTCCTAGGCGTTTCATAGGCATTCCTACCGTTTCCTAGGGATTTCTTAAGGTTTCCTAGGGTTTCAAAGGGTTTGCTATGCGTTTCCTGGGGTTTCTTGGTGTTTCCTAGGGCGTTTGTTCGTGGATTTCCAAGCGGGTTTTCTAGGCGTGACATGATGGGAAGCACTTCACTTCAACCAGATGAGTTTCACTTGGGAAACGCACCCGGGTAAAGGACAAGCGAGCGGGTTTCCCCTCCAAAAATGGTAGGATTTTCCATTGCCAGGTTAGGGACTACCAGAGTGGTTTTGGGATGTTCAACAGATCATTTCTTCGATGGTTATGACCCATAGCCAAGTATCAACAGTTCGTGACTAGCGTAGTGATCATTGAACCGTAGTTACACCTGTCAAAGCAACCGATGTGATGGATAATTGTCGTTGATTATTATTTTTTGACTTCATCGTAAGAAGTTGGAAGTTTTTCTCAGTTTGACCAGGAGATAATGTGCTGCATGCGTAAATCAGATTCCCCAGCGAAAATTGGCAGATATGTTTCATGTGCAATTGTTTGAAATGAGAAAGTCATCCAACGAGTGAAAAAATAAACCATATCTGAGTCACTTCTGCTTCGCCAACAATATCATGCATAGTGAGCGCGATATTTAACAATCATCAATCATTAAGAATGCTAAGCCTAAGCTACATCAGGATTTTTCAACAGAATCAGCAATCACCAGTAATGTACCTTAGGTTTATCAATCATTAAACAATCCTAAGCCACATTATCAGCAATCCTGAAAGTCATCAGAAACAGAGTGACTTTGTGTGTTGACAGCTCCACCCAGGAGCCTAAGCTGAGTGATGCCCAGCAAGAATTGCCTGTGACCATTCGATGGCGCAACATAGGCGTAGGGTTATCCGCTTGGGCCGTGGCCGCTTTGGGTACCAGCAGTTTTGGTTGTCACTTTGAAATACTTGGGTTGGTTGGATATGGTTGGATTTGGTTGGATATATTTTGATTGGTCATAGCTTTTAGGTGGTGAGTACCCAACCAAATCATAGCAGACTGGTGGATGACTTGGGATACGCGGCCCACCAAAACTCCCAGATTCTTGGTATCTCATGAAAACTGATCACCACTGAGAGGTTTTGGACAATTCATAATTACAAACCCTGAGCCATTATAAGTAACTGAACCAATTAATTGCTGCAACTCATGACAGTGAACTCATGGTGGTTGACTCCCATAGTCCCTAGCGCCGGATCCTGGTGACCTCGGATGTGAGGTCAATTCATTGGGATCACCATTGGATGCATCTTGGGATGCTGTCCTCTTCTCGTGTCGGAGCCTGAGATTCGATGCCACGGCAACTGGCTAATCCCATAGTTTCGGAATGAGTGGTTGACATGGATTCATGATGGTCAGTTCATGGTAAATGCATGGTTAATTCATGGCTACTGATACTGACTTGGTTTGTGGTCAATGAACCAATGGTTCACACCAAGCCAACAACGAGTATTAATTAGTATGCGTTCCTAGTGAGTGAAGGTGGAGGTTTTGGTTTCAACTTCCAACGTGAAAACAGAAGGATCAAGTCGTTTTTAGGGCATTATTGACCATTACTGTTCATTCTGCCACTGGCAAATTATGAGTCGATATCATTATTTATTTGTCATGATCATCATTGTGAGCAATCATGATCTTCATTGGTTGACGGTCGGCTTCGGTGAACGCAGTCATCGGACATCGGACATTCGGTGTCATCACTTCGTCTCGTTCATGAGTTGGCAGGTGACTGCCACCTGCAAGTTCCAGGGAATCCACCGGTTCCTTCTAGTAGTCATTGAAATCATCATGTTGTGAAATCCTCATAATTGGTTGTTTCTCAAAATAGGGGTTCCCCAAATCATCCAGCTAATATACCATGTACAATAATAAACCAACCATTTCATGGGTTCCCTATGGCTTGAGAAACCACCAATTGAAGAAATGGTTCCAGTGCTCAATGGGTTCAATGCCGAAGGTAATTTTCACCATGGTGAACCATCACTTGAAGCACGGTCCTTGATGGAAGCTTAGGATGGATCCCAATGCTGCTGTGCAGCAGCGGAGGGACAAGGAAAGAGAGGAAGCTTTCGAGAGCGCCATTGACAAGGCCTTCCTCAGTCAATCATGTGAGTGTTTCATTGGAAAGGCCTTGGTTGGTTGGTTGGAGGTTGGTTGCACTTTCCAATCTATAGCAAAATCCTGATTCACCACCATTAAACCATATGAGGGTTTCTTAAAATGGGGGAGCCGAAACATGGTTGGTTCACTACTGGCAATGATCAAAACAGGGATGATTTGGGGGTCCTCTATGACTTGATAAACCCCCATAGCCAAGCATGACAAGATGGTTCATTATTAGATGAATTGATAATAGTTGTTTAAGCACTCATCTATACTAGTTAGCTTGAGGTTAGGATTTTATTGTGCTCTTCCCAACTTTCACCGCAGGTGCAGGAGATCCTTCAAGCTGAAGCTGTGGGTTTGTTGCTGCTGAACAAGGCCGAACGGCAGAGATGCGCCGAAGCGGTTGCTTAACGTTTATGGAGTTGTTGCTGATGGCTGGATGGCTCAACAGGATGCTTCGTGATGGCTTAGTGATGGTTAAATGCTTGATGATGCTTGATGATGATTGGTGAATGTTGGTGATGGTTAAATGATTTTTGATGATAGCTACTAATGATTGGTTGAGGATAGTCAAGGATAATGATGGCTAGTGATGGTGAATGAACAAATGGCAATGATGCTTAATTGGGAAGGATGATGGTTAATGGCTAATGCCTCTTAATTATGATCAAAGGGGTTAGTGAATGACTGATAAGAACGCTTAGTAGTGACAAGAATGGGAGTGGATCAGGATGATTAAGGATGGCTAATGAAGGTTGAAACGTGTTAGTTGTTGCTATACATTTGCCACATCGTATTTTGTGAGTCTGGTGCCTGGATGATGAGATTTGTCCCTAGGTATTTTTACCATTGTACTCCCATCAAGTATTGAATTCCTGAAATTGCGGTGCTCCCAACCATCCAAAAAAGAGAGGAACACATAGTTGGGGAACCTGGCGAACATAGTGAAGGTGTTCGTCACCTGGGTGTCCCGAAATGGAATCGCAAGGTCAGGATGTTCGCTTACAGAATTTGTTGGCGGCTTACAGTGCTATTCTTGGCATTTTGCTGGTGATTCCACATTTGCATAGATCACCCCGAAGCCACACACGGACCTGTCTGGTTGGTGGTTTCAAACATTTTTTATGTTCCCAATCATTAACAAATGGTTGCTTGACTTGCGCATATTTTTCATGGGGATGGTTCAACCACCAACCAGTCATCAACCAATGGTTAATTCACTACTAGTTGAACCACCCCGATGGAAAAAATATATAGCCCTACGACAAGCGCATGTTTTTAAAAACGGGGTGGTTCAACCAGGGTGGTTCACCCACCAACATCACCATGCCTATGGTGAGATGGTGACGCAGGAGCGGAACGAGCTCGTCTCATCTCACCAGACCTCCAACCTGCCGACGTCCTTTCACTGGAGCGTCGACCAAGGTGTGGTAGGCGCGGCTCAAGCACCGGCAGCCAGTTGACCCAGTTGGATTGTCGATGAATGTCAGATTGTCATTGTTTTTTTGCTTTCTTCTGATCCCTATCAACCATTTTGATCCATTCTGATCCATTCTGATCCATTCTGATCCACTCTGATGCATTCTGATCCATTCTGATCCGCTCAGATCATCAACCATTCTGAAAGTAGACTGTTTTCTATCATCAAAGATGTTATCTAGAAAATTGGGTCGAATGTTCACACCTGTCCTGATGTCTGTTCAAGCGTTCTCTTGGCTTCCATGATTTTGCTGAGCCCGCGATGCTCCTGGTGTTGATGGTTCACAAACTTGTGGTGTCACGCCTGTGGATGACTATCGTTCATGATGATGTGAAGTCTGTTGCGAGGCCATGTGGCAAACACGGGCAATTTCATCAACATTGCGGACATCAAGGAACAACTGGGGAGCATGGAAGCACCTGGAGTTGGGACCTGGGGCTGGTGGACAGATTAGTGTGGTTTGTGTCATGTCCATAAGCTGGTGGTACCCCCCACGATCAACTTGGGGCACAGGACTATGATGATCAACAGCCGATGACAGTGAGCGCAGCGTTCTTGTCATGGAAGGTTTATCCATACTCATACTCTCTCATACTCCCAAGATAGCCATGCTGGTGCCGATCCCGCAAGCAAACTGGTAAGCAAACTCGTCGCTTTTGGCAGTGGAATCACATAGCTTTGAAGTACCCACCATGCATGGATCCAACGACCTCAGCCAACGGTTGTGCACTAGGAATCGTCAGACATACTGCTATTTATTTGTTATTTGTTTCTGCCAGACACAACTTCAATCAAACTCAATCAAACCGACTTTTTTTGGTGCATGGCATCCAAAAAAGCATTTTGACCGAGCTACCCTGAACCCCAGCCATCATTCACCATTCCATTGACCATTTCATTGACCATTTCATGACCCGAGAACACCCAGTCTGGTTGGGGTCACCAGTTATCCCATAGCCTGGTGGTGAGGATGAGTCGCTGTACGATCCAGAACTCCATGACAATTACCTCAACACGGGTATTGCAGTGCAAAGCATCTTGTGTCCGTTTCCTCAGATGGGCTGCGGCTGGGTTGCGGTTGAGATGAGGTGGATATGGGTTGATACTAGGGAAGATGACATGATGTAACATGGGTTGATACAAGAGGAGGACAAGCAACAACAATAGACAGACCATGAGACACCATGAGACACCAACGGAATGGATACATACAAGCGTAATCAAGTGTATGCATGTACAAGTACAAGGATGTACAAGGTCAGTATTTCAGGGGTTGCTAACCATGAAGCGGCACCGGGTGAAAGCTTAGTGGCTTCCGCTAAGTGCTGGCGATCATCCGCTCCAAGGTATGCCCATTTTTAAAGGTGGAGAAGTGCATGGAGTTGTGAACGCCATCAACAAGCCGGTCTCTCAGTGAAGCTGCGAGTCGCGTCGCATTTCTGGTGGATGCTGACTTTGGAGAAGTGAAGTGAAGATGTTTTGACTCCTTGCATTTCTGATTGTCAATTATTGTGGATGACGACTTTGGAATGGTTCGATCGTCGGATCGTTGATCTCAGGAAATCGAATCATGGCACTTTCACTCAGAAGGACGAAGACGTGCTATCTGCGATCTGTCCCCGTCTCAGTTCTGGTCACCCTTGGGCTGTTGTGGAAGCAGAACCACAACGATGGCTGTTCGATGGCACCCACAGGGCGCGTGGCGATCCCTGCAGGTTCTCACATCTCTGCTGCCATTGGCGATGACAAACAGACTTTGAACGAGGTGCCGCTGGAATTGGAGGACCTTGCGGTGCCTCAAAATTCAGAAGTCATTGGCTCCCCAATCGCCCATAGCATCATGGTTGAAGGGATGTCAAATTTGGACGATTGTATGGAAACACCTGAATTAACTAATTATATATTAGGGACGGCTTAGGCCTGTTTAATCTATCATTCCTGTCGTGGAGGGTGGGGAGCCTGGAAACTATTTATAACATGCTTGAAACTATTTAAAACATGTTTGAACCTATGTTTAAAATGTTTGAAACTAATTGTAATTTTGTCGAACATATTCATTGATCTGTTGAATCTTTTCAGCTTTTGTTGCAACTACAAAAACATGTATTGCAACCATTTTTATATTTTTAAACCAGTTGAAATCATCTATACATATCTTGAAACTATGTTTTACATAAGGTTAACCATTTTATATCACTGTTTTTGATTATGTTGAAAAAATATTAATCTGTTGAACGTATTTTTAAATGTGCCGAACGTGTTTACACACATGTTGAAACTATTTGCAAACAATCTGGACTTAACTTGGTGAAGTTAAGCTATTTATCCACACCCAGAGCTTATTTTATTTAGATTATGTAAATAGTTTTAGGTGAAAAGACCTCACCTACTACACATTGCTGTACTTAAGCAAACAATGCGAAGGCAACCGTGAAATTGGTGCTGCAACACGCAGTTATTTATTTTTGGAGGGCTGCCAGTGACATAAACACTGAACCAATTTGTTACATACGGCTTACAGTGCATCTATCATTTTTTAAAGGACAAAGCGCTGCTTTTTTTGGGGGCCTGCCAGTGACATAAACACTGAACCAATTTGTTACATACGGCTTACAGTGCATCTATCATTTTTTAAAGGACAAAGCGCTGCTACAACGGTATCAATCCACCCAAATGGACTATTTCCTTGGCCCAAACCATGGGTTGCAAAAGATACAGTAATGGCCACACTATGGCGAAGATTTGCTAGTTGGTCATAATGTTGGGTGATGATTTGGTGCTGATCTTCAATCATTCTGAATGTGCAATTGTATATGCTTGGTTTTTGAAAGACCTGAAGCCAACAGTTGCTGGACATAAGGATGATACCATACTGTAGTGGTTGAGTGATAGAAGCCAGCTACATATTCAAGGCGTTCACGCAAGTGCTTCCACAGCTGGTGTTGGATCTGTCATCTCCAAGTCAGTTGGTGAAAACATTATCTAATGCAAATGGAAATGGAACAACATGGTCAAACTCGTCCAAGGGACTGGTGTGATGGAAGGTTTTTGTTCAAACAGCCCTCCGATTTATGATTGATTTGGTCGATGACCATGCAACATTCAGTTCGTCATTGTATCATCTCATAATATCTGAACGGTAGCCATTCTAGGTGGCACACGCTTCCAATCATTACTCACAATTCACCCAATGAATTTCTTATGGGTTGGTGCCTCCCTGCTATAGCAAAGCACATCGTCGAGCGCAGCCCAATGAACAGCAGAAGGCGAGTGAAAGTCAAAAAGCGAACGAAAATTTCTAGGGCATTTCTATAAAGCAAGGGCTGCACATAGACAAGAGCAGCCACCAAGGCAGCCCCAATCACCTCAGGGGGCAACCGCCACAACCACCAGACCACCACCCCCAGCACACAGGCAGCAAAGGCGACGACGGCTGCCAACCCCCCACGGCCCCACCACCGTGCAGGCTATTCCAGTTTGGGTGACTGTTCGCACGTCGCTGCCAAACCCCTCAATTCCTACACCAAAGCTCCCGCGCACCCGTGGCATTTTACTATGAATGGTTTTCCTTTTGGAAACTATTTATAAAATGGCCGAGACTATTTATAAAATGTGTTACTCGCTCAACAACAATTTGAGACATTGCCAAGTGGGAATTATCATTGCCGTGGGCACAGGGTTGGGGCTGTGCCGTTTTGGGCAGGATTTGGTGAAATTGTGTCAGAAGGAACTGGGGCTGTGCTGCCCTGGCTCACTATGCCATCGCCGAATTGGAACCAGAGCAGAGAAACATGTTGAATGCTAGCAAGGTGACATGCCAACCTTTTTTCCCGGCCATCGTAAAAATTGCTCCTTGTAGGTTCCAACGATCGACTGGTCAAACTTGTTCCCTTGCATTCGCGTGTGCACCTAGCATTTTTCACAATTTCCCTTTTTGTTCATGAGGCGTGTTTGTGTGTCATGTGTTTGTGTTCGATGGTCCGTTAGTCCACTCATTATTCTACTTCGCTCATGTCTAGGCAGTGCTAAGTATGGACCACACTACTGATACTGACTCTCTATAGATTTTATCATCATAGTTATTTAGTTTCTTACATTGGCGATGTTTGCCATGTATTCTAGTGTTATGTTCTGTTGTGTTATCTTATGGTCGTCCTTTTGAAGCCCTCCAATTTAGAAATAGTGTAGAACCGTTTCAAACCGTTATATGCCATTTGTAAGCACCCGGGTTCATAAATAGTGTCAAACCGTTCCAAACCGTTCAACACTATTTTTACCGCCTGCTTTATAAATAGTGTCAAACCGTTTAAAACCGTTCTAAGCTATTTATACGTCTCTCCACCCAAAATCTGGAGATAGTTTCAAATAGTTTCAAATAGTTTCAAATAGTTTCAAATAGTTCCGATGTAAAAATAGTGTCAAACCGTTTAAAACCGTTCTACGCTACTCATAAAAATGTTTACACAAATAGTGTGAAACCGTTTCACACCGTTCTACGCTATTTGTAAAACATGTTTATAGATGGCGGGGAACCGTTTCAAACCGTTCTGAACCATTTCTAAGCGCCCCAGTTTGTAAATAGTGTCAAACCGTTCCAAGCCGTTCTACGCTATTTTTAACCTTTGTTGTGTTCAAGCATGATTTCTTGTCATCAGCAACATCATGCTGTTTGTAACATGTAGTTACATACAGCCGTCGTTTCTTAACTCAGGGAGATTTTGGTGGCTTCATATCGATCATATCAATCTCCTATAAGTCATGTCATATTTTCTACTTCAGATTCATCCATTTCCACCGAGACCTTGAGGCCATCATTGTCATGTGCCGTCATCGCTGAAATGCACAATGCCTGGAAGTAGGTATGGCAAACTGTGAGGAGAAAATATTTTGAGGAAAGACATCTATAGTCTGTAGCTGATACTTTAACATTTCAGACTTGGTTCGATTGTGAGTGGTCAAATAATGGCTTACACAGTTCCGTGCAATGTTTCAATTCCAGGAAGTATGGCTGCGCACAGTCTGTATTTATATATACATATGCTACAGTATCTTTTGTGTTTGAATAATTCCGACATGTTAATGAATGATATATAGATATATGGATAGAAGCCTCAAAATATCTATAAATAGTCTAGATAAATTTCGACATATTCACAAATAGCTGCAAGATATCAATAAATAGTTCCAACATATCTATAAATAGCTTCACCATACTCACACATACCTTCAACATATTTATACATAGCGTCAACATATGTATAAATAGTTTCAAGCATGGCTAGGTAGCTGACAGACAAAGAGGCTTAAGCCACCGCTAAATTATATACTAATTATTAAGGGAGGTTCACTGACATGATTCATCACTATTTGTCACCAGTTGCTATCCATTCTTGATTATTCTGATAGATGTGTAATGATGTGTAAGAGGATTAAACTTGTAAGTCTCAGTGATGACAGCAACCGTGAAACACAGACACACAGATGATGTTGAGATATCCACCACAAATCTGATGATCACGTGATCACGATCATGTTTGATTACAACATAACCCGTGATTCCATTGGCTCATTAGATTGTTGTGTTACAATCCATTACATCTATTACGTGTCGCATATTCAACAACCAAGATTGAACCAATTCGACCAATTGATTCAATTGATCGTTGCTTTTTGTCACTGCTGTTTTGGTGTTCACCACGTTTTGGTATCATGGATTCATATTAACCATGTGCTGTGCACCAGCACTTGACCATCATGAAACATGATTAAACAATCAGCAAACATCATCAACTTGGTCCACTGTACTCATAAACCAAAAAAAACATCACTACCAACCATCAATGATTTACCATACCACTGTACTAGCGGGTTTTCACCATTTCCTGGTGGATGCGGCAAGAATCATCACCATTGGTCACCATCATTCGGCCTTAACCATCATTTAAGCCGACACTAACCATCATGAATAATCATTAAGCACCATTCATCAGTTTATAAGCGACCATGAACCACCATAGGCTGGCTAATTGATCCTATCATCAGATCATTAACCAACCATCCCATGAATACTGGGACACCCCAGCTGGCAGGTCATTGAGCAGTGTGAGAAGGCCATGCGGACCACAGGCGCGGGACCAGTCCCATGGGCACCGAAGCTTTGAGCCGTGGATTTGCCAAAGCCTGTGGCTTGGTGGTTTTGAATAGGATGAGTATAGCTGGTTGGTGGTTTCGAACATTTTTTTCCCCAGTAGTTATTAACAAGTCGTTTGTTGACTAATATCTTTCATAGGGCTTGGAACCACCAAACAGATAGGGATTTCTCCATCAGTAGTGGTACTTACATCCAAGAAGGGAAACCACTCGTTTCGGGGGTACGTCATTTTTCGACAAGCCCATGTACTAGCTGGGATGATGATGCCGGTTTCACCCGCTACCATGATCCGTTGACCATTATTAACTGCGACCAACCGCTATCAGCTACCAAAACCATCATCAGCTTCTCAACCAGTCGATTCACAGCTCACAAACTTATCAATGGCCTGGACAATTTGTTCATGACCGATAAAAATGCTAGATGAGCATCCTCCCAACAGCAAGGATTTCAAACATCCTGACCTAACCTTCCCAACATCGCACGCAACAACTATACCAACAACAACAACAACAACAACAACAACAGCAGCAGCAGCAACAACAACAGGATGTCAACAGCTCGGGTTACCGGGCGTCACCTTGAGTCAACCACAACCGACAACCATGGCCGTCGCAAGGCTCTCCTGAGTTCACGACCTCGGCTGCTTCGCAACGCATGGTTGGGAGCTGAGGACAGGCAGGCAGTGGTTGGGTGTGGTTTCGACCTAGCCATAGGGAACCCCCCGAAATGGTTGATTTATTGTTGGTTCATATTGGTTATTAGGAAGGGTTCTAAGCAGTCTACAGGGGATATACTAACTATAATGGTCGGTTCATTACTGTAAATGATGAATATTGGATGATTGAGGGCTACCCCTATGACTTGAGAAACTAGCATGCATCAAGCATAAGGTTTCATCCACCCTGAAATTAATAGGGTGGTTGGTTGCTTTGGTTGGGTGGTATGGTGGTTGGTTGAGAGTATGGGACAAGAATGGTCATTTGGTGGTTTCTCGAAATAGGGGTACTCCCAAATCATTTGATATCAATCATAACTTTGGGGTTGCCAAACTGGCTTGAGAAACCACCATATAGTCGTTGGTTAACCATTGTTTTTCGTTGTTACCCCATACGATTCACCATTAGTGACCATTGTGAGCCATCATTACCCCCTATGAAATATAGTTAATGAACCATTATAATCCCTATATTAATAGTTAAGCATAGTCAATTTACCACCATTAACCATTATAAGCTCCATAATCAACCACAAGTTGTTCAACCATTGTTTGTTGGTTGTTTTCCTCTATCGTTAACCAGTATAGGCCCCTTCAAAAACCACCATCAACCATAGCTAACCCTAGAAAATCCCTAGGGTTTTCCTTATTAACCATTTGATCCCCTAAAAAATCAATGGTTGAACCAGTGAATCCCCTAGGATCATCCAAAAAGTTGCTGAAAAGTCGTGAGATCCTGAGGCCACCCTCTTCGTGCCAGCACTGGAGGGCATCCGAACGGTCCTCGGCGCTGAGGTTGGGGAGTACTGGTGAAGGGGTGGTGGCCAATCATGGCTGGTTAAGGCCCTGGTTAAGGGGTGGTTAGGGGTGGTTAATGGTGAATTAATGACGGTTATACATCATGATTTAATGCTGGTTCGGAGTTGTTAATGACGGCTAGTTGGTGAATCAATGATGGTTACAGAGAATTGACGCTGGTTTGTCATGGTTGATACATTTTGATAATGATTAATGATCACTAATGCCGGTGAATAGAAGTTGTTGTTGATATTGGTGATAGTTTCGAATCACGTGAATAGGAGATGCAGCTGTCAATAAATAACGAGATCCATGTGCGGAGGTGAGTTGCTTGCTATTGAGCTGCTGAAATCGGTGCTGGTCTCTTGATATGGATCTCTCAGTAGTCAAATTCTAAGAGGGTAACAGTGTGATCAATGTGTACAAAATAAAGAATAGTAACCAACAACAGCAACTACTGTACTGGCTGTGTCCCTGGCTTTTTGACACTTCATAACTATTCCAAGCTTTGAACATGTGGAAAAACACCCAACAGTGACGGGGATTGTGGCTTGTGGATCAACTCTTGATGGTTGAGGGGTTGACGGCTGAGGGTTGGTGACTCCCAGGGGCTCCAGGGGTCCTCCACCCCGTGGATCTCTGCCAGGCCACCACCCTGATGCTGTTGGACCAAGAGTCCCAGGAGCTTTTCTCCGAGGCACCTGGGGCATACACAGCAGGGTAGCTGGTGGGAGGTGGGTGGTGGTTGGTGGTGGGTGGTGGTTGGTTGGTTGGTGGTGGTTGGTTGGTGGTGGTTGGTGGTTGGGTGGTGGTGGTTGGTGGTGGTGGTTGGGTGGTGGTTGGTGGGTGGTGGGAGAAGCTTAGCAACGACCAACAGGGCCTTTGGAGATCTGAAAAGCAGTGAGCACTGCTTGTTTGTTGTCGAACAGTTGAGCTCCGGTTCTTTTCGGAGAGCAAAGAACCCACAAAAAAGCACGGCTCAGTTGATGGTATAATCATTGGTAATTATGAGGTATAGCTTCACTTTTTTTTTGCATGGCAGATTGAGGCTGTCATGCCGCTGTTGTTCTCTGAGGTCATCGATGGACCACTGCCACACCACAGAACACCTGTAGGCGCTCAGCAAGTGGGGCGAGGGACTTGCCACCGAATTTTGTCCGGAATTGGATTGGATGGCATCACCAACAATAGCTCGCAATCGCCACTGAAGCACTGCAGCACCACCTGGTTACTGAAATCATGACATTATGAACTTCCACCAATTTGGTGAGCCAGACTTCTCGTGATTGCTGGAATTAAAAGTTTTTGTTTTCTAATGTTAGTGAATGTTTACTAGTTACACCTAGTTCCATATTAGTTGAACACTTTCATGTTAGTGAATGCTAGTGATATGGTCACTATAGTGTTAATGAATGTTAGTGAATGTTAGTGGTATCGTGATAAAGCTACAATGTTTGTTTAAATGATACTATTCGTAGAATTGTAGCATCAATTAGTGACTAAACCCCAGATACACCTAACCTTGATTCAGGTGTGGGAGTGGCTGGAGAGGCGTGGATCGGTGGGAAGAAGCCAAATGACATGGGAAAATGCTTGCTGTAATGATGGTAGATGGTAAGCCAACAGTGGCTAATACAAGTCTTCGTTTGATGATGAATGATCAAACGGCTGATTGTCTCGCTGCTTTATCACGGTTGGTGGTTGAAAATCATGTATGATGGCTGTAAATCGGGGATAATCACCAACCCCGACCAACAGTTTGCACTGGCAAATGTTTGAGTCCCCCGCCCGCGCTGGCACGGTGCTCACATCCCAAGCCTGGATGATTGCAGAAACATTTATGTCCCAAATGTTGGGATGTTTCTCTGACCATGTTTTACAAACAATGCGATATTGGGACACACCAAACATGCCCACAAATCCTTTTGAATGCATGTGGTGGTTTCTTAAAGTGTGGGCCCCGCAAAAAGGGTTGGCTGATCACCAATAATAATGATTACTATTGGATGATTTGGGGGGTACCCCTATGACTTGAGAAACACCCAAATGTCAACCATATATCCTGGGAAAAAATGTCCATGATACACCAATTCTAGTAATAACCCATGTGTACAAAATGTCGAAATCTGTGTGGGTTCCTATCCAGGTAGCTGGCCTCACTGCAGGCGGTGCAAGTGGGCCATGTGATGAACGTGGCCATGGGTGGGCAGAAGAACCCAGGTCCGGAGCTCCAGGCCTTGAGACCAGTGCTGTGGTGATTGGTGGCGCTTCTTAGGTTGACAAACTTGGGGAACTTGGCAAGTCTTGAAAGGGTGAGTCAAGTTCATCAACCATGAGCCACTGTAGCTCCAAAAGCCATGAAATTACTAATCAACTATTATACTTACGCATATTTGAGCGTCAGCCACCTAATGATTTTCGTGGCTATGGTTATTGTCCCCCCATGGTTGAGCAACCGAACAGTACAACAGTGCAGCGGCGGCTCAGGTTGGTTCCAAGAGCGGCACAAGAACTACCAGGGCAGCGGCCTGAAAGTCCGCTGGGGCCTCGGATTTCATGGCACGGATCTGTGCCATGTAGATTCACATGACTATCAAGCAGTTAACCAACAACATTATGCAACAATGATAGGGAAAACGTGCTGGTTAATGATGGGAACCAGGGGTACGAGGTGAACTGACCCATAGCCACATAGTTGCATCATGTGATTCACATGATATGTGCTTTGTCATTGGTCGGCATCATGAATTACATCATCTAGAGACTGTAGAGATGGTATGTCAGTACTCATAGATGATGCAATTGGATGATGGTACATGTTTTCAGGTGTAATTGAACAATAGTACTCATCTGAGTACTCATCAAGTTGCACATGCAAACTTCCTCTCAGCTGCAGCGGGCACCCATGACACCCATGGTGGCACCACGTTCCCATCTCAGGTTCCGAGTTGGTGGTGCCCTTGTTCGACACCTCGCGAAAATGTCTAGGCCTGCGCCTCAGCGACCCAGCTGGGCTGGCAAGGCATCAGCACGTTGGGAGCAGGAGATCACTGACCCATCAGATGGATACACCCCACTTGGATAGGTTAATCACAAATTATAACATATTCAAACTGGGATAAAATGGGGAAAACTGGCCAGTTCAGTAGGCGAACTACCAGGCTAATGTTGGATAATTATCTGATATAAGTATATAGTTAATTGGCTTACTGTATGAGCTGTAATTTGAGGGGGGGCCATCACTGAAATTCCGATTCCTTGGAATGCAATGCTGAAGTGATCAGTGGCCATGCCTCGAGAATTCCCAAAGCCACCCAAAGCCCTCTACACACTTCAAAGATTTTTGTGCTGGGACAGTCGGTCATCAGTTTTGCCGCTGCTTTGTATGGACCCTGGTTGCATGCACAGACCAGCTGTTGCTTTGGACGCCTGGGGTGTTGGCAGGTGCCATCAAGTGCATCAACAAGCAGGAAGGCTAGGAGATGTACAGCAGTGGAGTCAGCCTATGAGCCGGGTTGATATCCATGGAATCCATGGTTGGTGGGTGGGTGGGCTGGTTATTATCAATACAATGGAAGTTGCACTTATTTTGGGTAAGTTTAAGAACGGTAACAACAGTTACACTACTTAGATCACTGCAAATGCGTTTGGATAAAGATCATGGTCGAAGAGTGCTGTTCCTAATTGATCCACCTGTTTTCACCAAACGACCATCGCAGCATTTGTCCCTGGTGGAGGCAACAAGTTCAGCAAAGAGGACGTTGACTACGTCAAAGAGGTGACCGATGTGTTGGCCTGTTGCTGGTAACTGATGGTCACCGCTTGTGACTGATGCCTTATGAAGCAAAATCCTAACACACAATGACACAATGGTATAATGTCTGAAAAATGCTGGTGAAACTCGTTGGAGTTGTTTGGTACATGTCTTGGCCATTGGAGTTGCTTGGTGTTGCTGTTGTTCCTGAGGGCAATGACCAGGCTTCTTGTTAAGCAGGGTCCCCCTCACCGATGGTTTCCCAATCCAAGATGTACGGATTCATACCATACAATCGCAGCCAATGATAGGCATAGAACTGCCAGCTGTAGCCATCAATGCCAACATGTCAATGGCAAAAGCTGTGGGTGTAAGGGATGCTGCCGTCACCTTTGCACCCATCGAGAGCGATGGTTTGTTTGTTTTTTTGAGGGTAACATGTTTTCCTGAACACTTACCCAATGTAAAAATGTTGTACCAGTCTTATTTGTTGTATTGGATTATTAACTTCACTTGGTCATAAAGTGGGGATTCCAACTACCTGTTCATTGTTTTTTTTCTATATCGTCCAATGTGGAAACAATTGTTGGCTCGTTTTTGCTCGCTCCTTACCCATGTTCTTGTTATCATTCTTGTTCTCACTCCTATTCGCCAACAATGGTTTGCTATTGTTACTTATTGTCAGCATCATTATCTATTGGTGAACAGCATATAATTCGTCATTCATCAGCATGAATCCTCAATACTCATCACTAACCCTTATTGACCACCATCAACGAACATTCAGAATCATGAACCGGTATTGAACTGTAGATTATTCACCAATTTATTGATTTTCATTGTCATGGTCATCATCATCATCATCATCATCATCATCATCATCATCATCATCATCATAATCATCACCAAATCATCATTGAACGTCTTGTTAGGCAGCTTATTGACCATCGTTAGTCATCATCATCATCAACAATCATGCAGCAACCACGCTGAGTCATGTCCAGGTGGCCCATCATATTGGAATGATGCTGGAGGGTCCAGATGCTGGACTGCGGCGAGTCTCCTGCCGAAACCGTGGGGGAAATGGCGATACTGCCATGCTGGTGAAGGTTGGTTAGTGCTCAGTTAATGGTTGACAGTTGGGGAAGGTTGGCTGATAGGTTGGTTGGTTTCGGTTGGCTTTGTTTGGTTTTGGCTGGTGGTTTCCAAGCTGGTTTCCGAGTTCGTGTCCAAGGGTTTTAAAAATGCCAAAGAATGAGAGTTACAGCCAAGATTGGACACATCCATAGCATGGGTGTGGGTCAAACAAAGCCTTATATCACGGAAAAATTAGACGTGATCTTGTTGGGAGATTGGCCAGAGAAGATGGCCAAACTGTGTCATGACCCGTCCAACTGCCACAAAATGATGAGGCGTCAGTCTGGTGCCACCGAAGAAAAAAGCCCGACGTGCTGTGAAGGTGAGATCTAAATAGGTCAGTGGCCATCTTCAATGGAATAATCAACGGATGATTGAGGTGAATTACTGGATGATTGATTGGTAATGATAGAGGCTGCGAATAGAGGATCCTGGATGAACAAATGGTAATCATCAGTAATTTTCAAATAGACTGTACTGCCATAGCTATGGATTCCCTTACTAGCTGTTACTAGCTGCTATTGATGGATCAATTCCTATACTGCAATCGCTGCTGCAAATCGTCAGCCATCGCTCGGTTGCCACTTGACATCACAAGGTCTTGGCTCTCACGCGGCACAAGATGCAATCCAAGGCTGCAATGCAGGTGCGGTAGGGGTTATCGATGAGGGATCCCTGATGCTAGCCATGGAACTGTGGATTAATGAATGGTTGATGGGGAAGGGATGGTTTTATGGTGGTTAGTTGATGGTTAGTAGCGCTTGGCAACGGTTAGTATACTATGGTTGGTAGTGGATGGTTGATGGTTGATGGATGGTTTTATGATGCTTAGTTATACTTGGATTTGTTGTAATAGTTGACTGATTGTGAGGAGGATGAGCAGTGATGAAGCACCACTGGTGAAAAGATTCTGTTGGACATGGGCACCATTTAGACAGAAGGTGCTCCACCGATATAAGAGACTGTGGCGTGTAGTTTCGGCATCATGAACTCGTTGGAGATTTTATAAGTGGGCATGCTGGCAAAAGTAATCTTTAGGGCGGAGCATTTACATGGAGTCTATCATTTTCTTGCGAAGGACTCTCATTATTGAGTGATGCAAGTGAGGGGTATTTGATTCACAAAGTTTTCTCAGCATCAACTATTAATGGCCAAGCCAGCATGACAAGCGTGACTCCATGATTATTCATTAATTACAATTATCAAGCATCAGCATCAATAATCAACCATTATAGACTTCAACCATCAACGACCATAACCAACAACATCCAACAGCCCCCTTTGGTCCTGGCCATTATCACCACTTCTCACCATCCTCAAGCCTCAGTTTGCCATCTATCACCAGCAACCATCCATCAACAATCAACTCCATAGTTCCATGCCTAGCACCAGGGATCATCCCCCAACCACCATCTTCAACCATCCTCAACTCGTTGGTGATTTCAATCATCTTCAAATTTCCCACCAGATTACTAAATCATTGCTTCGTTGATTCATATCCTTTTCATAGGAGTGGTTCAAACCACCAACCAGCCATGAAGTGGAACACCAAATCCCCAACCATCATCCCCCACCATCCCCAGGTTCAACCACCCATCCCCCACCAACCATCCCCAAGCACCAGCCACCAGCCATGCCCAAGCATCCCCAAGCGCCGGAGGCTGCCGACCTGGACCGTGGGGCCGTGATGTGTCACTTGCTGAAGGCCGAGCAGCTTCCGAGTCGACGCGTGGGGCCGGTGCCATGGCAGCGGTGGGGGTGGCCATGGCCGGGGGCCTGGGATGGGGTGCTGGTGGGTGAGCCCAGGAAATGGCTGGTGAATGGATGGTTGGTGATGATGGATGGTGATGATGGTTTGATATGGGTATGGGTCAATATTAACCATCAATATCAAGCAACAATAATAGGGAAAACAGTGGTTAATGATGGGAACCAGGGGTACAGGGTTTTGACCCATACCCACATGGCAAGATGGTTCATAGTGGTTGATGATAGTGGTTGATGATGAGTAATTGATAGCCAAGAATTGGGAGAACATGCAAAGAATGATGAGGAATATACTTGTTGATGGTGGTTAATGATGATTGGTAATGATTTGCTGTGGTGAATGATGGTTGAGTCAACTGAGGCTTGTTGGTAGCGCTAGTTTCTTCTGGATTTTCATCCATATTCTGGCTCTAGAACGATGATTGACCAACCATGAACCATTGTATTGTGCCTTCGTGATGATTGACAGGGTCAATTTTTGGCTATCCCGGCTGTCCCCATCAATAACCATCAATAGCCATATAATTAACACCACAAACTGAGGTTTTCTTTCAAAGGATCTTCTGAAGGAAATCGTTGTTGTGTAAACGCTTTGTCGTCTAGTTTGAAGTTGTATATGTTTCACGCGCAAGCTTTCTTGCCACGACTGTTTTTCTGTGAGGACTTTGTTGTGTAAAAGGCTTGTGCAAACGCTGGTTAAAAGAATTACTGCCCCAAAAACTACCTCAAAACATGTCAAGCACGTGGGGCTTCATCTCCAAGTTTGACTGAAAAAATTGACTCCAAGGATCTCCAAGCCGTTTCCCACGATTTCTATATGCCACATGACTTCCTACCTGCAGCTCTTGAGCCTGGAATCGACCCTGGTCCAAAGTGTGTCCCGAGGCTCAAAAGCGGAAGTTCATCGATCCCTACGTCACCTTCAGCATCGCCCGTGCGGCTTCCTAGGAGAGCTGGTCGGACCCAAGATGGGCTGATGATCAGGTCCAGACCCAGGTGGACCTGGTGAACTGCATAGTAAACGATATGAATGATGTGGTAACATAATAGTTAGTCATTATTTGTGGTACCTATAGATTCTATCATTATCATAGTTCATGAACTGCAGGATGATTGCGAACTATGACCCTGGTAGATTTGGTGAACTGTAGGATGATTGTTACGTAACTATCAACTCGTGTTACCAATATACTTGGTACACGTACACGACTGCACATCGATCCCTGTGAATCGACCTTGTGTTGAAACCGAAGATTTTGGGACACCCATTTTGTACATAGATAGTCAGATAGATAGATAGATAGACGGACAGACAGACAGACAGACAGGGATGATTCTTTTGTAGCACGACTGAGCATGCCTAATGAACTATGGGAGAATTGATGCCGAGCATGCCCAATGAGCTACTGGATATGATGTGACATAGCATGAGAATGGTTCAACCAGGATTGACTCTCTTTGCTGTTGGTGGTCCATGCTTCATGCTATTCGTAGCTATTCTTTGACCATTCTCTGGGCTGTTCATGTCGATGCTGTTGGTGAGCGATGCATTAAGCTATTCTTAGCCATGATCATCCTTGATCCCTTGTTGCAGGGGGGTATCTCCAAAGGTTGCATGACAACCCTTATGTGTCAAGCTCATCCTGTCAGGTGGCAATCCATTGACGCAAGAGCCAGGGGTGGCACACTCAGTTTGGCCGTGGCAGAAGCTTACTGCATTGTCAACTGTGTCGTCAAAGAACTGATGGTTTCGATTGAAGATAATGGAAACTTCTGGACCGAGATCCTCAGTTTGGTGAACTCCACTCTTTCTGAACATGCCCCGATTTATCAGGATTCATCGGTCCATGGTGTTGCGTCAGTTGGTCAAGGTCTGAAGATCTCTTTTAGTGGCTGCAATGGATTGACCCAGATTTGACCAGGCTTCAGACATGTTGGAAGGGAAAATCCACGGGAAACCCCGGCAATGGGTGCTTAAAACCAGGGTTTCCAACATAAATTTCCCATCAACCAAATCAGTGAACCGGGCTTCAGAACCGCCAAATTTTCTGCAATGACGAGCAACTTGGTCCAGGTGGAACAGCGGGTGATGCGGAGCAGAAATAAAGATCGCAAGGCACAGAGAAACAGGGCGGTCAAAAAGGGACAGGAGGATCTTGTTGGCAAGTGCTGGGTGGCCCTAAGACACGTTTTGATACATTTTGTTGCTACGAGCTAATGTTTGGTCATTTGCTTTTCACAGATGATTGATATTTGCAAATAATTCATGGTAAATCTATGGTAATTTGAATCGGTAGTACCGCCAAGCGCCCAGACACCTTATCCATCCTCGTTCATGGTCCAGTACTCGATTCGGCTCAAAAGTTGCTGCTTTCCCGAGAGTAAAGATGGACTGCTTTGGGACGGTCATGGATTGTTCTACTCGTTGAAGGATAGTGACACATGAAGCCGGTGGTCAATGATGATGAATTCAATGCTTAATAAACAGTGGGTTTGTGGACTATCACTGCACACCAGTTTTTCTAAAGCCATAGTTCGCAATGTACCAGTAATTATGTTGAATTGATCACATTTTTATCATTTCTTAACCAGGATCTAGCATTATTCAGATTATTCAGCACAGTGATGATTATCCTTAGCCACTTGAAGGCTAGCGACTATGGATCACAATGATTATGAACCATTGTTACCCTTTGGTAGACCAACTTGTCAATTGAAAATCTACCATTCATAACTGACTATCCCAAAAAAATCCCTTCAAAAAAATGGTGATGTTCCATTGCCACATGATTTTATCATCTTTCACTGGTAGTCCCTGGTAGTCCCTGGCAGTCCCGCGTGACGTTCACCAGCTACCGCTTGGGGTCCCCACCCCGAACCACCCAGGCCCAGTTCCCCAGGGGCCACGGTGCGCGGGTCGTTGCCATAGGCCGCCGTGCGACGCTTCGCCAAGTCACAGACGGTCTTGGAGGCGATGGGGA
Source organism: Symbiodinium kawagutii (assembly GCA_009767595.1). Taxonomy (NCBI): domain Eukaryota; class Dinophyceae; order Suessiales; family Symbiodiniaceae; genus Symbiodinium; species Symbiodinium kawagutii. The sequence goes on along the minus strand of VSDK01011317.1, from coordinate 189,331 downwards.
GCTTCGAAGGATGATGGCTGTAGATATCCCATTGGTACATGATAGGGGTTTCTAGGGGTTTCTAGGGATTTATAGGGGTTTCTAGGGATTTATAGGGATTTCTAGGGATTTATAGGGATTTATACGGATTTATAGGGGTTTATAGGGATTTATAATGATTTATAGAGATTTATAGGGGTTTATAGGGATTTATAGGGGTTTATAGGGGTTTATAAGGGTTTATAGGGATTTATAAGGATTTATAGGGATTTATAGGGATTTATAATGATTTATAATGATTTATAGAGATTTCTAGGGATTTATAGAGATTTATAGGGATTTATAGGGATTTATAGGGATTTATAGGGATTTCTACGGATTTCTAGGGATTTATAGGGATTTATAGGGATTTCTAGGGATTTCTAGGGATTTATAGGGATTTCTAGGGATTTATAATGATTTATAGAGATTTATAAAGATTTATAGGGATTTAAAATGATTTATAAAGATTTACAGGGATTTATAGAGATTTATAGGGATTTATACGAATATAGAATGATTTATAATGATTTATAGAGATTTATAGGGATTTATAGGGATTTACAGGGATTTATAGGGATTTATAGGGATTTATAGGGATTTATAGGGGTTTATAATGATTTAGAGGGATTTATAATGATTTATAGAGATTTCTAGGGATAAATAGGGATTTATAATGATTTATAGAAATTTATAGGGATTTATAGGGGTTTATAGGGGTTTATAGGGATTTATAGGGGTTTATAAAGATTTATAATGATTTATAGAGATTTCTAGGGATTTATAGGGATTTATAGGGATTCATAGGGATTTTTAGGGGTTTAATGATTTATAGAGATTTATAGGGATTTGTAGGGGTTTATAGGGGTTTATAGGGATTTATAAGGAATTTATAGGGATTTATAATGATTTATAGAGATTTATAGGGATTTGTAGGGGTTTATAGGGGTTTATAGGGATTTATAAGGAATTTATAGGGATTTATAATGATTTATAGAGATTTATAGGGATTTATAGGGATTTATAGGGGGTTATAGGGATTTATAGGGGCTTATAGGGATTTATAGGGGTTTATACGGATTTATAGGGGTTTATAGGGATTTCTAGGGATTTATAGGGATTTATAATGATTTATAGAGATTTACAGGGATTTATAGGGATTCATAGGGATTTCTAGGGATTTCTAGAGTTTCTAGGGATTTCTAGGGATTTATAGGGATTTATAAGGATTCATAGGGATTTCTAGGGATTTATAGAGATTTCTAGGGATTTATAGGGATTTATAGGGATTCATAGGGATTTATCGGGGTTTATGAGGATTTATAATGGTTTGTAAAGATTTATAGGGGTTTATAGGGATTTATAGGGGTTTATAAGGATTTATAGAGATTTATAGGGGTTTATAGGGATTTATAGGGGTTTATAAGGATTTATAGAGATTTATAGGGGTTTATAGGGATTTATAGGGGTTTATATTGATTTATAGAGATTTCTAGGGATTTATAGGGATTTATAATGATTTATAGGGGTTTATAGGGATTTATAGGGGTTTATAGGGATTTATAATGATTTATAGAGATTTATAAGGGTTTATAGGGATTTATAGGGGTTTATGGGGATTTATAATGATTTATAGAGATTTATAGGGGTTTATAGGGATTTATAATGATTTATAGGGGTTTATAGGGGTTTATAGGGATTTCTAGGGGTTTATAGGGATTTATAGGGGTTTATAGGGGTTTATAGGGGTTTCTAGGGATTTATAGGGATTTCTAGGGATTTCTAGGGATTTATAGGGATTTATAATGATTTATAGAGATTTACAGGGATTTATAGGGATTTATAGGGATTTATAATGATTTATAGGGGTTTATAGGGATTTATAATGATTTAGAGAGATTTACAGGGATTTATAGGGATTTATAGGGATTTATAGGGATTTCTAGGGATTTCTAGGGATTTCTAGGGATATATAGAATGATTTATAGAGATTTACAGGGATTTATAGGGATTTATAGGGATTTCTTGGGATTTCTTGGGATTTCTAGGGATTTCTAGGGATTTATAGGGATTTATAATGATTTATAGAGATTTACAAGGATTTATAGGGATTCATAGGGATTTCTAGGGATTTCTAGGGATTTCTAGGGATTTCTAGGGATTTCTAGGGATTTATAGGGATTTATAGGGATTTATAGGGATTTATAGGGATTCATAGGGATTTATCGGGGTTTATAGGGATTTATAATGGTTTGTAAAGATTTATAGGGGTTTATAGGGATTTATAGGGGTTTATAAGGATTTATAGAGATTTATAGGGGTTTATAGGGATTTATAGGGGTTTATATTGATTTATAGAGATTTCTAGGGATTTATAGGGATTTATAATGATTTATAGGGATTTATAATGATTTATAATGATTTATAGAGATTTCTAGGGATTTATAGGGATTTACAGGGATTTATAGGGGTTTATAGAGATTTATAGGGGTTTATAGGGATTTATGAGGGTTTATAGGGATTTATAATGATTTATAGAGATTTATAAGGGTTTATAGGGATTTATAGGGGTTTATAGGGGTTTATAGGGATTTAGAGGGATTTATAATGATTTATAGCGATTTCTTTATAGAGATTTCTAGGGATTTATAGGGGTTTATACGGATTTAGAGGGATTTATAATGATTTATAGCGATTTCTTTATAGAGATTTCTAGGGATTTATAGGGGTTTATACGGATTTAGAGGGATTTATAATGATTTATAGCGATTTCTTTATAGAGATTTCTAGGGATTTATAGGGGTTTATACGGATTTAGAGGGATTTATAATGATTTATAGCGATTTCTTTATAGAGATTTCTAGGGATTTATAGGGGTTTATACGGATTTAGAGGGATTTATAATGATTTATAGCGATTTCTTTATAGAGATTTCTAGGGATTTATAGGGGTTTATACGGATTTAGAGGGATTTATAATGATTTATAGCGATTTCTTTATAGAGATTTCTAGGGATTTATAGGGGTTTATACGGATTTAGAGGGATTTATAATGATTTATAGCGATTTCTTTATAGAGATTTCTAGGGATTTATAGGGGTTTATACGGATTTAGAGGGATTTATAATGATTTATAGCGATTTCTTTATAGAGATTTCTAGGGATTTATAGGGGTTTATACGGATTTAGAGGGATTTATAATGATTTATAGCGATTTCTTTATAGAGATTTCTAGGGATTTATAGGGGTTTATACGGATTTAGAGGGATTTATAATGATTTATAGCGATTTCTTTATAGAGATTTCTAGGGATTTATAGGGGTTTATACGGATTTAGAGGGATTTATAATGATTTATAGCGATTTCTTTATAGAGATTTCTAGGGATTTATAGGGGTTTATACGGATTTAGAGGGATTTATAATGATTTATAGCGATTTCTTTATAGAGATTTCTAGGGATTTATAGGGGTTTATACGGATTTAGAGGGATTTATAATGATTTATAGCGATTTCTTTATAGAGATTTCTAGGGATTTATAGGGGTTTATACGGATTTAGAGGGATTTATAATGATTTATAGCGATTTCTTTATAGAGATTTCTAGGGATTTATAGGGGTTTATACGGATTTAGAGGGATTTATAATGATTTATAGCGATTTCTTTATAGAGATTTCTAGGGATTTATAGGGGTTTATACGGATTTAGAGGGATTTATAATGATTTATAGCGATTTCTTTATAGAGATTTCTAGGGATTTATAGGGGTTTATACGGATTTAGAGGGATTTATAATGATTTATAGCGATTTCTTTATAGAGATTTCTAGGGATTTATAGGGGTTTATACGGATTTAGAGGGATTTATAATGATTTATAGCGATTTCTTTATAGAGATTTCTAGGGATTTATAGGGGTTTATACGGATTTAGAGGGATTTATAATGATTTATAGCGATTTCTTTATAGAGATTTCTAGGGATTTATAGGGGTTTATACGGATTTAGAGGGATTTATAATGATTTATAGCGATTTCTTTATAGAGATTTCTAGGGATTTATAGGGGTTTATACGGATTTAGAGGGATTTATAATGATTTATAGCGATTTCTTTATAGAGATTTCTAGGGATTTATAGGGGTTTATACGGATTTAGAGGGATTTATAATGATTTATAGCGATTTCTTTATAGAGATTTCTAGGGATTTATAGGGGTTTATACGGATTTAGAGGGATTTATAATGATTTATAGCGATTTCTTTATAGAGATTTCTAGGGATTTATAGGGGTTTATACGGATTTAGAGGGATTTATAATGATTTATAGCGATTTCTTTATAGAGATTTCTAGGGATTTATAGGGGTTTATACGGATTTAGAGGGATTTATAATGATTTATAGCGATTTCTTTATAGAGATTTCTAGGGATTTATAGGGGTTTATACGGATTTAGAGGGATTTATAATGATTTATAGCGATTTCTTTATAGAGATTTCTAGGGATTTATAGGGGTTTATACGGATTTAGAGGGATTTATAATGATTTATAGCGATTTCTTTATAGAGATTTCTAGGGATTTATAGGGGTTTATACGGATTTAGAGGGATTTATAATGATTTATAGCGATTTCTTTATAGAGATTTCTAGGGATTTATAGGGGTTTATACGGATTTAGAGGGATTTATAATGATTTATAGCGATTTCTTTATAGAGATTTCTAGGGATTTATAGGGGTTTATACGGATTTAGAGGGATTTATAATGATTTATAGCGATTTCTTTATAGAGATTTCTAGGGATTTATAGGGGTTTATACGGATTTAGAGGGATTTATAATGATTTATAGCGATTTCTTTATAGAGATTTCTAGGGATTTATAGGGGTTTATACGGATTTAGAGGGATTTATAATGATTTATAGCGATTTCTTTATAGAGATTTCTAGGGATTTATAGGGGTTTATACGGATTTAGAGGGATTTATAATGATTTATAGCGATTTCTTTATAGAGATTTCTAGGGATTTATAGGGGTTTATACGGATTTAGAGGGATTTATAATGATTTATAGCGATTTCTTTATAGAGATTTCTAGGGATTTATAGGGGTTTATACGGATTTAGAGGGATTTATAATGATTTATAGCGATTTCTTTATAGAGATTTCTAGGGATTTATAGGGGTTTATACGGATTTAGAGGGATTTATAATGATTTATAGCGATTTCTTTATAGAGATTTCTAGGGATTTATAGGGGTTTATACGGATTTAGAGGGATTTATAATGATTTATAGCGATTTCTTTATAGAGATTTCTAGGGATTTATAGGGGTTTATACGGATTTAGAGGGATTTATAATGATTTATAGCGATTTCTTTATAGAGATTTCTAGGGATTTATAGGGGTTTATACGGATTTAGAGGGATTTATAATGATTTATAGCGATTTCTTTATAGAGATTTCTAGGGATTTATAGGGGTTTATACGGATTTAGAGGGATTTATAATGATTTATAGCGATTTCTTTATAGAGATTTCTAGGGATTTATAGGGGTTTATACGGATTTAGAGGGATTTATAATGATTTATAGCGATTTCTTTATAGAGATTTCTAGGGATTTATAGGGGTTTATACGGATTTAGAGGGATTTATAATGATTTATAGCGATTTCTTTATAGAGATTTCTAGGGATTTATAGGGGTTTATACGGATTTAGAGGGATTTATAATGATTTATAGCGATTTCTTTATAGAGATTTCTAGGGATTTATAGGGGTTTATACGGATTTAGAGGGATTTATAATGATTTATAGCGATTTCTTTATAGAGATTTCTAGGGATTTATAGGGGTTTATACGGATTTAGAGGGATTTATAATGATTTATAGCGATTTCTTTATAGAGATTTCTAGGGATTTATAGGGGTTTATACGGATTTAGAGGGATTTATAATGATTTATAGCGATTTCTTTATAGAGATTTCTAGGGATTTATAGGGGTTTATACGGATTTAGAGGGATTTATAATGATTTATAGCGATTTCTTTATAGAGATTTCTAGGGATTTATAGGGGTTTATACGGATTTAGAGGGATTTATAATGATTTATAGCGATTTCTTTATAGAGATTTCTAGGGATTTATAGGGGTTTATACGGATTTAGAGGGATTTATAATGATTTATAGCGATTTCTTTATAGAGATTTCTAGGGATTTATAGGGGTTTATACGGATTTAGAGGGATTTATAATGATTTATAGCGATTTCTTTATAGAGATTTCTAGGGATTTATAGGGGTTTATACGGATTTAGAGGGATTTATAATGATTTATAGCGATTTCTTTATAGAGATTTCTAGGGATTTATAGGGGTTTATACGGATTTAGAGGGATTTATAATGATTTATAGCGATTTCTTTATAGAGATTTCTAGGGATTTATAGGGGTTTATACGGATTTAGAGGGATTTATAATGATTTATAGCGATTTCTTTATAGAGATTTCTAGGGATTTATAGGGGTTTATACGGATTTAGAGGGATTTATAATGATTTATAGCGATTTCTTTATAGAGATTTCTAGGGATTTATAGGGGTTTATACGGATTTAGAGGGATTTATAATGATTTATAGCGATTTCTTTATAGAGATTTCTAGGGATTTATAGGGGTTTATACGGATTTAGAGGGATTTATAATGATTTATAGCGATTTCTTTATAGAGATTTCTAGGGATTTATAGGGGTTTATACGGATTTAGAGGGATTTATAATGATTTATAGCGATTTCTTTATAGAGATTTCTAGGGATTTATAGGGGTTTATACGGATTTAGAGGGATTTATAATGATTTATAGCGATTTCTTTATAGAGATTTCTAGGGATTTATAGGGGTTTATACGGATTTAGAGGGATTTATAATGATTTATAGCGATTTCTTTATAGAGATTTCTAGGGATTTATAGGGGTTTATACGGATTTAGAGGGATTTATAATGATTTATAGCGATTTCTTTATAGAGATTTCTAGGGATTTATAGGGGTTTATACGGATTTAGAGGGATTTATAATGATTTATAGCGATTTCTTTATAGAGATTTCTAGGGATTTATAGGGGTTTATACGGATTTAGAGGGATTTATAATGATTTATAGAGATTTATAAGGGTTTATAGGGATTTATAGGGATTCATAATGATTTATAGGGGTTTATAATGATTTATAGAGATTTATAGGGATTTATAGGGATTTATAGAGGTTTATAGGGATTTATAGGGGTTTATAGGGGTTTATAGGGGTTTACAAGGATTTATAAGGATTTAAAGGGATTTATAGGGATTTATAGGGATTTATAAAGATTTCTAGGGATTTATAGAGATTTATAGGGATTTATAGGGGTTTATAGGGATTTATAATGATTTATAGAGATTTCTAGGGATTTATAGGGATTTATAGGGGTTTATAGGGATTTATAGGGATTTATAGGGATTTATAATGATTTATAGAGATTTCCAGGGATTTATAGGGATTTATAGGGATTTATAGGGATTTATAGGGATTTATAAGGATTCATAGGGATTTCTAGGGATGTCTAGGGATTTCTAGGGATTTATAGGGATTTCTAGGGATTTATAGGGATTTATAGGGGTTTATAGGGATTTATAGGGATTTACAGGGATTTATAGGGATTTATAGGGGTTTATAATGATTTATAGAGATTTCTAGGGATTTACAGGGATTTATAGGGGTTTATAATGATTTATAATGATTTATAGAGATTTCTAGGGATTTCTAGGGATTTATAGGGATTTATAGGGGTTTATAGGGATTTATAATGATTTATAGAGATTTATAGGGGTTTATAGGGATTTATAGGGGTTTATAGGGGTTTACAGGGATTTATAGGGATTTCTAGGGATTTACAGGGATTTACAGGGATTTATAAGCTACAAACATGGTTGATAATAGGGGATAGTACCTAAGGAGAATGGTTAAACAACTTCTGGTTGGTGGCTGTAGATCATGGTGAATTGTTGGGGTTGATTGTTATGTTTAATGAATGTTAGTGACTGGGTGGTGGTTTCAAGACGATTCAAACACTTTTTATTTTCCGTAGTATTACCGAATGGTTGCTTGGTTGACTGATATTTGTTCACAGGGGTTGAAACCACCAACCAGATGAAGGGGTGAATGCTTTGAAGGCATGCGGTTTTTCCCCAAGTTTTTCGTGTTTAGTCACTGTAGTGATCAAAAGGGGTACACTTGATCATATCACGAGTTCGTTCCCCTGAATCAAGGGTGTCCAAATCACCGAGATCAGGCATTCATTTCCCAGCAGCCCAGCCCCTGTCCGGGAACTCTGAAACTTCATCAGCCCTGCAGGATTCGAATCCCATGTGGAACGAGTCTATTGCACTGGCCTTCCCCAAGAAGTTTGAGGATGTGCCCATCGAGGACGCTGAAACGCCAGCAGAATGCCTGGAATGTCGTGATGAAACATGTTGAACCATTTTCTGTGGATCTAGAAATGGTCGAACCCGGAACTCTGGAGACAGCCGCAGCAAAAAACCGTGAACTATCTTGATTTGGGAAACAACCTAGGTACCACCATATAGCGATATCCAATCATCAATCCGTGAGAATTCTTGTGACTGTCCTGAGGAGCTCTGGGTCCACGTGCTCTTGTGGGATTACGACTCGTCATGCACTCAATGACTCGGCTGCTGACGGGATGTGGCTACCTGTGCTCAGCCTGATGCAGCGCAGCCGCGCAGCGGGAGGTTGTCCTCGGATGACTTGGTGGCCCACGCTGCCTTCCCTCTGGCCGACATCCGCAAGGGTCGCTTGCAGGAGGCCGGAGCCAGTGGAGAGCAAGGCTCACATGGCACATCGGGAGATCTCCGGCACCGGCATTGAGCGATATATCGATCAGTATTTTTGCAGGATGAAACATATCCATATAGGCGGTGATTGACCATTGAACTGTATGAAACAGGACTTGGTCTCTCAATGACCATCATTCATCACTGGTGGTTTCAAACATTTTTTTCCCTAGTAATCATTAACAGATGGCTGGTCGACTAATATTTTTTCATAGGGGTTGAAACCACCAAATAGACTAGTATTAGCTTCTTGGTGTTTGGAAACCCATTGTCTAACCAGCTGCTTCCAAGCATCGCCATGTGGCTTTCACTGCGAGGTGTCGGCATATGGTCTGCAGGCCATGCCTGGTTCCGTGGGGCTCCAAGAGCCTGCTTGCTGTGGGATCGTCTTTGCTTGCGAAGGCCTTTAGCTATATCGGGGGTTCTCAAAACATGGGACCCTAACAATGGTTGGTTGATTACTTATATTTGATGATTTGGGGGTAACCCTGTTTTGAGAAACACCCATATAGGTATTACCTAAGCTTATAGTGATGATGTTTGACTGAACGGTACCACTATGATTTATTGGTTTAGTATCACTCAGTAATACCTATCATCATTACACCTATATTTGATCACAGGTGAATATATATTCTATTTTTATTACACCTTCGTTGGTAAGATTTGGTTTTGGCTCGTATTGAACGCAGACAGTGTAATGTACTTCATATCACCGTTGAGATACCAGCAACTAGCGAACCAGTATGGCGTTGGTCGATCATCCAGCGCAACCAAGTGAGGACCAAGACCTTTCCAATTCCAAACTCTGGGCCGCATTCTGAGCCGCGAAGCGCCGAGCGGTGACAGCGGTTCTTTGGGTTTGCCTCATGGGGATGCGCGTAATGTTTGGTTATCAATGCATTATGATGGTCAATCATGGTATTGTTCAAAGTAGTTGATAGGTGTCAAGCTACCCCATGGATGCTCCTTTGGACATGTCATGTGTTCTTTTCATTTGGTCAAGAAAATCAAGAAAACATGACCAAATTGATTGTATCGGCCAAATTTCACCAGCTACCATGTCTTAATGGTTGCTTCAAACATTTTGATTGTGGATTGTTTTTTGTATCAGCTACCATGAGTTGGCCAGAGTTGAGCAATTCAAGACGTTTTATCTACTGTTTGATCGGAGGAAACAGAGGGATTCATGATTTGTTGCGTATTACTACCCCTGATTTATGATGATTAGCCATCACGAACCACAATTATCCAATATTTTGGCTATGATTGTGGCGTATTCTCTCCGGATTGTTGCTGGCTGGTGGTTTCAAACATTTTTTAATTTTCTCTGGTAGTTATTAACAATTGGTTGGTTGACTAATATTTTCCGTGGAGGTTGAAACCACCAACGAGGTTGGTTTTTAGCCGTCATGAATCAGAAAATGCTCCCAGCCACTTGCTCAGGTCTCCTTTGATCCTTGCATGTCTCACGCAGCAGATTCTGAGTAGCCTGCCTCAGTTTCGACGGCGTGACACGTCCAACAATGCTGATGGTTAAGCATGGTTCATCATGGCTTTGTGGAGCTTAAGAATGGAATTGTCATGAATTGGCCATTGATGGTGTTCCGGCCAGAAATGGTAGTTTCCCTATTAGTGATGGTCACTGGTAATAGCAGATGTTGACACTGGCCCAGTTTGATCGATGATGATCTATCCTCTTGAACTTTATTGATCATGTTTTTGGATAATCATGGGAAACCATGATGGTGAACCACGACTATCCATAATCATGGGTAGCCAATCTTGGGCGGCATAGCGCTATGGGATACCCTGATTTGTAGGGGGGTCCTACAACATACTGCTACTCATCGGCATCATCATCATCATTATCATCATCATCATCATCATCATCATCATCATCATCATCCCTGGAAACAGATTCCCTAGTGGATTCATCACTGCTATAACAGATGGTCAACTGATGGCCAGTTGATGGTTGTACTAGAACTCATTGCTGGAATTGTTGGGGAACCAACTGATCAATGGGACCAACATGGAATTCATTTCATGTGAGCTTATTCATTCACTAAGTCTAGTGACTCATTAATAACTGGAATTGTTTGGGCAACCAACCATGATTGATAGGGACCGGCACAGGTGTTTTGATGACCATGCTCATTACATTGTCGCTCCGCCAGCCTGTGTGGACGCATTTCGGAAGTGTTCGAGCCGTGTGCGAATGTACCAGAAATCGATTTCCATGCACTCAAAATGACATACAGATGTGGACCATTGCGCTGCTGCAACAGTTCTTGTTTCGGAACACTGCGAAGCCAATGTGGTGGTTTCTCCAAAAAGGGGACCCAAAAATGCTTGTTTGAATGCTATGAATGTTTCATATGGGATGATTTGGGGGGTACCCCTATTTTGAGAAACACCCAGACGTAACTTTTGTTTAGAGACATAGTTGTTATCCAATCATCATGTTTGAAACTGTCAAGCTTGGCGCAATGGTCAGCCGTCAGTCGTTTGAAAGCTGTATTCTGTTTATCAACTGCCAGCACTGGGAATGTTTGGGTCCATGGCAGGTGTGTTTGTTGTCTCAAGCTGTGGCTTGGCATTCCATTTCCAGGACATGTGGACAGGGTGATCGATGAACCCTGCGGGTAAGACATTGAGCCATCAGCCAGCCGGTGGACAATACTGGTTGAGAAGGACTACTATCCATCAGTAATACATATTTGATGAACGACGATTTCTAGTCATCCGAATCATTTGTTACAACAATTGTTGTTCAATAATCATTGGATAACCATGAATGTAAATATGTGACCATCAAATATTTACAGGGTGATAATCATTATTTTGACCATGCAATGCTGGTGAAACAATCATGGTTCATCCCGGTTGCCAGTGCCCAATGGACTCCAAATATTCTCGCATGGATCCCCTGGCAGATCCAGATCCTTTGAAGATGGCGCCTCAGTTTCGGGCCAACGGCCGTGGAAACTTTCATGTGCCCCAAGCGTTGAATCAAAACGATGTGGCGGTGATGGGCGCGGTGCTGGGGTGAGGACCACACTGAGTTGCTGCTGTTGATATGGCTGTTGATATGGCTGTCGATGCTGCTGTTGCCAGTGTTGGGTGGGAGCGATTTGGAGCTAAGGGTATCCTTGAGAAGGGGAGCCAAGAAGCAACCAGGAGTGCCTTAATCAAATGGTAGTTGTGTTGCCAGTGTTTGCCCAGTTTCAGGTTTGTTTGCCAGAGAGCATGACAATATATGGTAATGATTCATGACTCTGAACCGTTATCTTGCATCATGAACCGCTGTTGCCATGCATCAGTAGCCGCCAGTAGCCACTCCATGAGCAACTGAAACACGGTTCCGGCCATTCTCAACCGATAACGATCATCAATATCCATCATCAACAAGTACCATATTGTTAGCCACATCAATCAAGCAATACCAAATTTGATGAAGCATTGATAATCAACATATTCACTAACCACTTCTGAAACATTCTGAAGCACATCATAACCAGCAGAGACCACGTCAACCATGCGTAACTTGGCTTCGAAAGTGCTTCCAGGGACTTGTGTTCACCGCGGCCGTTTCTCTCGCACAGCTGGTGACTGCCGTGGAAGTTCGCAGCCGTTTTCGCAGCAACCCATCAGCAGTGCTGGTATTGGTGTGATGGTTAAACCAGGTTAAACCCACTATATAGCTATGAACCACTACCTATAGTAGTTGTGAACTGGTTGGTTATGGTTTTGAACTAGTTTATGACTTGTTAAACCAACTAGCTATCCGCAGTTTATTTGGTTTCTGCAAGGTTGACAATGGTTGCCATTTAACTTTGGGAGATTGTTGGATCATGTTGGATCAGTGATGGTTGATATAGGTATTCTTTGAAATGGTTCATCACTTTTTGGAAAGGCCACCCTGGCCTTTATTGAACAGTTAGTCTTTCCAACCTGGTTAGTTCATCACCATTCCCAACCATCAGTAACTTATTGGAATTGGTTCATCACCAGGAACAAGTCAGTCTTTATTGAAGCAGCGATGGTGGGTAATGGTTCATGGCTGGCAGAGGAGTAATAGTGGTACTGCTGTGCTGGGTTACCATCATCACAAGTCTCGGGTGAACTATTCTGAAAAGTGTGGCTAATGCTGAACAATATAAGCAATTGTAATAACCGCTTAAGAATGTTGAAGGATCATTATGTCTTTGAACAGCAAGGGTCAGAATTTATTGGTAATTAATGATTACGATTGATAATGGTCAACGATTGTTAGTAGTGATCAATTCGTTGTTGTATTGTCCAGGATGTTTAACTGCTGTGAATGATAGCCAATGCTGGTTGTTGGCAGCGGATCACAATTATGATCGTTGTTTAAGAATGCTGGGCAATAGTTAACAACTAATAGTGGTTGGTTGATGATTTGTAGAACTTGTCCATCAAGTGTGGATTACCTATCAAAAGCGCTTAATTGCTTCAAAATGGCAGCTGTTGGGAGACTAATCAGCAACAACTAGTTTGGTTGATGATGGATATTGGGTTAAGAATGGTTTGTTGTGTAGCACAATCTAATTGTGAGCAGGGACAAATCCATGCGATGCCAACTTAGCTGTTGGCTCAAAAGATTTTAGAGCCTGACGGCTGCACCTCGCTCCGCCATGAACGAGAGTGATGCGAACTCGTTGGTGGGGCTGCTGGTGCCCATCTTCTACTCCTGGTTGAGGGTGTACTTCACCCAAACGGAGTACGAGGCATTCGAGACATGCACGGAGGCATGCTCGAAGATGGCTATGCTGGTCGACGTGGGGGGCCATCGCATGGGTTACCCCATTCTAGCAGCTGCCTTTGCGAGCGCACGCCTCGCCGAGAACGATTTGCACCCCCAACACGTGCCATGCATGCCAATCGTGGAGTCGATCTATCCGGCCCGACAGCAGCTTCCTCTTCACCTGGCTGTGGCTCCCTTGGATGAACAGGCCGTCAATGCTTGGCTGGAAGCGATGGGGCTCCTGGCAGCGATGTTGCGACAGCTCGCCAACTTCGCGACCGATGCCCGTGACCTGCAGGAAGCCTGGTGGTTGTTCGATTGCCACTGCCTGGTGGTCAGTGACATCCTGCTGATCAAAGCAGGGAGAGCTCGTAACCGCAACCCTGAGGTCACCATGGCCTTGAGCCCATGAGTCCACCGCCGGTGGATTCAATCCCCTTTTGTGTACCATAGAGCACCGCAGGTGCCTCCGCCCGTGTTTGTATCATAGCACACCGCGGGTGTCAGTTCCATTGATCAACCTCCGGTTGGTCACCTTTACCAGTTCATCTGGAGATCGGAAAAGCGCTTGCCAAGCTGCTGACACCTAGCAGATCTGCGATTTGCTCAGTTTCGATTTGTTGCACTACATGTGTGCCTGGCCGATGGACAGAGTTTTCGTTAACTCGAATCGTCATTCCGTTCGACATGTCGAACCCAACTTGTCATGTGCACTGACATGTTGCCACGGCGTCCATGGATCCCTTCACCTCCGGTGGCAGACCATGGCTCAAGACACATTTGGTGACCTGTGCGTCATCCTGGCGGCGGCGTCCTTAGACCATGTGCTGCCGACGTTGGTTGAGCTTGGGTGGACCACCCCTGGCTTGCTGTGGACCAATCAAGCGGATTGGGAGCAGCTTCAACTCTCTGAGTTGGAGTTGGCCACCATGTGCATGTTGAAGAGATTGGATGGGACAGGCAGTTCTGCCCCACCAAGAACTCCTCTGGCCCCGGTCTCATCTAAGAGGACCGATCTACCGGTCTTGAAAGCCTCGGGGCCCGGCAATTTGAAGCGGGCTCTCGAAGCCGCCCATCCCAACAACAGAGATGAGTCTCTGCAACTTCTCAAGGATGAGATCTATGCCAAGAACAACCACGACCCCATGACCAGCCGCTTGAAGACCTGGCAGCGTTTGGCCGAAGCATGGAACATATGCCCCTGGCCTTTGACTACGGATGTGGTCTACAAAGTGGGCGCCAGTTTGAAAGCTGGAGGATACAAGTCCTGCAAGCTGTACTTCGCAGCGGCCACCAAACACCACGTCCTGGAGTTCGGGGAGCTCGAGGCGGGGATCCACTTAGCGATCAAGGACACGGTGCGCTCAATCGAGCGGGGATTGGGCACCACCAAGTTGAAGGATAGCTTTGCCTTGACCGAGTTGCGCAAGTTGCACAGCGCACCGGACTTTCAGGGCATCCAGCAGCGGTTTTGGATGACGGTATTGGGATGCTGGTTCCTGACAAGAGAAATCGAACTGGCAAATGCCAGAGTGAAGCATGTGCGCTTCGAGGCGGAGAACCGCAAGGTGGCTTGGAGCTTGCCGATGTCCAAGACGGACCAGACTGGATCGATGATCGAGAGGTCGCATGTGTGCGCCTGCACATCCTCTCGCGAGCCTCTGTGCCCGTATCACGCCATGCAGGACGTGATGACGCACCACCCGGACCTCAAGTCTGAGGCGCCTTTGTTCCCGGGACCTGACGGGGATGTTATGTCCAAGCAGGACACAATTGCCGCCATCAGGGAGGTGTTGGAACGTGCCGACGTGACGCTCCTGCGCCTTGGCACCAGTGGAACTCTGGTGCACAGGTTCCACGGTCACTGCCTTAGAATCTCGGGCAGCCAGTTCTTGGCCACCCACGGAGTTCCGCTCCACACCATCATGCTTCTTGGCAGATGGTCCAGCCGGGCCATTGAGCGGTATGTTCAGGAAGCAGCCCTGACCATCCCGGCACGACCACTAGCTGAGTCGACGAGGGCTGAGCATAGCTCCCACCGACCCAAAGCAGCGCGCAAAACTGAGGTTATCGAGATAGATAAACCTCCTTCGGCCAAGGAACTGACCGCAATCCAGCAGAAAATCAAGGAGATGGCTGCACAACTGGACAAGCTGAACCTCCCTCCGCCTTACGTGCGAGGGAAGAAGGTCCACCTGATCGATCCCACCGAGCATGCGGTGCCACCATCGAATTGGTCCACCAAGTGTGGTTGGAACTATGGGCTGTCCAGATTCCAAAGGACAGCAGTTTGTGGCAGGAGGTGCTTTCCTCAAGAGGAGGACGAGCATGACTCTTCGTCATCCTCTGAATGCCAGGATGGCTCGGCATCGTCTGAGTCGGAGGACTAAAAGACAGCCCCCAGATCGTCACCTGGTTGAAGTGTAGGCCATGAGGACATGTAGGTCTCATAGTAGAGTGCCAGCCACGTGCCATGCACGAGTGCCCGCTGTCCCGTCGCTCCAGTTGAACTCTTTCTAGGCCTCGCAGGTGACAAGGTCATGGACTCTTGAGTGTCAATCAAACTTGTGTCCTGCCGCTCACTGCACCTTCCTAGGTTTTCCTGAGGTTCATTCAGGTCTTGAATCCTCCTTGTTATCACACCTCATGCGTGAATCATATTTGGACGGGCAGTCTCAGGTTCGACTTTGCAGACATGGCTTGACATGTCACACAAACAGGTACGGTCATACATGCCTTCATGTTTCACAAGCTCCACAGTGCTTGACAGGTAACCCAAGGAATCTGCACAACCTCAATTCGACCACCGGTCCCCAACCTCGGGTTGGATCACGGCGCCATGAAGGGATCGCTGCAAGACCTTGCCGAAGATGCGGCGATAGACTCCCAGGTGGTGGAGTACCTGCAAGCCCGTGGGCTGGGCAACCACGGCCTGCTGGCCAACTTCGCTGACGACTTCAGCGAGGTAGACACCCTGCTGTGGAAGCCGTGGTGTGAGGGCATGACCTTGACCGACAAGGAGTTCAAGCTGAACCAGGAGCATCACCACCTGGCCAAGGCTGCCTTGCGGTTCTTGTGGCAACAGGCCCGCAAGATGACGGACCCTCGAGGACCGCGAGCTGCAGCGCCTGCTGCTGCGACGGCCACTCCAGCAACCCCG